>OZ010720.1:562930-791111 GCA_963932345.1 Ophion ventricosus
GCTGCAAGAACGTGTACCGCAGGCGGGGCACACGGTGTCACATTTTATAAAGCCTTTTGCAACTCCGTTACCAGTACGACGCGTTTTCTCATTTGGCTCGCGTACTGTGGCAATGCAGGCGTTGTAACTGAATATCTTGCTCTTATCACCCCAACCTCCTCTTTCTCTCTCTCTCTCTCTCTCTCTCTCTCTCTCTCTCTCTGTCTTATTATAAATATAAATATTTTTTAATACAACGAAGATATATGTGTTTCAACTTGTAACTAATATATGAAAATTGAAAATATTCCCTAATACCGTTGCTATAATTTTTCTTTTTCGGATTTTAACCTTTTTTTCTTATGCACCAGTCTTCATTTTTTTTTCGTGAAGCTACTGAATTTCCGGTTTTCAGTTAGGACGGTGCGGAGAAAAGGGTGAAGCCTTCCGCGTTGCAGTGGCGGGGTGTACCATATATATATAGTATATATATATATATATATATATATATATATATATATATTTGAGAGTTACTATAATAAATGAGATTGAACAAGAATGGATAATGGCGGATGTAGGAAAGATTGATATACAGAAAGGGAGTGAAGCCCGAGTGAATCTCATCATTGCGCCCTGGCCCTATCCCTTTCATGCTCAGCGCTCTCGCGTTCGCATCGCCCCGCGGAGATGCTCGCCCGACTGCTCGTACGGCCGAGTGAAGGCATTTGAATAATTATTGTAATTAATATCAACATAGGGGAGGAAGAGTCGAAGGCCGAGCTGGGGAGGAGAAAAGAAGAGAGAGAGAGAGAGAGGGAGATAGGTTGATAAGGAAGGAGAACGTGAATATTGAAAGGATTAGAGAGCGGTGCGGGGGAGTAAGAGAGAGAGAAGGGTAGGAAGAGGAAGAGGCGAGACCGAAAAAAAGGACGAGGGGCGGAGAGTAACAAGAGAGAGAAAAGGAGAGCGAAACGGAAGAGAAAAGGAGCAAGGGAGAGAGCAGAGAGAGGGAAGGAGAGAGCAAAGGGAGAAAGAGAGGAAAGGGGAGACCAAAAATGGCACGAGACGATGGAAAAAGAGAAAGAGTGGCAAAAAAGACTCAGAGAGAGAGAGAGAGAGAGAGAGAGATACGAGGACCGGAAGAGCGAACGAGAGAAGGAGAGAGCGAAAGGTAAAGAGAAAGGCGACAGGAGATCAGTTCTCCGAGGACTCTCTCTCTCTCTCTCTCTCTCTCCTCCTCTCGGCTCCCAACGGTGCACGTCGTAGGGCTGTGAATATTCGCCGGTATATCGGGTATCAAGCCTCCCGATGTAATTACGCTCGCTCCCGCTATAACGCGATAAAGTATGTACAGGCTGTCCAACTTGAAACGACTCCCTCGATTGTCATCGAAACTTTCACTCATACGAAAATATGTTTCGGCCAAAAGCTGAATCGTTTCACGAGGATTATCAGCTGCTCGAATTAATTTCTTCCTTTGTCAACGCGTCAAGGTGGTACGAAGGTCAATTCCATTTTTTTACAAATGGCACTGCATCGATTGGTGCCTTGAAAAAAAATGTACCCCTCCAAGCCAAACGAACTTTGGCTAGAGTGAGTCGTTTCGAAGGGGATACCCGGTGCATTGGGAGAGAGATACATGAGCGAGAAAATCCCGAAAGAGGAGACTTCCCGTGGCAAAAAAATCTCCTCCTCCTCTCGTTTACATTAATAAATCTAGCCGCCGACAATAATACGGGCGTATCCTGCGTCGTTCCTAAATCTGCTATTGCACCGAACACGAACACTCAATTTGTTTTCTTCAATTTTTATATTAATATTTTATACTTCATTATATAAATAATAGTACATAGATATTAATAATTATATAAACAAATTAAAAAATATATTTTATTTTTCCTTAAAAAAAAATAAATATATATACTATTTTTGTGTTTTTGCTCAATTTATTTTTTCCTTATATCTCAAGCCATGAACCTAACTGCAATACCGCGCATTACAATTTATGGGAGTGACGTCGTCGACTTTCAAAGTATGGTCAGGCAAAGAGTTAGAGGAATAAGAGCACAGTCAAAGAATTTCACAGTCAAAGTTTTTATATAGGAAGAGAAATTGAATACCTTGACTGCAGTATTAAAAAAAGATAGGAGAGAAAAAGAAAGAAAGAAAGAAAGAGGGAGGAAGTAGATAAAAGTGTCTTTATCTCAAAGGTCCAATATATCGTATCCGCACAAAGTGCACATAGTAGAAAGCGTGTCTCATGATGAAATGAGATCCTATCTACGTGCGCGCATCCTTCGACGTTCGCGACGTACATGCGATTTCCCTCCCATCCGGGACAAAGCCGAGGAAAAATAAGAGACAAAAAAAAATATCTCGCGTACAAGCACAATGAGTCCAGGAAGAATTATTACACGAAGAAAACGGACGAGGATTTTTATTAAATGCAACGCGTCAAGTTCGTCCATTCGAAGGAATGAGACGCAGTGAGAGAGTGAGAGAGAAAGAGAAAGAGAAAAGAGAAAGAATAGAGAGAGCTAGAGAGAGAGAGAGAGAGAGAGAGAGAGAGAGAGAGAGATGAAGAAAAAAAGGGAAAGAGAAGGAGAAAAAAAGAAGAGAGCGAGAAAATGAGTTAACAAGCTTTGTGTCTGCGTTTTACGAAAATCCTCTTCATCCTTTGCAATGGATAACGGAAGGCTGCTCCCTATGTTCGCTGCGTCCCGACGCCGCTGCTATGACAGAATTATATACACACACACGTATATATATATATATATATATATTTACAGCACGAGCCCTGTACACTTTTCGATATAGGGCATCTGTAGGTTTGTTTGATGTATTTGTGTAGTGGGCAAGTCTGCGCCCTCTTGCAGAATACCAGGACAACACGCATCTTCACCATGCCTTTTCCATCCTCTTTCTCTCTCTCTCTCTCTCTCTCTCTCTCTCTCTCTCTTTCTCTCTTTCTCTCTCTCTCTCCTTCCATAAGAATAAGTAGTCCTAGATCACCAATAAACAAACTATCTATCTATCTCAATCTCCTTATCTTTGTCTTTCTTTCTCATTGACTCTTTATCTTGCCTTTCTTTCTCATTGACCCTCTCTCTCTCTCTCGCTCTCTCTCTCTGTCTCTCTCTCTCGCCTTCTCTTCTTCTCTCTCTCTCTCTCGCTCTCTCCCCCTTTCTCTATCTCTGTCGTTCTTTTTCATGCACCCTTTCCCTCTTTCCATCGCTATCTCTCTCTCTCTCTCTCTCTCTCTCTCTCTCTCTCTCTCTCTCTCTCTCTCTCTCTCTCTCTCTCTCTCTCTCTCTCTCTCTCTCTCGGCCTCTTCACCCTTTCGTCGTACATTCGTCACACTCGTAATTGGATCACACGCTCGGATATCTGCAACGCGTCGTGGACCAGTCCAATCTTCCACTCAGCCGACACTCGGCACTGTATACGCCCGAATGAACGATACGAATAACTATACTGCACTTTTGTGCACATATATATATATATATATATATATATATATACATATATACATATATACGCATAGTTACCGGTTCGGTTTAACGTCATTACCAATTTTGCCATTCAATTTTCAATGGCCTCGTAGCTAAGCCAATTCAGGGCTTTTACAATACGCGCAACCATGACTCTTTGTATCCCTCTCGAACAAAGCGGAATAACGAGGAAGAAGGATAAAACGAATGGGAAAAATAAGAGAAAAAAAAACAAAGGGGATCGAAAAATTGCGTATATGTCGTACGCACGTGTGTACAGGAGGCAAATGGCCAAACGAGAAGCAAGTGGGGATACAACGTGAAAAAAAAATCCGTTGCTCGGGTCCAATTTGCAAGCCACTTGCCCCGCGGCATCGCTCGCGTGCGGAAATTTGATTCGTCCGTATATGTCGGGAATGGATTTTTCGGCTTCTATCCTAAAATCGTACCTTTTTTTTTGGTTTTAATCGCGTTTCCTTTAAAAAAGAACACATTTTCCACTGTGACGTGATTTTTTTTTAAACACACTGCCACAAAGGGCTCCCGGAACAGTTCCACCGATAAGTTTCGCTCTGATCTGATCCCTCCGATTCGCCTCAGCTATACAGGTTAGAGTTACGTGGTACCGCATATCGAGCTTTCGATGAATTTGGATTTTGTTTGACCTTGTTTGGGTTATATTACTGCCAAAACGTATCCTCGTATTTGCCTCGTCGGATTCTTTAGCCACACACACACACACACGCATACACGCATCGTCACAAACGTAGCGTGCACAAGTTTCAACGTTGAGAAAAAAAAAAGGAGTGCGAGCCAGGAATTGTCGTAGCCTCGCAACGAGAAACTCGGACGATAAATATCGAGGATGACGATGATAAAAATGGGTGACACGGGTCGACGTACCCGGTAGCCGAGCGGATCAAGCCCCGCGGCACTAACTCCCCTTTATACGTACATACGAACCCTCATCACCGAGAAGGACGACACGTATGGACACCAACGCGGCAGCCTCTTCCAGTTCTATGCATGGAATACACGGCGGCCGCGTCGGCGGGAAGGGGGAGGTCATTATGTCACCTACAGTACCGCATTTTCTCCCTCGTCCTTCTCTCACTCTTCTTCAGCTTACTATCTTGTTACTTTCTTTTTTTAAATATAAATCTGCTAATTTTTTCCTGGGTTTATCCAATATAAATTATCCGAGCCAGCTATTGTTACAACTTGGGAATAAATGAATATTAGAAAAACAGAAGAAATTCGTTTATCCGAAGAAATTAATAAAGCATCCACGAGACGAAGAAAAAAAAAAGAAATAATAATCGAAATAACGAAAATTCAGTAATTTATCACAGAACATAAATATTCATAGAAATTACAATTCTAATTGATTTGCCAAAAGAATTGAATAAATCATTTGCGAGAATAATATGAATTTTTTAAAATAATGCCAATGAAGAAAATAATCAGAGCATCATTTTCCGACGAATGAATTATTTATTCATTGATTATTGTTCGTCGACGATATTTCCGGAAAACGGACTAACGGATGTTTTCGTTTTTTTGTAATGCTTGCAGACTTCCACCCTCGCAGCAACAGGGGACGGTTGGATCTTTGGGCAGCGGTATGGGAACTGGTAACGGTGGCACTGGGGTCACCGGTGCCCAGGGTCAGCCCCTGGTAATGCCCGGTTTTCCTCTGAGAGCCGCCGGCGTACCGCATTACTCGCCATACTCGCCGTCCCGTTTTCACATCGACAAACGATGCCAGCACAGATGCTCGTGGAAATGCTTCTCCGTCGCTCTCATTCTACTCGCTGTCGCTCTCACCGCGATCCTCGCTTATCTGGCTGGTAAGTTCTACCATTGTTCCAAATTTTTATTCATATTTCCTTGCCGTCAACCCGATTTTGTCGCATTTTTTTCTGGCTCAGGGTACAGACAAACCCACGACCTCTTCCATTTATAAGTTTAGAAATGAATTAATTTCATTTCTGCCTAGTCCATATTTTCATCGGGATATTAAAAATACCTACATGTGCTTTATAAAGTTACGCATAGGTGGTTATATTCGATGGTTGGTTCGTGGGAGTTGCGGTATCGAAAACCGGAAGTAAAATAAAGACTGGCTGCGATATCGATGAGGCTCTTATTGTTGAATTTATTTCACATCTCCAATTTATTCACACACAGAGAGAGAGAGAGAGAGAGGAGGGGTTTGCCGAGTTCGACGAGCCGAAAAATCGCTCATCTCTAACGAGAACCCCCGTCGCTAATGGCCCTGAACATCTTAATAATCGCTTCCCGCGCCACATGAGTGGTTCCTTATGCATGGGAAAATATTTAGTCCGTCATACTTGCAGGGCAACGGACAAAAAATTATAATTCCCTAACCGACAATAGCAAGGGCGCAGTATTTTTTTATTATCATTTTACAACCCTTTTTTATTATCATTTAATTTCCTTTTTTCTGTATGTTTCTCTCTCTCTCTCTCTCTTCCAAGCACGTGAAAAAAGGCAAAAAAACAGCTCTGGAAAGCCACGGATTGAACGAAATAAAAATACATCGGAGAGTATTCGTAGGTACGAGTGAAAGAGAAAGAGAGAGAGAGAGGGAGAGATGGACAGGACGCAGACAGGGCGTCGATTTTGTAGTTACCGATGCTGTGCCGAACGGAAGAGCTTTCCCGAGGACTTCCCAAAGTGGATACACACGGGAAATCGTAGATATAGGTACGACGGTCCGATAATCGTTACGACGTTCCCCAATCCTCCGTTCTCGTCCCTGTCGATATAAGTCCAGGAATCGGCTGACAGCGAGAGAGAAAGAGAGAGCAAAAGAAAAACAAAAAAGAACTGGAAAACCTGGTCCGTGAAGCTTCGAGAGCGCTACGACAGACTGCTTCGACAGTTCCATCACTTCTCACCCTTTGCACTTATTGATTAGTTCTCAAACACTCTAAAGACTGACTTTCGACTGCAGAAATATTCATTTATTTTTTTATTTATTTATTTATTTATTTATTTATTTACATTATAAATCAAAGGAATTATTTGAAAATAAGTTAAACATAAACCCAAAAAAAAATCCAAATCGAATTTATCAACAGGATAAAATAGATTGAAACTTTATATGCATCAATTCATAAAGAAATGTCTACAAATTCTGTCTCAAGTAGAATGTGACCTTCCGAAAATCTCCATTCGAAAGGAAACTGAACAGGAAATTCCATAGATTTGTTTACATTTGAAAATTTCCTCGAAGAAAAAGGGCTTAAGTAGCAAGCTTTGAAGCGTTAAGGTTCAGGATTTCGCTCCCTATCCGTTTCGTTCACTGTAACGATACATTTGGGAGCTAAGTATAGAATAAACAGGTGGACGAGCAAATCCATCAAGAGGGATGGATCAGTCCAAGGGTGACGAAGGATAAGAGGGAAGACCCCCCGTGTATTGTACGAGGAGGACGCGAATTTTGTATTCCGCGCGAGGCTTCGAGGATCTTGATGGAGCCTTATTTTTCGAATCCAACGAAACGGTCAAGGTCCACGAGATTGCCTGAGGAGAATAAAGGGATGGATGGGCGAGGACGAGAAAAGAAGGGACACCGTGTACGATTCATCCTCCGAAACCCGTGGGGGATGATAAAAATTCGCTAGGCAGTTTTTTGGAAAACCGGGGGGAAAAAAAAGGTCAGACGGCCATTGCGGGTGACGGATCTCTTCGTGTGAGGCTGATTCGCGTTTTATGTTTAATGCACTTTTTATCCCATCAATTGTTTAGAGCCGTACAATTTGTTCGACATATCGCAAATCCAAGCTTAAAGCTTACAGGGTGTGCGAAAAGTCACTCTGCCGGGCTACTAGTCGGATAGAGCACGAAATTTCGAAGATAAAAGTCCTTGGCCATTTTTCTTTCCGATACACTGCTGATGAAATATCAGCAGCGAGCCGAAGCGCGGAGTGGGGGGACGTGGCGTCCACCACTCCGCGCTTGGGCCCTCCTACTCTAGCCCTACCTCTTATCAGTGCCTCGGATTGGCTGTCACGGATTTCATCATATCTCGCGAAGGGCGCATCGCAGCGCAAAATGGTAAAGGACTTTTCGTCACGAAATTTCTCGCTCTATTCGTTCTCCAAATCTTAGACATGACTCTCGACACGCCCTGTAGATGCGCGTGTACCAACCGCCCGGAGTACAGTAAAGTCGAGTACGTAAAGACCTCCAGTCGAAATGTTCCAGCTGTTATTCTCGCATTCCGGTAAATCGAGTCGGGAATTCAATCTGCCTGTTTGCCTCTTGTTGAGAACCGGCCAGACCGAATTCTCTAGCTGTCGCGCGTACGAGAGGAACAAAAATACGAGAAAGGTAGACAAAGAGAGAGAGAGAGAGGGAGAAAGAGATAGACAGAAAGCGAGAGAGAGAGAGAGAGAGAGAGAGAGAGAGATGGAGAACGCAAAAGTAAATAGGAGAAAACTAGTGCAACTTTTTCTGCTCCCGAAGTCTTTTCAAGAATTTTCTGAATAAAAGAATATCAACCCCAAGAAAGTCACCCTGATCAGATATGACAATATTTGCTTTGAAAAAAACATGCATGTGTCAGATCTTTTGTAAATCGACTAATATTTGAATGAAAACACTTTGGCCAATAAAATGCAAAGCAATAAAGCTTTCAACGTGTGTCCCAAAGACTCTTCTCAGCCGTCTCATCTCATACACATACACATATCGAAGAATTCGTATTTCATCAAGCGTGATGAAGGGCCGAATTCCCTTTCACGTCCTTTCCGTTTCCGGTTCCGTGGTCCTTTGAAGCGCGTACATCAAGAAGGGTGTCTACTCTGGACCGGCCTCACGCGCCAACTTCTGTATCTCTCCGAATTTCTGCCGTCGCGAATCATCCCTTTCTCTCTCTCTCTCTCCGCCTCTCTCTCTCTCTCTCTCTCTCTCTCTCTCTCTGTCTCTCTCACTCACTCTTTGTCTCTCTGTCTTACGAATTTATTGATATTCGGTAATTTCAAATGTCAACCCTGGCCATTTCACATTGAACCAGACGATTCTTTGCCGCGACAAAAATTTGACATGTATCGCTGTGAAAAAAATAATTTTCTATAGTCAATTGCGTGTATAATAAAACCCCTAATTTGTAATTCCGATTTTATGATTTCGCTGGAAAAAAAAATCACACAATATGCTCTTTTTTGGCTTCTAGAGTGGCCTAAGGCCTTAATAAAATGCCATAATTTTTAGACTTCGATTTCTTTTGAATTTGACACAACTAGATGGTTTCTAAAACTTCAATTTTAGTAATATGTAAAAAAAAACGTTATATTTTCATTATAATTAAAAAGTTTTTACATGAGTAAAAACTCAAACAAATACGCCACCAATTCGTTCTCTGGGATAAGAATTGCCGCGATTTTTTCCCTGCATCACAAGTAATAATCCACGTAAATAAATAATATCGACGGTGTATGCACGAGGCTTGTTCATCAAGCCAAACGATAGTTTCCAATCATTCGTGGGGCACTCCTCCGGGGCAGGAGTGGCCCGCACCTTGCATCGATACAATCGATATCTCCATGACCACCACCGAGCGACCGACCGAAGACGGAGCGAGGGACGAAAAAAAAAAAAGTTACGAAGTTCTGTGTGAAAATCGTGGTAACCGTTCCTTACTTGATTGCCATATGACAATTACGAGAAAAAAGCGGGGGGACATTTATTAATTTCTAACCTTTATTTGTTAAAGTTCGGAATTAATTTATTCATTGGCATAATTTATCGAGACGATGAATGAATAAATTAAGGTTAGGAAAATTCATTCAATGAATTGCTAACATTTATTGAGGCGAATTAATTAATTCCTAACCTTAATTTATTGAGGTAAAAATTGCTCATTCGTGGTTAGGAAAATTCATTTAATTAATTTCTAATTACAATTTATTGAGATCGGTACTAATAAATTAAGGTTTGAAAAATTAATCTCATTAGTTCCCAACCTTACTTCATTGAAGAACATTAATCAATTAATTCCTAATCTTAATTTATTGAGGTCGGATGAATAAATTGAGGTTCGAAAAATTAATTTGATCAATTCCCAACTTTAATTTACTAAATGGAATTAATCAACGAAGGTTCGTAAAAAAAATAGATATATATATATATATATTCGGTAATTTCCTTTTTCAAAAATCAAACAATTTTCGAAAGGGAAAGAAATTGATAATAATATTCACCTGGGACGAATAACTTTTTGCTTATGTTCGCGAATTCGATTTTAACCCTCGGTTATCCCCTCCGCCCCCTTCTCCGAATACCAAAAGCTCTCGCTGGCTAGACGGGATTAAGGGGATAATCCTACTCGATAATCTCCAAATATATCAGAGGAATTTGAGTTCTGCCATCGATATACGGAAACTCTGCTGGCTGAACGCGCTCTCTCTATCTCTCTCTCTCTCTCGTCCATTTCCGCTGGTTCTAAACCCCTCGATCCCTCGCACCATCGTCCGTTGCCCTTCCACCCCCACCCCCCCCCCCCGCCCTCCCCCTCCTCGATAAGGGTGGCTTGCAATGGCGAGAAAATAATTGAAAAAGTTTTGCTTTTTCGCTGATCGCGGTGCCCGATATTCTTACTCGTAAGTTCTGTCGTCTTCTTGCCTCGCTACTCGCGTCTCCGATAATCTTTTTTCCCCCTTAAGATATTTATTGTACAGGTTGGTCCTCTTCTTTCCGCTATGGGCCATCGGGGATTATTTTTTCGATGAACCCGTTGAAAGAGCTCAACCGTCGTGTGCAATTTTTATTCTATACATATGAGTGCAAACAAACCCAAACTCTGACATTTCGAACGATATTCCATTTTTTTCCGTTTTTTTTTTGTTTCTTTCTGTTCTAAAGAAGAACTAAATTGAGAGGGCAAAAGAATCGAAAGAATAAAAATTTGAGAAAACCAAAAACATTGAACTTTGAATATTAATAATGAAAAAAGAGGAACTAATAATATAAAAATGTAAATTAAAAGCAATAATGAATTTTGAACGTGAGTTTTCGATACTGATAAATAATTATAAGTAATGATAAATGTCAATTAAAAGCAGTCGGGTATTTTCAATATTAATTTTCAATAATAATGTATGATGATAGGGTAGACAGATCGATTAAAATTGATCATCAATTAATATGGGGTAACGAACATTTTGAATATTAATTTTGAGTTATAATAAATAAGGATGAAATTTGTGGATTTATTGCATGGAGAAATGTCGACGATTCGCGTCAATGTGTCGCGCAACATTTTTTGCCATCGGTGATGAACGTTGAAGCTGACATTGCGGCATACGGTTGTTGCAAATATTTTGCTGTTTGGGAAAAAGTAGTGATTCCGTTTTAGGTAATTCGATCTCCGCCCTTCGGTCCCCTCCCACCCCACCGGGATGAAGGGGATCTCCGTCATTCGAGATATCACGAATATATCGCGCGATGCATTCGGGCGCGATATTGTACGCCACCTGCTGTAATATTATGCTCTTGGCGGACCGAAACGGGATCCACAAAAGCGCGAAGCTACGTCGCGTTACCGTGTCTCCTGTTTCTCTGTCTCTCTCTCTCTCTCTATGTCAATTTTCAGAAAGCTACTCGATCGCCTAACGAATCGAGTGAATTTTCGATTTTTTTCCATTGAATACAAAAAACACGAATTTGGTAATATAACACAGAGGACTAAACAAAAAAGAACGACGTTGCAGGCCCGAATGGAAAAGTTTCGAAAATGTTTGGTGCACTGTGAGCAGCGAAAATCCTCGTCGAAAATAGAGCGTTGGTGGATATTTGCAATTATTCGCGGCTAATTTGTCATACGATAAAAAAATAAATAAAAAGAGAAATAAATAAATAAATAAACGGATAAGTGAATAAATGAATAAATGAATAAATGAATAAATGAATAAATGAATAAATGAATAAATGAATAAATGAATAAATGAATAAATGAATAAATGAATAAATGAATAAATGAATAAATGAATAAATGAATAAATGAATAAATGAATAAATGACTAAATGAATAAATGAATAAATGAATAAATGAATAAATGACTAAAAGAATAAATAACTAAAAGAATAAATGAATACAAGAATAAATGACTAAATAAATAAATGAATAAACAAAAACTTTCAAAAATTGGTACGAAAGTATATCAATCATAAATCCATTTTTTCACGAATTTTTCTTTCCTTTTTCTACCATATTAAAAAAAGAATGACGTATTTTATTGAATAAATCTTTATACGTAGATCGGAGAACTTTCTGCAATCCCGGTAGTAAATACCGGAACGAATCAAACAATCTCTCTGTCTCTCTCAAAGCTTTTTCACACACCAAGAAACGAGAAAATCATGAGCGTACAAACTTTTACGACCGGATTCTTGTCATACCTATGTACCATGATATAAATATATATATATATGTAGATTTTTTATTTTCTCGTTTTTCTCACCCGAAAAGAGAAAGAATAAAAGTTTAACAGCGCGAAAACTGCCTCGCGCACTTTTCGCGCTCGCGGGATTCCCCGGGTGCGTTGAACTTTTTTTTGTTTCTTTCCGTCTCTTTTTTCCTCGTATTTTTTTTTTTTTCGTCCATTCGCGGAGAATCTCTTGGCGGTAAACTCGAGGGGGTACAGCGACTTCCGTTAACGCCCACGCGCTCGGGCGCGCACCTAGTTGCCTTAAACGCGAAATATCGCGAAATCCCGCGGAAAGTCAGCGCGCGTACCTTGCGCGACTCCAACTTTTTCTCCTCGTCCTGGAGGAGCTTTCCGGTCGTGGCATAGAAAATTATGTACTTGCATAGATATATAAATATATATATATATATATATATATATATATATATATGTGTGTGTGTATGTGTGTATATATAATAATATCGATCCCAACATCCTGATTTGCAACAGTGAATTTAAAGGTCTCTGGGTACGCAGTACCTACTTGCGAATGGTGCGCGACGATCTACGATTTGTGCCCGCGGACTTCCGGTTTTTGGCTCGAGGTTGGATGGAGCGAGAGCCGAGGGCGGCGCGTGGTTTTCCCTCGGTGTCCCGCTTCTTCTCGCCCGTCCGGTTAAATTGTAGCGACCACCCTGGGAAATCTAGAACCGTTCCGCCGGAATTCAAAAGGATGGAGGAAAATATATATATATATATATATATATATATATATATATATATATATATATATATTCATAGAGACGGAGATAGAGAGGGAGAGGGGGCGTAAAGCACCGGAGCCGAATTTATATATCCGTTAGGGAAGCTTCGCTAAGCTCGCTATACCCTTGGGCCAGAAGCTCTCTCTCGCTCTCTCTCTCTATATATATATATATCTACTGCTGTCTCTCTTTCCGTTAAAACCAACGATGCGCACTTATATGCATTATATATGTAGCTGTGCCATTTCTCGAATAGTTACGGAGATATTATGCTTTCGCGATTTTCGTACTCGTTGACGATTCTATATATAAAATAGATAAGCACACACATTACAAGCCGGGAAATAACGAACGAAAGTCCCTCGCCTCGTCGTTTTAGGGATCGGAAATCGGTGCAGAAACAATTTAGACAGCCGTTTAATGAATCTTGTAACAAATCTTGTTCCTTGCAACAGTTTGGCCATTTTTTTTTTAAACCGGGCCAACTGAACGTGCCTGATTTCAGTATTGATGTTAATTACTGATTATTGATTAGATATTAATATTGAGTATCGATAATGATTATTGATATTAATTATTCTCATTGATTATCCACATTGATTATTGATCAGCAACGTTGGTGTCGTACGGTGAACCTGAAAGAAAAAAAATACCTATTTTTCCGATAACTTCGACTTTATTCGCGCTTTATGAAATGCTTTTATTCATTGGGGTGCCTGTCATAACATCCCTCGGGCGATAAAGTCGAAGGCCGATGAAAATGAAATATGCAATCGTCCGGAACAGGCCAGAACGACGGATACCCGTGGAAAGAACGATTTTATATATATATACATTTAGAAATCGGAGGGGAAAAAGAGAGATAGAGAGAGAGAGAGAGAGAGAGAGAGAGAGAGAGGGAGAGAGAGAGCGATCGTGAGAGCAAGCTTCTCTCATATTTGGAAACGTGGCGCGAAGCTCCGAAAATCCATCCGTCAGGAAGTAAAAGGGGCTAATCTTCGTAGCCCTTGGATCAGGTCATTTAACACTTAGATTCCCGGAGTCGGCCATTTGTCTCGTCGCTTTCGTGCTCTCTCTTTCTCTCACACTCTCTCTCTTTCTCTCACTCTCTCTTTCTCCCTCACTGTGAATTCTTCCCACGATCATCGTATGCTTTTTTTTTATACATTTTTTTTTCTTCACAAAATCCACCACTCCGCCATTGTAATCTATCGTAAAAAAAAAACGTGTTATTTATTTTTTACGCTATGTCAGCGAGCCACCGCTGTGACGGGAAAATCCTCTTCGACCATTGTCCAAACGCCCAAAATTCGCGTTGACTTTATCAACGTCTTTTTTATTCTTCTTTATACGTTTTATTTTACAGCAGTCAGTTCGATGCGGTCGATCGAAAATACCAATTGTGTTTTGGACCAAGACGTAAAGGCGGTGACCCACGAAAACGCACATGTGCACGATCCAATATCGACCCAGCTGCCAACGGAAGGTGAGTCCAAAAGTCCGAATTAAATGAACAAAGAGTGGATATTTTTCACTTGTCATGCAAATTTGTACAATTCTTTTTTGCAATTAATGGTTGATGTAAATATTGAGTAAATAAAGAAAAAAGAAATGAGCAACTTTTCTATTTCTAATTTATTGATCGTCGTGGAATGTTGTATGGGGGACAGAATCGTTGCCGACGAGTACAGCGGAGCATTCGAGTTCGTCGGACAATAACGGTGGTGAACAACAAAGCGATCCCCAGATACAACAGTCGGCTCAACAATGGCCAGCGGTCCTCGAGCTACAGGCATACAACGTTGCACATTCGGCGGTCATACCGCCTTATCACTTTTGGAATTCGGAGTTTCGCAACAAGCAGCCAGCCGTAATAAGGCTCAATCTGACGTTACCGTGGGGCGCGAATTTTGCGGTTTACGGCAGACGTAACGTCGCGCCGAGCGTCACACAATACGACTTTGTCAAGTTCGTGAAGGGTGGACGGGTCGATCACAGATTGAAGAGAGAGACGAGCCTCGATGCTGTTAGCTTTACGAAGAACGATGATAACGACAACGACGACGATGTCGAGCCGAAGAACGATAAGGACGACGAGGTCAGCCAGGATAACGAGCTGAAGGTCAACGAGGACGATTACGACGAGGATAAGAAGGGCCCGAAGGGACCGAAGGCTTGGCCCGGTATTGACACTCGTCAAGGTCATGACGTCTCTTATCAGGAGCACGTGCTCGTCAAGAGAACGATAGCCGAGCCAATGCTCGTGAATGTCAGCCTTCTTCAGTACCTCGACACTGGTCGTTGGTTCCTCTCCGTTTACAACGACGAGTTACAATCTTACAAGGTCACCTTGGTCGTCACCGAGACCGAGGGCGTCTCGACGCCTTGTCCCAACGACTGCAGCGGACGGGGCTCATGTTATCTCGGCAAGTGCGACTGCATCGACGGTTATCAGGTCAGTAGTTGCAGTGGTTATTGGCCAAATGACAAGTGTCAATGAATCCGGGCAAAATGAAGAAAAGATTGGACCCCAGGACGTGTCGACAGGTAGAAATTGGCAGGAGGGGTTCAGTTATGATGAGGGCTCTCATCATAACTGAAAAATGATAGGAGCTGTTGGTCCGGCCGTTGACTTTCCAAAAATAAAGGCGTCATCGGAAAAATGCTGCACAGTCGCCATTTTGACATGTATCGCTGTGAAAAAAAATAATTTTCTATAGTCAATTACGTGTATAATAAAACCCCTATTTTGTAATTCCGATTTATTTGATGGTTTCGCTGAAAAAAAATCACAAAATATGCCCTTTTTGGCCTCTAGAGTGGCCTAAGGCCAAGGGCCGTTAAATGTTTTTTTCCCGAGTTGATTAAGAGGCTTCGAAAAGGACACCCAAGCGTTTAAAAGTTAATTAGATATATGGAATCTGTCGAAAAAGCTCATTTAGAATGAACGAGGATGTTTTTTGTTTGTTTGTTTTTCGTTGGTGGGTACCTTCAGGGTCCCGATTGCAGCAAGGGCGTGTGTCCGGTTTTGTGCTCGTCTCACGGGCAATACGGGGGTGGCGTTTGTCACTGCGAGGACGGTTGGAAAGGCGCCGAGTGCGATATACCGCTCGGCGATTGTCAAGTTCCTGATTGCAATCAGCACGGCCAATGCGTGAGAGGATCGTGCGTCTGTATACCCGGATGGAAGGGTCCATTCTGCGACGAGGGTTAGTATTGAAACAAATTCGTATAACTTCACGAGGAAGAGCTTTTCTCCCCTCTCTTTTTTGTCTATCTCTCCGGATTTTTTATTTTTGCCTCTCATCCTCTCCCTCTTTTGGCTCCCTCCCCCTTCCGATTTTTTTTGCCTCTCTCTCTCTCTCTCTCTCCTTTGCTTCTTTTTTTTCTTCCTCTTTTTCCCCCTTCATTCTCTCCCTCTTTCTCTTTTCTCTCTCTCTCTCTCTCTCTCTCTCTCTCTCTCTCTCTCTCTCTCTCTCTCTCTCTCTCTCTCTCCTTTCTGCTTCATCCCCTCTCTTTTTCTCCCACGTCTTTTTCGCTTTGATCTTCCCATCGCCGCCTCGTAAATTTCATTCTTGATGTATATCCGCAAATGTTGTACGACGAGAGGACCGCGGTTGAATGAATGGGCGGATGTGGATGACCGAGAGAACCAAAGACAAGCTCTCAGATCGTTTAAAGTCTCTTCATCATTCTGTCTATCCCTCTCTCTCCCTCTGTCCCTAGCTGGCTTCTTTTTCCTTGCGAATGTGTATCTATTCCGGTCGAATGCGATATCATTTTCTTCATATTTGTCCACGTGACACCATTAATATCCTCATAATTCAAACGCACCTCCTCCTCTTCTCTCTCCGCGGAAATATTCTCGAGTTATTAGTGACTCAAAGAAACCCTATATATATATATATATAAAGTTGCGAATTCACTGTTGTCCGAGCATCAAGACCCATAATTTATGCTTTCGCCGTATAGTGCGAAGCTTGCTCTACGTAACAACAAATTTGCATAGGATCTGACAACAACGACCTGCATCAAACCCACCTACTTTCAGGACTTCTCCTACAAGAAATCCTTTACCCCTCTCTCTCTCTCTCTCTCTCTCTCTCTCTCTCTCTCTCCCTCTCCCTCTCTCTTGCTCTCTTTATTTCTTCCCCCCCCTCTCCGTCGCTCTTACACTTTACACTATGCATTTTTTTTCATTTTCTTGGGTCTCCATACGTTGTTAAAGAAAATGTTGGGGTAAAAGTGATTCGAGTTTTGGAAAATTAAAAAAAAAACGGACAATTCGAAAGGACGTATAAGGGACGAAAGGATGATAAAGTTCGATAAGCCATAGAGACGAAAGGACGAAAAGATAGTACAAAAAAAATTGGTTGGACGGAAAGATGAAAGGACGAAAAGACAAAAGGAGGAGAGAAGTGGGAACGACGAAGAGATGGAAAGAAGCCTGAACGAAAAAAAGCCGTGTCGGAGAGCGAAAGAGCCGGCGATTGTTCGGAATCATAATTTAAAAAGTTTGTCCATTCATTTGGTTGGCCCGTAATCAAGATTCGGTAGACGTGGCCTCTCTCTTTCTCACTCTCTCTCTCTCTCTCTCTCTCTCTCTCTCTCTCTTTCTCTCTCTTTCTCTCTCTCTCTCTCTCTCTCTTTGTACCTCTCGGTGGCTCGCCAAAATTTTGTCTCTCAAGATGTACAGGAAAGAAGAAAGGGGTTTCCCAGAGGTTTCAAAGTTTCGTAGTTATCTTCGAGACTGTCGCTCCTCTTCTTCGATCTCACAGTCAGGAGAGTGAGAGAGAGAGAGAGAGAGAGAGAAAGAGAGAAAGAAAGAGGGAGGGAGAAAGAGAAACAAAATCAGGATCAAAAAGACGGAGGGAGAGAACATTTTAATTAAATTATTTCAGATTTATTTAACAAGCAATATTAACAAAAAACGTGTATTTTATAACGCCATTGGTATAAATTTAAAAAGAATTTTTTTTTTGCCTTTGAGAGTTCACTTTCTCATTCTTAACTGCCAAAACGAACCCGAACGAACCCAAACTTTTTTTCGTTTGACAGCCATCCTCAAACCCCCCAAACGAACCCAATAACGAGAAAACAGAATAATAAAATTCGTAACATAAAGTTGAAAAGATAAAAATTGATTTGGTTTTTTTTTTTTTTGGTACTTTTGACAGCCGACTGTCACGACCCGAACTGCGGTGGACACGGTGCTTGCGTCGCCGGGAAGTGTTACTGCAAAGCAGGCTGGCAAGGCGAGCGATGCGACCAAGTGGATCAGAGGGTTTACAAGTGTCTGCCGGGCTGCTCGGAGCACGGCTCTTACGATCTCGAGAGCGCCTCGTGCGTATGCGACGAGCACTGGACCGGGGTCGATTGTTCGCAGCCGAGCTGCGATCTCAAGTGCGGACCGCACGGATCCTGCGAGCAAGGACGTTGCAAGTCAGTACCTTTATCCTTTCCACCTTTTTTTGTTGCCATCCTTTTTTCAGTACCAAATTCCGTGTCATTGTTGAAAAAAAAAACAGAATTTCAACTCGCAAGCACTTTCTTTCTACTCTTGTTGCAGAAATCGTCTATAAAATAAAATAGAAAATATAAAATGGAATTTTAAAAAATCTACTGTAGCAGCTCAATATTCAAGTGAATTTTTTAATGAAATTTCATATATGTTTATTTTTATATTTCATATGAAATTCATCTGGATGTTTGTGTTTATTGTTCGAATAATAATAATTATTATTATAAATGTACGAAATTTATTTCGGCACTAATAACGAACAGGTGTCACGACGGCTGGACCGGAACTCAATGCGACCAAAAGCCCTGCGACTCCCGTTGCGCCGAGCACGGACAGTGCAAAAACGGCACGTGCGTTTGCAGCCAAGGCTGGAACGGACGGCACTGCACGCTCCGTGAGTTCTACACGACCGCATTCTTTTCTTTACTTTCTTTACTTTCATGTCATTCTTGAGTCTTGTCCATATTTATGGAAATAATTGACATCACGTGAATTTGGTGAATTTAATAGAAAATTGTATATTTGCGATAAATAATGTTTCGTTTGAAAAAAAAAAAAAAAAATACGACGAGAACAGCCGGCTGCGAGAACGGTTGCAGCAGGCACGGTATCTGCACGCTGCAAGACGGCGAGTACAGCTGCGAGTGTTCGCCCGGCTGGGCCGGCAGGGACTGCAGTATAGGCCTCGAGATGGAGTGCGCCGACGAGATCGACAACGATCAGGGTGAGTGCGTCGAAAAATTTCTTTTTTTTTTGTACTCGCAAATAAGTATTTTCGTAAAATTTATTAAACGTATAAAATAGTATTACTTATAAAGTATAAATGTATACAAACATTAGTACTGCCAATTTTATCAACATTATTAAATTTATCGTTCATTTGCATCATCGTGGAGACGGCTTCTTATTTGTATTTCATTTATTACTCATGAATGGTTGCAAATAAATAATTACTCACGAATAATTTACAATAGATAATTACCAATAAATATCAGTGAAAAATTAATGAGTCTGGTCAGCATTACTATTTATATCGACAGTAATGAGCGTCGATGCGATTGTTTTTTTAGTAATTATTATTAACTCGCTACTAATTGTCAATAATTACCAATGCATAATTATTCAGAAACTGATCAATTATTTCCAATAGACAATTACTCTGAAAACCCAAACGAAGGCAAGTTTTAATTCGACTAAAAAATTGCTGTAGTTATGAAATTACCCTTACCTCGACTCAATTGCAAAAACCAATGCAAAATTCTCCAAAAATTATGGCAATGTTCTCAAAAAAAACCTGCATTCGTTCTCGACGACGAGCCTACGATTATCTTCTTCCCCTTATGATTTTTCGTCACCCTCGCGTGGCGAATTGCGTTTCGCAGATGGTATGGCCGACTGTTCGGACAGCGAATGTTGCGCCCATTCGGCATGCGCCGAGCACCTGATGTGCCTCGTCAGCAGCGATCCCGTCGAGGTATTGCTCCGGAAACAGCCCCCGAGCGTAACTGCCTCCTTCTTCCAGCGCGTCAAGTTTCTCATCGAGGAAAAGAGCGTCCAGAGTTACGCCCACACCGACGAGTACAGTGAAAGGTAGGCTCGACCAATTCAATCCCTTTCAATCGATCATCGATTCATTGCGAATTCGCGCACGTTGGGGTAACGAGGGTCGCGGTGATCCGCGGGGCGGGAGGGCGGTGGGAAGAGGGGTGGGACGGGAGGGGGGGTCGTCAAAGCGGAAACGATGTGGGAGTAAAGAAGAATATCCAGGAGCAAAAATGAACAATGAGGAGAAAAGAAATACTAGACAGCGAGAGAAAGAGAGAGGCAGAGAGAAATGACAAGGTCTTGACTCCGCTAGTTTTTCGAGTATTTCGAGAAAAAATAAAATTGGAAAAGAAAAAATTATTTAAAAAAAATGAACGCAGAGAAAGAGTTTTGAGAGTACGATCGCGGGAAATGATCGTACCGAGATTCTCGAGGGTTAAGATTACGCGAATCTCGACCCGGATATTCGACGATTCGAAACGATTCGCTGTACAATATTTCTTATCCTTATTTTCATTGTTACGAGTGTATTTTTTTATTTTGCTTGTTTGAGTATTTTTTTTTTGTTTGTCAACAACAAAAGACAGACTTTTTTCTTACGAACTCGCTGCCACTTGACGAAAATCATGAGACAAATGTGAAATCGAATTTTTTAGAAAAAAAAGAAATGCCATTCCAAAATCGTCTGTGTGACGAGAATGTAAAAAAATGAAAAACTAGATTTTTGGATTTTCCGAGCATTTTTTACATTCCATTTTAATATTGAACCGATTATAATTGACATTATAATCATAATAACAATACATAAAATTGTAATAAGTATGTAAAATAGAATAATAATAATAACGAAGATTTCTGAACAAATTTTAATGTTAGGATAATAATAATAAAAATATCGAAAAAAACATGTCAATGATAACAATAATTGCGAGTTGCCCAGAAAAATCAAATCGGGTAATAATAATAACAATGCTAATGCAGAGCCATTACAATGTTCCAACTTTTTGGAGGGGGGAAAATTAAGAAAAAAAAACCTTTTGGTTTATTCATCGAAAGAAAAATCTCCGCGAATTCCGCTTGCATGAATAACGTCGGCAAAGCGTATCGGAGTTGCGGGCAAAAAGAAGAAAGAAAAAAAAAAGGATTCGAAGTTCACCCCAGGAAGTCGAGTAAAATGTGGTAGCACAGGATCGCGATGAGAGAAGAGATAGAGGGGTTGGGAGGGGGGGTAAAGTAGCGCTTCGAATTCGCCGGATTTCAATAGCGATTAAATTAAAAATCGGCAAATCGGTAAATTCTCGATACGATGCGAGGGAAGAGAGAGAGAGAGAAAGAGAGAGAGAGAGAGAGAGAGAGAGAGAGAGGATGTCTCTTTGAGCACGGGACTCTCTCTCTCTCTCTCTCGCTTTCTCTTACTCACGGATATTCGGCAATAAATTTAAACTTTGGCCGACGGAAAAACACGAGAGGCAGAAAAAGGAAAAGTGGAGCAAATGTTGAGGAAAAAGAGACGGAAGCAACCGTAAACTAATATTATAGTTGGGAGAGAGGGAGAGAGCGAGAGAGAGAGAGAGAGAGAGAGAGAGAGGAAGAGAGAAGGGGAAAAGTAAACGGTAAAATTCCAGCTCTATCGAACGATCGGGTAGCATCGACAAAACAAACAAGATTCCGCTTAAAAAAAGAAGAAAAAATAAAATGATAAACCTCTTCGTACCGACGATCAAGTGGCAACGACGTTCGCGCGGCAGCATTTTCTTTTTTTTTTTTTTTTCGCTTCAACGTTACCGCCGCGATGCACCGAAATTCAATTGACGTTCAATTTTTACAAATTTCCAAACAATTTTATTTTCGTATCGCCGTATAAAACGTTTAGCAATAAAGATAATCCTCGACAATTGAACAGAAACACGTCACGTGATTGTCGGGGAAAAAAAATCATATTTACGTACGTGTTGTGGAGCCGAAGAAAACTTTTTTTTGAATATTTGAAAGAAATAAAAAACAAGACAATGGTAGAGGAAAATAAATTTTGTATGAATTTCAATTAAGATTGAAAAAATTTCAATCACGAATGTCATATTGTTTTCGAATCGTCGAAAAATCTCGAGACTTCGCCGAGCGAGAAAAGGCCACCCGACCGGTGGGTGGCTGACCGCCAGTCGTCGAAACCCAAACTCCGCACCCGCCAGCCAAACCCTCTGCAACCAACTACGAATACATATATACATATATCTATGTACATATTTATATGTATATGTTTATATACTTACATACATATATATATATTTTTATTTACTTATGTATTTATATATATATATATATATATATAAATGTATGTATGTATGTGTGTCGACTTCCTGTTCCCAGTGTTTGACCCGCCACTTTCTCCCTCCCCCGAATGCCAGATGCATCGACGATCGCCTCGGTAACGCGCTACTGACCGAAGGACTATCTCCGTCTCGTCGCACTCTTTCCACGTGTCCGTTTTCTCATTTTTTTCGAGCTCTTTCATGGGGAGAGAAGGTTTATGTGTGGGTGTTTTTTTAATTATATTTTTTATAGAGACTTTTACTTCTCGATCGATTTTTTTTTTAATCGCGATCGGGTCCTTCGCCTCATTTGGTCGCGTTTTCTATGGAGAGAGAGAGAAAGAGAGAGGGAGAGAGAGAGAGAGAGACCGATAACGAAGAGGGTGAGAAAGGGGGGTGGGTGAATTTTTTTGCACGACAATCTACCATGTAAGAAAGAGAGTGAGAGAGACCAAAGAAAAGTCCGATCGTCGAGTGTAGACGCGACTAGCGATGCCTGCGTATGATACCGATGAGATGCACTCTAATGAACGGAATTTTAATGAATACTTTTATTCTTCAATTCGACAAGAAGAGAAAAAAGAATTAATTGCTTGAAAAAAACGGATGGAAAGTAAGCAGAAAAAAATGGCCTTATATTTATTTAAAAAAAAAACAAATCTTACTAGCCAAAAAAAAAACCTTATATTTCATTTATTCTTTTCTTTCGAGAGATCGAGAACAAAATTAGACGAAGATCCCAGAGAAATTTTTTTTTCCTCATTTATTTATTTATTACTTATTTTATTCGTTCAGTAAAATTTTTCCTTCACTCTGTCGCGACTTTTAAAGACGACTAGTCGTCGTATCCTCCTCGAGAGCCTCGACACGATGGCCGCTAACGATCGACGGTTCGTGATCGGCAAGGGAGGGGAAGAGAAAGCCAGAGAGCAAGAGAGAGAGAGAGGGCGAGAGACAGAGAGACCCTGGTAATTGATACGTTCGATCGGCACTGCCGTGCGAGGTGCATCATCGCAAAGTCGAGAGGTCAAAAAACTGAAAAAAAAAAGAATGATACCGGTAAAAAAAAGCCGAAAAATAATGTTTTTTGACCACTTTTCGCGCCGCTGCGTTCGGGGGATTCGTGTAATTTGTCTAGTGTTTGACCCTTATGTGTGTACCCTAACCAATACCAAAAGACCACCACTCATCCAACAGCCGAGAGAGCCCCCATGTGGCTCAATTACGATAGTAATATATATATCTATAAGAGAAAGAGAGAGAGAGAGAGAGAGAGAGAGAGAGAGAGAGAGAGAGTGAAAGTGAGAATGAGAGAGAGAGAGCGAGAGAGCGAGAGAGAGAGAGAATGAGAGAATGAGAGAGAGTGAGAAAGATCGTTAATGTGAATCTGTATTTGCGAAAGATAAATGTTATATATATATATATATATATATATATATAATGTTTTTTGTAATTATATATAATATTTGTGTAAAAGCCTACAATGATCCATGAAAGAGAGAAGTACTCGAGATTTCCTTTCGCTGGCTCGTCTTCTTGTCGTTTCGTCTTGTTCTCGTGGGCAGAAATGTTTTTTTTTCAATTTCTTTTCTTTTTTTCAATTTCTTTTCTTTTTTTTTTACTTCTCTACTTCGATCGATCCGACATTGAATTCGCTTTCGTTTCTTTTTAATTATTATTTTTATTTTTTTAGTATTTATTATGATTGTTATTATTTGTTCATCTTTCTTGTCTCTTCATCAAATTATTCGTGCTGATTGGGTTAAAAAAAAGGTCATACATTTTTTTAATACGAGAACGAAACGAAATTAAAAAAGATTGTTGCGTGCGCAAGAACATTGCTGGAAAAAAAATATGACGAAGTACGCGAACATGACGAAAGGAATCACGGTAATAAAGCGGCCGATATCGAGACATTTTTTTTTTTTTGGAATCTCTTCTTCTTTTTCGTTTTTCTTCGAGCGTAAATTCGTGCATAATTTTGGTAGATTTATTTAATTTTTTTTTGCGTTGTTGCCTTCTGTTTATCAACGACGAATGACGAGAGAGAAAAAAAAACGCGGCCACCGGAAAGAAATGTCTCGATTCAGGCGTACTTTCCGTGAGAGTAATTCTATATATCATGGTAGACACAAGTTTGAAATTTCCCCCCGGACCCGATTTCGTGTCACGTTTCGCTTTTTCCACGTTTCGTAGTTTTTACATTTTTTTTTTCTGTGTTTTTATTTTTTATTTATTTATTCCTTCTCTTTTATTTTGTCCATCTAATTTACGTCGCTGTGCGCTTCGATGACAAAATATCGAAAAAGAAGAGAAAAAAAAACGTGTGTTCGAAAAGCAGAGGAAGCAACAAAAATACGTGAATTATTCACGGAACGATATTGCGAGGGCGAATGAGATTCATCCAATTCCATCGGGATCGAACGACGAGCATGTTGAAAATAAAAATCATTTATATATATCTATATATTTTTTTTTGGTATTAAAAAAATAAAAGCAAAACCAAATACATCGAAGGGATCAAAAAAATAGTTGTATAAAAAAAATCTCGCATTGACGTTTCACGCGTTTACATTTCCCGTATACGGTAAAAAAAAAAAAAACGTCCTCGAACTGTAAGGTTACAATCGACCATTCCCAATTTGAAATTTCCGCTTAGCAATGCATGAAAAACTTTTCAATAGTCGCGAAAGAGGACATAAATCAAGCTGGTTTTCCGCTCGATTCAACCGTACTTTATAGAACGTCCCTTCGTCAGGAGAGTTAGAAAATCGATATGTATATATATATATATGTTTATATACCGATTAAACGGAAATAAAAAAAGATCTTGAATCTTGGCCAAAGGAAAGCAAATCTATCACGAGTCACCACTTGAAAAGATCGTATAAAAAAAGCGAGAAAAAGAATTGAAATTTCGACACGCCCGAACTGTAAAATATTTTTCATTCGAGTAATTAGATAAATTATTTCCGATCGATTCGCGATTTTTTTTTAAATATTCGGCAGATCACGATCGATGATATCCATTTGCTCTCGCTCTCGTTTCGACGTAACGGGCCATCGCGATTATCATGACAATCGAAAATATCGTAATGAAAAAAACAAAACAATTAAATTCAATTTTATCCACAGTCCATTTTATTAGTGCAAATATTAATCGTGAAATTATTATTGCAGCATCGTGTTGTTCAATAAAAATAAAAAAAAAAAAAGGAATCGAGCATCGCAATTGTTTTCTCGAGAAAAAAAAAAAGCAAATTATTATTATCCGTATTTTTCGATTTTCAAAAAAATGCTCACAAAAACGAATCGAATAAATGCTCGAAATTCGGAGCCGGCCATGGACCCACGAAAATACCGATTAAATTTTTTTCATACATATATATCGTGTACGAACAAAATACGTACTTACGTATGAAGTTATTAATTTTCATTTGTTAACTGTTCTCACGAATTATTTATCGTTACTGTCATTGTCATTACTACATGTATGTTGCGTAGTTTCCAACTTGTGTCTGTCATTATCATTATTATTATTTTTATTTTTATTATTATTTTTATGTACCACTATGTGTTGCGCGAATGGGCGAGTGAATTTTTTTTAAATGTGGAGCGAGTGAGGACCCGATGAATCGTCTGTGTGTGCGCGTGTACGATGGATACGCTTGATTAGTGTGTCTACGTCTATATTGTTTCTGTAATGTCGTACGGAACATTGCAACGTCGGATGTGAATTTTTTCTCAATGTCCTCTTCTTTTTTTTTTTCCTTCACATTTGTTTCTCTTAGTTCTTTTGCTCTGTGCTCATTCGTTAAAAAAAGAAAAAACAAAAACATTTCAATCTCCAAAATTGCCGTTCGATCTTCATTCTCGATAATAAAAAAACAAAAAAAGAAAAACCCTCGAAAGCAAATTTTCCCGCGTTTTTGTGGCAAAATTTTTACTCGAAAAAAAAAAATCATCGTCGCAGTTCTTTCGATTTTCTTTAATTTATCCGTTTCCTTCGCTCGTCGCATCTTACGCGGGCAATGTTTCGTACGAGCATTGTGCTGTTTGCCCGCCAAATTTGAGCGGGTTCTGTGACCGTGGTAACGCCCTTTCTTCTCGTTGGTTTTTTCCCACACGTAGTGCGTTCTGGAGTTCCTTTACACAGTGGTAAGTTGCAGCTCAGCTCTCGCTAAGAAAAAATAAAATATAAAAAAAAAAAATTGATAACGTCGTTCCCTCGAAAACAAGAAAAGAAAAAAAAAAAAAGATATTCATCCAATGCATCGTCGCTCGTTGATCGAAAATCCATCTTTACATGTTCTATTCGTAATGGCTCCGTATACTCTCTCTTGGCCTGCAATTCTTTGTTTCTTCATTTCTTCTTCATCCTCATACGTGAATCATCTTTCTCAATTCCCAATTGATGCGAGACTCGAGAAACGAAGAAAAAAAAAACAAATCATTCGTATGCTCTTCTTTTCTTTTTGTTTTTCTTCTTTTTCTTGCTACTCACTGACAGTTCGTTGTTCACATTTTTCTGCATATGTATTATAATATAAATTATATTTTATAATATAATATAATATATATTTACTCCTGAAACATGTTGTATATGAATATTTGTTTGAAGAAAAAAAAACCCAAAATCTCTGCTTGGTCCTTGTACTTCTCGAGTATTGTCATTAATTAATCGCACACGTTAATTTCGCTTTTTCGATTCATTATCACGATCTGGAGCTTCGGCCACGTTGACTTTTTCACTGGACAACATTTTTGGTTAATTGAAAAAAAAAAAAAATATATTAATAAAAAAAAAGGATATGATTATCTCCGCCACATTTTCATTCTTAGAGCTAGAGAGAGCGAGTGAGAGAGAGACAGAGACGAGGAGAGACTCGGGAATTCAATTGATTGAAGCGATCTTTAAATGTTTGCAAAAAAAAAAATGTACTCACGTGGCCCGAGCTCGCGATCTCACATCTCACGCGTACCTTTCGGTACGAGGCAACGAAAAAGAAGAAAAAAAAGCAACAAATAAAAAAAAAAGAAAGAAACAAAGAAACAAAAAAAAATAACAAGTGATTCCTGTACGAGCTGTCTCTGTGTCTGTGATATGTCGTTCAGATTGTTGTTGACTTTACGTTCACGAATTTTCTTACTTTTCTTTTATGTCTTGTCTTCTCGTTGGCCCCTCCCTCCTTCCCCGCCCACGCACTCCCTTTGCTCGCTCTCTTCTTTTCCTTCCTTCCTTTTTTTCTCTCTTTCTCTCTCTCTCTCTCCGTTGTTTTCTTTTTCTTCGATCGAAGCGGAAAATTCGTCGAGAAAAGGGAAATGGAGAGAGAGAAAAAAAAGAAAAATAAGGGAAGAAAGAAAAAGGGGAGCGAAGTTACGAAAATCGTGAAGAAACCACCCTCGCCCTCCCCATCCACCCCTTGGTCTTGTGTCGTTTTTGTGTTGCCAGGCTTGCATACTCTGTGTGTATATATATATATATATATATGTATATATATACCCCTTGTCGAACTTGTCTATAAAATAGTGAACGTCCTAGCATTATGATACACCGCTGAATTTTATTGGAGCGCCAATATCTCACACACACTCGTTATACGATTCTTCGTCTTCTTCTTCTTCTTCTTCTTCTTCTTCTTCTTCTCAAACCTGTTCATCTTATTTTCGTCTTTTTTTTTTGTTCAACATTCCTGTACTCTTCTATTTCTCTCGTAATTTCTTTCTCAGTTGTAATGATTTTTTTTTACAACACACGAATTATATTGCGTACACACCAGGCAGGGTTGCTATTTATTTTTATTTTCTATTTTATTTTTCCATCTTTCGTTTGTCGCAGATAAAAAATGCAGAAAAAAATGAAGAAACTTTCGCACAAACACACACACACACACACACGCATATACACGCGCACGCAAAAATATCATTTGTTAACGTACGAATCGGCAAAAAAGGAGTCAGGACTCTAAGAAAGAGGAGAAAGAAAAAAATATATATATATATCGATACAACGATATATATACATATCTATATTTATATATTTATATATACATATATATATGTATGTGTGCGCGGATTGTATACGAAATAAATAAGAATACTTACAAACCTAGAGTCTTCCCCCCCCCCACCTCCTCGTCCCTTGTCTGCGTCTGTTGAACCGTCTTGAACTCTACCAAACAAACCCAAACAAACCCAACCGCCTCAACCGCCTCCCACGACAGATCCCTCCTCGACCGCACCTGAAAAGCGCCCATTCCCCCCGGCCCCCGTCCCGTCAGAACAACCAAAACAGCAAAAAAAAAAAAGAACAAAGGGAGGAAAAAAATTAAAAAAGAAATAAGAAAAACGAAAAAAAAAAAAACGTCTCGAAACCTTGTGTCTGTCTGTTCCCGAATCGTCCGAAAAGTCCCGAAATTATATGACCGCAAACGAACGAGAAAAGGAGGACAATATAAAAAAACAACATTGAAAAAAAGAGGGCAAGAGTGGAGAGAAAGAAAAAAAAAGCCCCTCGGTCCCGTTGAAAGCGACGAAACATAAAATTTGTCGAAAATTTCGGGCTCGATAAATTTTTTTTCTCCCATTCAAAAACAAAATAGAGTGAGACAGATAGAGAGAGAGAGAGAGAGAGAGAGAGAGAGAGAGAGAGAGAGGAATAAAGCGGGGAAAACAAAACAAGTACAACCGAAAAGAAGAGAATAAAAGTCATATGACAGAAGAGCCTACACGAAGGTGAAAGATCGAAAAAGGGGAGAGAGAGACACGAGTGATACGCTATTTACAATAATAAATTATTTATTATAAATATATATATATATATATATATATATATGCCCACTTGCCTGGAATTGCGAAAAAGTTACCGGAAGTTCCCAAATTCACATATATACATATACGAACAGAGAGGAAAAAAAATAGTTTTTTGTCGAAAAAATTAAAATGTTCAACAACAAAACGAATGGTAGTTTATGAGAGACACCGCTCGCCTCTTTCGTTCGTGTTTTTACGTTAATTACGCGCGCAAGAAATAACAATTGATTTTTTTTTATCGTTGCTTCTGGGTCTATTTAACTATACATTTTTCTTTTTTTTTTTCAATCTTCGGGATAACGATTATTTTCGATCGACCGATTCGTTCGTTGCGATCAATTGAATTATTATGGGTTTTTTTTTTCTTTTTTTTTCGAACTTATTCATTACACCTGTATTCAGTAGTTATGACAAAAGTGCCTGCCAACCTTGCTGTGCTCGTACTTGGAGGATCAGCAACCCGGCATGTTTGGTCCTCAGGTGCATATTTTAAACGGGACTCATCGGACGCAAGATGCATCCCCTTGCATCGAACACATTAATATATGAGAGATGTGAGAAATATGTATATATTTCTCATTATTTTTTTAATGCGGCGAAGATAAAGGATTCTGTCATTTTTTTTTTTGGGATACAACAATGATGGAAAGTGGAATTGGAACAGGAAGGATTGCGATCCTCCAAGATACTACATCATATATATATATATATGTATATATATATATATATGTATATTCTCCTTATATTCGCAGTTCCTTAGGGACTGATCCTCTATCTATTTATGCTAATTAATTATCGTACAGTTTTTTTTTATATTTTTGCGCATATGAGGAATTTCCCACAGATTCGAAGTTTGTGTTCTCTTTTTTTGTTTCCAATTTGTCTCGCTAATTGACAACGATTTTTTTTTTCGTGCGATAACTTATGTCTCTTTGTTTTTCCTTTTCTAGAGAAATATTTTAATTCGAATATTCCTGGCACGCCGAGAAAAAAAATCGATGGATGTACGTCTGTTTAGAATGATTTTTCATTTTTTTTTTTCACCGACATATGAACAATGAAAGAAAAAATTCGCACTAATTAAAACATTTGTTGAAAATGCTCTACGCAAGTGAGAAAAGAGATGGATTTATTTTCTTTACCATCGTACAGATTCAGAATCGCGGTTGGAATTTTTCTCATATGTGCAAAACAAATGAGTGCATAATATTTGTACAGCTTGTTACTTTTATGCGCGTTGGGATGAAACGCGATATCCGCACGTCATGTAGGATGTATTAACCGAGGAATATTTTTGACACGTGCATATATATAAAACTATATATACACACGATATGATATGCATATAACAAACTATACAACATACCCCACCTACATACATATACAAATATGCATATACATATATATATATGCACATATGATATATGATTCTCTATACCTTGTTTTCGTATTCTATTCGTCGGCACACATTTCGATCGCTTCGATGGTGACCAAGCTTCATAACAACCTCCAATATATCACCAAAAAAAAAAAAAACTTCTATAGATATTGTTTTTTTATCTCCCTGTCCCGAAATTTTACTTCAATCTATACATATATCTTATTATATACATACATGACATATGCATGCGTTCTATATTATCAAACAATGCCCTATCCTCGGGATCGTATATATATATATATATACACACACACATTCAATAACGCATTTTTTAATTGGAAAAATTTATTTTTCTTATTTTTTTTATTCAAAAAACCTCTCGCTTCGCGCGTATTCTCACCCCGCTGGCGGTTCGAGCGAGTTCCGAGGCGAATGTTCATTTTTTTCGTTCTTTTTTTTTTTTACATGTGTATTTATTCGACATTTTTTTATCGGGCACATGAAATCGCGAATATCTGTCTGACCTTACGGAATCTCGCGGATCGTTCGCTCGCTCCTGTAAAATCAATTTGAACGGTTATCGAAAAATTTAATTAATTTGAAAAAAAAAAAAAAGAAATGGCTCTTTAGTTCGATGGCAATGCGTGCTTTTTTTAGCCTTCGAAGGGACCTTCGCGTTATATTTTGTGGCCGCATTTATTTCACGCTTAGTATACGAGTCAGAATAAAAAAAAAAGGGCTGTCGAGGGGGAAGAAGGAGGGAGCGAAAAACCGCGAAATTTCCGGGCTGTCCGCATTGCATTGGCAGCGGAGTGAGAATATATCGAACCGCACGGAAGCATCGACTCCGGAAAAACTCTTGTTCGATGTGATCGTTTCGCGGTTGTTTTTTTTTTTTTCTTTTGCGAGTAAGACAAGTTTCTCGAGCCTCCGGATTTGACAATTAATTTCATTTTATGTTTTTTTTTTCGCCCCTTCTTACGAAAGTAACGTTGCAATTCTTTTTTTTCGATTTTTATTTCCTCTCGGTCGTAATGAATTTCGATTTTTTCCCTATCAATTGGCACGAAATTGTTTTCGATGAATATAAATAATCTTTCTAATTACACGAATTATTGTCTCTCGAGAAAACGCATTTGTTCGTCCCGCTAAAAAAAAAAACCTAAAACGTCAATTCGCTGAACTCGATAAGAAAATTAATATCCGCAACGTCGAGACTCGAGACACGCTACGGTTGCTTAAAAATCGATAAACAAAGTCAACGACGTTTCGCCCGTCGTAGCTCGCTCGAATCGGAGTTGACCCGCAGCGGACGCTTTTCCATCGCCTCATCTCCCTCGCAACTGAATGGAAAAAAAAAAGAAAACAAGCTCCTTCCCCTTAAATTTAATTATCCCATCCCGAGAATCGTCGCCCGCTACATATCTTATTTGTAACAGTCGTGTAGCGGTGATGCGAGGCCAAGTAGTAACGGAACAAGGACTCGGGATAGTAGGGATACGTGTCTCGGTCGACAGGGATTCACGCTTTGGATTCACACTCACGAGAGCCGGAGGATGGTGAGTAACATTTTATTTCATTGATTTTCATACGTACGTGACGATTTTTTTTCACTCTATAATTGAACTCATGATATTTGTCTCGAAAGATTTTAGCCGTTCAGATGAGCAAGTAAGCGGAGTCGAGAAAGGAGAAAGTTCGAAGAGATTGTTTAAATAACATTTCATAATTGATAATATTAATAAAAATTTTAATTTTACAATTTTAATTTCTAAAATTTAATCACATTTGATGCAATTTTATGAAATTTTATGAAATTTGATGAATGGCTAATTATTATTGTGTTGCTATTATTACTATTGCTAAAACTACAAGTGTTTTCATACGAACAATATCAGGGGGCAGGTACACAGAGGGCGTTAGTAATTCGGCGAGGACCAATAATAATAATAATAACAGCAATAATAATATGGGGATTAGTGCACATGGTGCATAAATTCAAATCAAGGGGATCGAACCGCAATAATATACAGCACTTCGCTACGTGTAATCTCCGAGACAAGGAGTGAGAGAGAGAGGGGGGGGGGGAGAGAGAGAGAGAGAGAGGGAGGGAGAAAGAGAGAGAAGCCCTACACGCAAAGCTAAGCCCACATCAAAGCCAAAGCTGATGATGTCGAAAGCCGGCTAATTAGCCCATTCGAGCCAAGGGTATTGGGAAACGGGGTATTAGGTCCAAAACGTCTAGTTCTGCACCGGGAGACGGGAACAGGCCACAAACTCTCTCTCTCTCTCTCTCTCTCTCTCGCTCTCTCTCTCGACCACCCGCCAGCTCTCTTTGTCCCTCTCTTGTGGCATTAGACCACGGTTGCCTTTGCAAATGCGATTGCCAAGCTTTGCGTGTCCTGGCGCGACCGGAAGCTTCGCCAGTAAACGAGAGAAACAGCGAACCAATCGCGAGCTTTCGACAAATTTTCACCTTGATATGATTCCCGAAACCTCGACTACTGAACAATGTACGTAATTTCGGCACGAACTGTAACTAACCTGTGATCAACGATGTCGTACGAGCTATACGAAGATTGACAAGCGTCAAAGAGGCTTGAAAATGTGAGACTTTGAAATTTGTACGATCACGTGATTGCGCGATGATCTCGCGGAAGCCGCGGTATACCTCTAATTTTCTCGTAAATTTCCATTTTCATCATAATCCGTGAGCTCTGCGATGCTACAAAGTCTCCAGAAATTTGAACAACAATATCACGTTACCAATTCGTACAGATTGACCAATGTATCAAAGCAATTCGACAATTATATTGGATAGTTTGTAAAGCGCATTTAGTGTTTGAGATCACGAAGGACGAATGAACTTGTGCTCAGGTTCGACGTACTCGTAAACGGCGGTGGTGCTGTGACGCTTCAGTTCCAACGTAGCCCCTTCAAGCCCCTAACGAGAACCGTTTTCGTACCGTGGAATCAAATAGTCGTTTTACCACCGGTAATAATGACACTGAGCGAGGAGGGCGAGTCGTACAAATCTAATCAGCCACCAAGCCCAGCTGTTGGTAAGTCACGAAACGACGAAGAGATCCTGACGTTTCATGCGTTTGTTTTTTTTCTTTCTTTTCTTCCACCATTTTTCTCATTTTTTTTTTCAATTACGTTCTTTGGGGTTCGGAGAGTTGTTTTTGCCTAAGTTCAATTATATTTCGCGAAAGTACGAGACGAAGGAACAAGCGATGACCACTTGACACCTCTTGATAATCCCGATATTGGATACTGTCCAAAAAGTGTCCCATATCGTTGATAAGATACGTGGGTCGTGCACTTTTCTCGAGAATTTTTTTTTGTTTGTTTTTATCCAGCTCGGAAGAAGGCGCGACTAGAGTGGAAAAAATTGTGCCGTCTTTGTTACGTCCGTCAGTGTTGAGTGTTTAAGTTTCTTATTATTTATTGCATAAAATATAATAGGCTTCCCAGGGATATCGATGGGATTGATCGGCGAGAACGGGCCCTGCCTGGAACACGACCACGAGACTCTCAGGCCCATCATCGTGAGCACTTGGATGCCCGAAAAGGTTGGAGGCCTCCCAGGAGAGAGCCTCGTATTTGCCGAGAGTCAGGCAAGTACTTCAATCAATGTCCAACCCTACTCACTTTCATGGAACATGTTATTCAATTCCAAACCAGAAGTAACCACAAATGCAAAAGAATTTCGCGCAACTTCCAATTCGAAACTTGAGAGTCCAAGCAACCTCGTCACTTCCATTTTTTTTTTTCATGACAATTCAGATAGTACAAGAGAGCATAGCGATACCGGGCTCGAATCTTCATCTGATGTATCAGAGCAGCCAAGCAGCGGGTTACTTGTCAACGGTGAGGATGCAGCTGACCGGTCCGTTCATACCAAAGTCACTGACCCACGTACACGTGCACGTAGAGATCGAGGGCTCGTTGCACACGAAGACATACGAGGCAGATCCAAGTTTGATTCACACATTCGCTTGGAACAAGCGCAACGTTTACAAGCAAAAGGTTTACGGTGTTGCACAGGCGCGTGTATCGATCGGTTATCAGCACTCGACGTGTCCAACAGTTATATGGGAAACGCAGACAGCAACGTTGCAAGGTTTCGACGTTGATGTCTCGGACGTTGGTGGTTGGGGTCTCGACATACATCATCATTACAATTTTCACGAAGGTATATTGCAAAAGGGCGACGGTTCGACTCTTCACTTCAAGCAATATCCACGCACGGTTAAAGTCGTCATGGGTACGGGTTTGCAGAGAAATCTCGTTTGTCAGAATTGCGACGGTTTGGCAAAGGACGCGAGACTCTTGACACCTGGTGCACTCGCGAGCGGTCCGGACGGTAGTATTTACGTGGGTGATTTCAATCTCGTGCGTCGCATAACACCCGAGGGCAATGTTTACACGGTGTTGATATTGAGCGCAACCCAAGTAGCTTATCAGTATTATTTGTGCGTATCACCGGCCGATGGACATTTGTACATAAGCGATCCGGAGAAGCATCGTATTTTGAGAACACTGACGCTCGACGGAGTTACCGATCCAAGTATAAACATCGAGCCGGTAGTTGGTAGCGGCGAGAGATGTATACCCGGTGACGAGGGACACTGCGGCGACGAGGGACCAGCCAAAGTCGCCAAACTCGCGCATCCCAAAGGCATTGCAATAGCAGCCGACAAGACAATGTACATAGCCGACGGCACGAATATCCGGGCGGTTGATCCACGCGGTATAATCCACACTCTCGTAGGTCATCATGGTCATCACAATCATTGGTCACCAGCACCATGTATCGGTGCCATATCCGCTCATCAGGCGCAACTCCAATGGCCAACCGGTTTAACGCTCAGTCCTCTCGACGGGACACTTCACTTCATCGACGATCGTCTAGTTCTTAAACTCACGAGTGACCTCAAGGTTCGCGTTGTCGCCGGTACACCACTCCATTGTACCAGCAACGCAAACAACGGCGAGATGACGAAAACGGCTAATTCAACACTGTCTAATAGCCCGAAGAAACCCGACGAAGTTTTGGGTTCCGTACTTGCCGTAAGTTTCAGTCCTACCGGTGAGCTATACATTGCCGACAGTGATTCACATCGCGTTAATTCCATAAGAATCGTTGATTCGTCCGGCAAAATGTCACACTTCGCTGGACAGCAGAGAGAACGTTTGAGAGGTCTTTGCGAGTGCAACGGTACGACACCGAGCACTAAAGAACAAGCGGACGGTTGTTCGTGTAGCGACGACACGAGCAGCCGCGACACCGAAACTCTTTTATCATCAAATGCCAAATTTACCGCAATTTCGGCTCTGGCTGTGTCGCCTGACGGCGTTCTTCACGTTGCCGATCAGGGTAGCTTGCACATACTCGCACTTCAGCCTTATCTTCCGGCGCTTGACGAGAGCGGCGAATTTCACATACCTTTCTCACCGTCCAACGAGATTTATGTGTTCAATCGTTACGGCCAACACGTTGCCACGAAGGATTTAACTTCCGGCAAAACGAGATACTCATTTTTGTACAGTAAAAACACGAGTTTCGGTAAGCTTTCGACGGTGACCGATAGCGCAGGCAACAAGATACAATTTCTTCGTGATTACAGTAACGTCGTTAGCTCGATCGAGAACACTCAGGATCACAAATCCGAGCTCAAGATATCGGGCGTTGGCTTTCTCGTGAAATTATCGGAACGCGGTAGATCCGAAATAGCATTGGACTACGACAGCTCGACAGGTCTGTTGACCAGTCGTTCAGGCGGTGGCGAGACTTACATATACAATTATGACAGCCTTGGGCGAGTCTCCGACGTAACGCTACCGACGGGCGAGCGAATAAAGCTTACCTCGGGTTTGTCCAACGACGAGAGCCTCTCGGTGAAGGTATCGGCACCGCTGGAGGCACTTTCGCGTGGTGACAAGCAGAGAATCGTCGAATTCAAGATGAAATCCGAAAGATCGAGAACACTCGTGATAACGGACGGTACGAAGATCAAGAGAGCAACGTCCTTCAGGAACAGTAGCCTCGAGGTGTATTTGCCAAGTGGTGGTAAAATCGTAAGCGCCGCGACGACGAAGCATCCGTTACTCGAGGCAGCGCTTCCGGTCGAGGCGGAAATGTTACCGATGTGGAGCTATCAGATGATAACGCTTGGCGAACTTACCAACACAATGACGACAACGTACAATCTCGTTGGCGACGTCAGTCATCTTCAACAAACGCTAAATCGTGAAATTTGGGTTAACGATAGCAGGGTCATTGCGGTTGAGTTCGAGCAAGCTTTTAGCCGTCAAACGTTCTTCGACAAAGGTCGAACGCCACTTTTGACCGTGACATACGATCCGGCTGGTTTACCGCTCAACTGGTTGCCTCACGAGCACGGCTACAATCTCACTCTCACCTACGACACGTTCAATCGTATCGAGAGCTGGAAATGGGGACCCTCGGACGAGTCTTACAGCTACGACATGAGAGGCCAGTTGGCCGAAGTCACGAACAGCCAGGACGGCACCAAGCGATACACCTACAACGATTACAACATGGTCTCGATGATAACGCTCGCGAGTGATCGTCATTTTTCCTTGGAGTACGACGAGGACGGTGGTCTCAGACACATAATATTGCCCTCCGGCACGAAACATTCGTTCTCTTGTCAGGCATCTTTGGGCTTTTTGCGTGTCACTTATACGCCACCTGGCAGCACAAGGTCGTATCTTCAACATTACAGTCACGCGGGTAATCTTTTGCAAACGGTGTTTCCGGGTGACGGTGCGAGGATCGTTTATCGTTATCACACTTCCGGGCAATTGGCCGAGGTTGTACACGGTGATGGTAAAAGTGAGATCAAATACACCGAGAGCGGCTTACCGTCGGAGGTGACACACGTTGAGCGAGATGTTGAGTACAAGTGGGACTATCAGTACAGCGCTGGCCTCTTGGTCGAGGAAAGAATCGATTTTGGCGCTAAAACAGGTCTCAGCAATGCCAAATTTACCTTTGACTACGACTCGAATTATCGTTTGACCAGTGTACAAGGTAGAATAGGTGGACAAACTTTGCCACCTCATACGATGGCCTACAGTACGAAGACTGGTGCACCCGAGCAAATTGGACAATTCAAGGTAACGAGGCCGCAACCAAACGGAACTATCGTTTACGACGGTACAGCAATATTTTCACGCACCACTGACAAACGTTTTCTCGAGACCGAGGTGACCGTGACGATTCACGGACTCGAAGTATTCCGCATGGAATTCACACACGACTCGAAAGGCCGTATCAATCAGACGCGTACGGATACGCGTAACGTTGGCGTCAACACTTATACGAACGTGAAGAATTACACGTGGGACAGCGATGGCCAATTGACCGGCGTCGAGGCACAAGAACCATGGAGCTTTAGATACGACGGTAACGGAAATATGCTCTCGTTGACTTATCGCGGCAATACAATACCCATGGAGTACAACTCGATGGATCGTATGGTGAAGTGCGGCGATGGTCTTTACAAGTACGACAATCGTGGCCTTGTTGTTCAAAATGCTCGAGAGGAGAGATTCAATTACAACGCGAAAGGTCTTTTGGTAAGAGCGACGAAAAAGGGACGCTTCGATGTGCGTTACTATTACGATCATCTTGATCGTTTGGCAACGAGAAAAGACAATTACGGCAACGTGACGCAATTCTTTTACAACAATCACGATAGACCGCGCGAGGTCAGCCAAATCTACAGTCCTCGTGATGGTAAACTGATGTCACTCGTTTACGACGATCGGGGACATTTGATATACGCGCAATTCTATCGTCACAAATATTACATTGCTACGGATCAGTGTGGCACACCTATCATGATATTCAATCAGTACGGCGAGGGCATAAGGGAAATAATGAGATCACCGTACGGTCACATTGTCTACGATTCTAATCCTTATCTCTATCTTCCGGTTGACTTTTGCGGTGGTCTCTTGGATCAGGTAAGACAAAGCTTCTTCTTCTTCTTCTCTTGGTTAGTCCTAATCCGCCATTGAGGTCATACCGTAGCAACTCGTTGACTGGTCTATCATCCGATAGGTAACTTCGTTGGTCCACATGCCAAACGGGAAAGTTTACGATCCTCTAATCGGCCAGTGGATGTCACCGTTGTGGGAAAACGTCCTCGACAGGGTCGCCACACCGACGCATCTTCATCTATATCGATTCAACGGCAACGATCCGATCGACGTTAGACACACGGACAAGCACAGTCAACCCAAAGGTTTGGCTCACACTTTGCTCGATTCCCGAATCCCAATTTCTAAAGATTAACAATTAATTAATTGTTAATCTTTAGAAATTAAATTTTGCCCAACACTGCCGTGGATTACACTTTGCCGCGCATCGACTTCCGGTTCACTTTACTGTCTCAACATCCCCTAAGCAACTCACCACAAACACTATGACTCGACCAACACGTATGTTCTTCTGCAGACCATATATCCTGGTTGTCGCACCTCGGCTACGATCTGAAGAGTCTCGCGCCGCAGTTGTTCCCGGTTGAGTTACCGGACAGCCTCGTGCCGCCTTCCCTGGGTCCGGGTGCCTCGATATTCGGCGAAAAGAAGAGAACGAACAATTTGGGTGTGCAGTCGGGTTTTCTGGCTCACATAGAGCAGCGTCATTCGGGTGACGCGGTGGGTCTCTCGGCACCGCCAAGATCAGCTCTGAAGATGGATCCGAGCGAATTGATGCCGTCGCGTTTGGGCGCAGCTTCGGATCCTCCATTCGGCAAGGGTATTCTCGTGTCGAGAACGTCGGACGGTCAAGCGGTCGTTTCTAGTGTACCCGCGGCGAACGCCATTTATCGAGATGTCTTCACCACGGTTTTCAATCGTTCCCACTTCCTGCCATTCACGTTTGTCGTTCACAGCGCCCAACAGGACGCCTTCTACTTCGTCAAAGAGAAAACCTCCGAATCCTCGGACGACAGGAATCAATTGAAACGACTTAGCGGACAAGTCAATACGACTTTTCACGAGAGTGAAAACGGAAGCGGCAGTACAGCCGTTGATGTGAAAATTCACGGAGCTAGTTACGTCGTTAACTTGCGTTACGGTACAACTGCCGAGAAGGAGAAGCAACGTTTGTTGCATCACGCTAAAGCAACGGCAGTACGGAAAGCTTGGCATCGCGAGGCCGAGGCACTAAAAGCCAACACACCTACCAGCATCGAGTGGATGGTCGCGGAGCAAGATGAGATACAAAAGATTGGTCACGCTACCAATTACGATGGCGAATACATACACGACGCGCAGATTTATCCGGAGCTTGCCGAGGATCCTTACAACGTTAGATTCGTGAAGAAAGCGAGCACGGAAACGTCCTCGAGCAAAAAGAGACGTAGGAGGAGAGGTGCCAATGCGGTATGCAAACTCTTGAGACTCGACGAAATTTGCTAGAGCCGTCCAACGTACAACGTACACAAAACTACCGTAACCGCCACCCCCCACCGGCGCCCTCCCTCCCTCGCGGCAACGTCACGGAAGGGGAACGAGCGGAAGACCCAAAGTTGTCACTCGTGACCGCTCCCTTCTCCGATGCCACGAACGTACCCGCGTAGAAGCGAAACTTACTGATCGCGCGTGAATTCGGGCTTACGTTGTTCGCGCCGTTGACTCGAGAGATTGGAGTGAGGGGGAGGAAAAAAAAACATTCACGAGATTGAAAAGAAACGGAAACTCGGGGCAGCGGGGGAGCGGGGCACTGCCTTCCCCTCGCCAAGCTCGCGCCAACGTAAAAAAGGGACAGCACAGCCGCACACGTTTGCACGTAACAACACCGAGAGAGAAAGAGAGAGAGAGAGAGAAAGAAAGAAAAATACTATCAAAAAGTTTTATACCAAAGTCTATTTGTGTATTTCAAAGATGCCAAAAAAAAAATAACAAAAAAAACGAACGAACACTAATTCATGTTACATTGTACTGAGGCGGTAGGGGGCGCGCGCAGTGTTAAGAGTGGATCCGCGAGTACCAAATTCCCGCGTTTCCGGCGGAAATCAAGGAAAGGAAAGGAACAAAAAAAATGAAGTTAAATCGCAATGGACATCCGGGACATTTCGGCATTGCGCGAAAAACGCGAAAACGGACTTGGACTCGTAATCGCGATTTGTGCGCGCGTGTTGTAATCCCGAGATGAGGAAAAAACTTTTTATCAAGACGGCGGCCGCTCGGACTCGATTATTCCAAAAGTGTCGTATAAGGTTACAAGGTATATAGGGAAGAAAGTGTCGTGAAAGAAAAAAAAAAACGAAACACAAAATCGACCCTGCGCGAGACGCGCCTCATTGTTTCGTGTATTTCTCATTATGATTTTTTATTTGGGGCCATTCGTCGTTGAGACGACATGTTTTTCCGTTACGAAGTGCGCGTGAGCGAGTGAAAGAGAGAAAGAGAGAAAGAGAGAGAGAGGGAGAGAGAGACAGAGAGAGAGAGACAGAGATAACCTAGTCAATAAATTAGCTTTACATTGACGTTTATAAATAAATTTAAAAAAAATGAAAAAAAAAAACAAAAACAAAAAGATATAGAGAACAAATGCGTTTGTGTAAAGTGTGTGATTGCGTCGATAGGATTATCGTAATTTCGAGTGATGATCCCGCCAGTCTATCGATTAACGCGGAACATTCATTTGATATTCTTTAATTTCCTGCCGAGAACGATAGCACAAAGGATGAAATGAATTGAAGAGAAAAAAAAAGACAAAACGACTTTAAAAAATTAATATACTCTCAGCAACGAATGGCCAATTCGGAGCCCTCGAACAAGGTCGCACAGTTTGTTACATAAATTCGCGATAAATATAATAACTTAGAATTATATCGATAATTGTATAACGAGATGGAGAAGAAGAAAAAAAAAATGAATGTGTCGCGTGACAATATTAAGCGCGATTGTGAAACGATATTGTAAAATACCCGGAAGTGGCGCTAAAAGAGAGAGAACGAAGCGAGTGACATTCGAGTGAGAAAATAAAAGAAAGATAGCCGCGGAGGAGCTATTCTCGATCGGGCGGGGAGGGGGCATCGGTTGTATAAATTAATAGTGGTGCTTGTTATCCTCCGGTAGATGAGATCGGTGCAATGTTCTCATCGCGTCGTTATTTTTGTTTCGCGGGACACTTTGGAGCGATATCGGAGCAAAAAAAAAACTAATCCTAGAAAGGAGTCGAGAAGAAGAAGAAGAAAGAAGCAAAAGACAAAAAAAAACCGAGAAGTAAATTTAGCGCTGAGGTGAAAGAATTTTTTCGTTCCGCGTTTAAAAGGGCGCGCGGAAAAGTTTTGTAGGCGAGACGGCTGAAAATGTATTTTTTTGAAAAAGGAAGAGTAAAGAGGGGCGAAGAATGGTCGCGAGGAGAAAGGCAAACACAATAAGTGAGAGGGAGAGAAGCCCCATTGAATATTTATCGTATCCCCTGTAGCGTCCAAAAAGCGTGAGATAATTAATGAGGCGCGACGAGATTTTTTGTTGCACGCGCAAGCGATGTAAACGCGCGTCGTCCGAAGAATTATTAATTATTAAATATTTAAAAACAAAAAAAGAAACGACAAAGCGTATGTGTATCGAAGGGTGTGCTGATATGTGTGAGAGAAAGATGAGAATGCGATGAAAAAATGATCCGGTAACAGAGAGAGAAAGAGAAAGAGAGGGTGATTCGGTCAATCCAATTTATCGGTATACGTTTATATACGTATTGTGTATATTATACAGACATACATATATTTGTGCTTGCTGGAAAAAAAAAAAACAAAATAACGATCGTAACGAAAATAAACAGAACAAGGAGAAAAAAGATCCCTGATAACAAAAAAAAAGCGAGAAAACTAGAGAGCGAAAATGAGAAAAAAAATAAGATTTAAAAAAAAAGAAATTAAAGATAAATACGATTTCCTCGCAAAGTCACTAAGTGTAATAACTATTTGGGAGGGGGGGGGGGGAGGTGGTGGGATGAGGGAGAAGTATAAATAAACGAAAATATTGATGGACGATTCGGTAAAAAAATCTTTTGATTTTTTTTGTTCTCGTCACGTACGCTCTTGTACGTTCGGTAGCAAGAAAAATTGCGGTTTGTGTTAACGCGACCGTGTATCTCCGTCAATCCTTCGAATCGTCCCCTTTGTCCGTCATACACACGCAGCAGACACACGTGTAAAACGCATCGTTCCTCAATTTCATCTTTCAACCACACTCTTTTTTTCGTTCATCTTTGTCGTCGCGAATTTTTGCCATTACGTATAAGTATACGTATACATATATATATATATATTTTTTAACTTTGTTTTCTTCTTTGGGTCCGTTGCGCAAGAGGGAGGGGAGGGCGTCATCGTCGATCGTGCCAACCACGGTGGTCTTGAACGATCGATTGAAACGCGTCCCGTTACGTACAGATAGTTGCACAACGACATTAAAACTGTCTGAATAGATGAATATCTACTACTAAGTGTATAAACAGAATTACGTATATACGCGCAGTGCGTCCCGAAAATCACTCGAGAACCTTGCGGTGCGGATAGATTGCGCAATTTCAATGAGAAAAGTCCTCATCCACTTTTCTCTCCGATGCACAGTTGCTTAGTTATCAATTGATCAGTATCAGCCAATACGGTGACAAGGAGTGACCGCAGCGGGTGGGAGGTAGCGAGCGGCCAGTGAGCGAGCGCGCTGCCCCTCCCCGTTGCGCTGCACGGACTCGAGTGGCTGTTCACAGACTCATTGATATCTCAACGACAATGCATCGGAGAGAAAAATGAATGAGGACTTTTCTCTTCGGAATTTCACGCTCTATCTCGGCAATAGTCTCGCCAGACTTTTCGGACGTTCCGTGTATGTATAGTCATAGGCAAGCTTCGTCATGTATTTTTGACTCGAGGAATGTTCGGACCACGCGTGTATATCGAGTCGAGACAGCGTTCTTCGAGGTCGTAAATAATCAGGGTCGCATATTATACGGGAATACGAAAGATGTAGATGTGTGTGCGTGTGTGTATGCGAAAGAGAGAGAGAGAGAGAGAGAGAGAGAGAGAGAGAGAGAGAGAGAGAGGAGAGAGAGAGAAACAAACGAGAGACGGAATGAAATAAAAAGATATATATATATATATATAAATATGAAAATCCTCTCAGTGTCTTCTGACTCTCGATGACGCCTGAGTATATAAAAACGAGTGAATCCACGCCGTACTATACTCGTATTGATAAACGAAAAGAAAAAAAAACGAAGACAAAAAAAAATAGCCACGTTGACCCGCGTATTGAGCCAAGACGAGATGGTGTGCGGGGGGCTGGGGGGCGTTCAAAGAATCAACTATTTTTAAATATCAAGGTGTCAAATTAATACGCGCGGCGAAATTACATGTCATGTGGATCGCTCGAAGCAAAAAAAAAGGGAGAAGGAAAAGAAAAACGTCAAACGCGGGTCGACAGGAGTCACGGTGTACATGTATATTTGTATATGGGCGCGATTCCCAAAGATGACCCTCCTTCTCCGCAAAAAAAAAAGCGAGAAAAAATGAAAAAAAAAACAAACTTCGACTTGCATCGCGAATACAAAAAAAAACTGAAGAAAACGTTAAAACGTAAGGAAGTAAAAGAAAAAAAAACGAGACACTGACACACCATATAACGTGCGAATTCGATCACTTTTTTTCCCAACTTCCGTGAAGTTCTCTTGCGTAATTGAATCCTTGCGGAGCAACTTTTTTTTTCTTTTTTTTGTTCATACACGCGTGAACGGGAGCAAGTGAGAAAAAGAGAGAGAGAGAGAGAGAGAGAGAGAGAGAGAGAGAGAGAGAGAGAGAGTGTGTGTGTGTGTGTCGCGATTATAGAAAACTCATATTTCTTCAATTAAACACGGTAGTTTGGGCCGGAAATATTTGGAACCGCGAATATTAACGTCAGAGAAAGAAAAAGAGAGAGGGGGGGAAGAGAATTTACGAAGATATATGCGTGTCGCGAAGAATTGGCTTGAGATTCGAGTCGCGTCGAACAGTACACCCGATAGACGATTGGAAGAAAAACGAACATTTCGAATGAATTAGAGTGAAAAAAGAAACGAAGTAAAAGACAAAGAAACAAAAGAGGAAAAGATAGACGTGAGGTAAATAAGAGAAAACAAAAAAAAGGTGGGGGGAGGAAGAGAAGGCAAAAAAATAAAAAAAAATGAAAGAAGCGAATAAGAGCACAATTCAGCCACGCTATAGCTACGACCACTACCTAGGTAGATTATGCTATTTTGCCGCTGATCTAATTGTTTACTGTCACGTGTTGCTGTAAACCTAAACTATACGATACGATATATATTTTATTTATATATAATCTAATCGACTGTATTTATTGTAAATAGTCACCGATGTTTGCTATGATATAATATATCTGTAATTGGATGGAAAAAAAAACAAACTCGTCGTCGAGGACAAATAACTTTCGCCCTTATTTTCCAATTCGTGTCGTTTGTGTCTGCGCCAAGGTTTTTTTTTCTTCACGCGAAATTTAAAAAAATGTAGGAATTTTTCGGAGAGCGTCTTTTTGTTTTCCTCAACAAAATAAAACGAAATTTTCTTGTATAATCGAAGGAATTTTTTTTCAACTTTTTTTGTACAAGGTTTTAGCTGGCTGAATATTTGGAATTTTTTTTCTTGAGTTTTTTTTTTTCATTTTTCAAGCGCCACTCGAGCGGTACATACGAAATCGCTTTTTTACGGCGAAAGCGAAGAAGAGATTGGCGACCTGTGCGTTTGAAGAGTAAAGGAGAATGTCAAATTATTATGTATTTCATTTTATTTGTTATTTTTGTGGAGAAAGGTTTATAGAGACAAGATATTATTTGATTCGTCGGCAAATTTGAACGCGAAAAAATATTAATACATCAATCGCAAAATTATTAGTATATTAATGTCTTAATTATTAATATATTAATCTCATCTGCGGCATTCTCTATATTATAATAATTGATTTGAATAGTTTCTCACCATCGCCACGGAGATTAAGAGCGCCGAGAGCGCCACCGTATGAATGTGAGATTTCAGTAGATAAACGGCGCCTCGCAAACATCCCGACTGGTAAGCGACATCTTCGCCCATGTTTAGACACTAAAACGTAAACCGGTCTCTTATCGGCCGCGAAAAACTTCCTTGCCGTTAGTAGCACATGTGGAAAACTACCTTATCGATCGTGGTTGAGCAACAACTTTGAGGTATCGCCATTCGATACTCTTGCCAATCCCTGAACGATTTAATCCCGCAACAGCTCAGCTGAAAAAGCGCGGCAAATCATTTTATTTTTATTTTTCGAATTACAAAATATACTTCGGCTTTCTAATGTATTTTTTTTTCTCCATAATTTACGTATTTGTGAGTATTGTCCCAAGCCTCGGTGACCCAATCGAGGGAGCGATAATTCACGATAGAATTTGCCATGTCGTCGCGAACCTTTCTCGTAACGTGCTCGAAAAACGTGAAGCTCATTACGGCGCACACGAATATCAGGCAAAGCGATATCGAATGACAAATTATGTACTGGCGAAAAAGAAAAATGAAATTTTGTTGGTAAAAAAAATGGAATCCAAGAGGATAGAAAATTTGATTGATTCGAAGAAATTCAATCAAAATGGAATATTTTTGGGGGCGTTAATTGATTTATTCTTTACTAAGTATGGACTTATTGTTACGTTAATTTATATTTATTATATTCCGTTTCGTTAATTTTTTTAGAGCGAAGTCGAAAAATATTGAGGCAATTTTACGGTAAAAAATTCTTGTCCCGTGGGACAAGCTCTCACCACAAGGAGAAAATTTCTTTTCCTCTTGACGAAGGCGAGGATGCCTAGGAAAGAAATGCCCGAGGAGAACATCCCGATGAACAGAAGAGTCGTGACGAAGAGTCTCTGTCCCACGAGCCTGGACATCAATTTGCCATCGGCGAGCATCCATATCGATATTATCGTAGCGGTTATTCCGGCGAGCTTGATTTAAAAAATTAATAAATTGATAAATCCGCCGATAAGAAGAAAGAGAAACATTTTTTTAATACAATTTGCTTCTTTTTTTTACTCACAAAGTTCGCGCCGTTGAGTGACAGGAACGCAAATTTGATGAATTTCTTGGGCATACGTTTGTACGATAATTTGTAAATGGGAAGCCCGAAGAACTGAAGTTTTCTGGTGGCGACCGATTCCTCGCTCTCGGTTGCGTCTTCCTCCACCGTGTCGGTCTCCGTCTCGTCCTCGTTCGTTTCCTCGCCCCGTTTCATCGTGACGCGCCGCTTCCAAAAGTTCCGCAGTTTCATCGAACTTTCATATCATTGAACGGAGACGACGCCGACAACGACGACTACAACGTCGCGACGCTTCTAATTTACTTGACTCATTGATTTTGCGTATACCAACGAACGAAGCTGTCAATGTTTCAGGACCGGAAGTGACATTGCGGCGCCGTGATTTCGACAGAGAAATAAAAAGAGTGCGACTGCAGCGCCGCTGTGACATTTTTTTTTTATTCTTTTTTTTATCAGAGCCAATTTTTTTAATCGAATGCTAGCAATATTTTGGGTTTTGTTTGGGTTTGTTACGATTTACGTACGAAATATTCTCTCACGAAATACGAGTCTTTTAATTTGCTCCGTCTCGTCGAGACGAATCGCAATCAAACGATAAAACGAATTTCTCTCGTTTCTTAAATTATACAATAATTATATTTTTAATATTCTATGTACAAATCTTAGCGTTCGGGTGCTCTCCTCTCCTTGTTCTTCTCGTTATCACCGTGAGGATTTTGCGCACTTATGGAAATTCCCAAAGAAGTTTCGTTGCCCACTTTTACGCGTCGTAAAATGTGAAAGTCCAAAGCGCAACGATTTCGCGGATTAAAAAAAAAGCACGCTTTGGGATTTTTCTCGAAATTACAGATGAATGAAAGCCGACGTGGGCGTTGGTCGAGAGAGATTGAAAAATGATTGTTTCGAGCGATTGACCACCGAGTAAAAAAAAAATGGCTGAGAGGAATAGCAAAAACTACCGTTCAGCTGATCGTTGTCGAGCACGAAAGAACGCGCGTTTGATTCTCGTGTCAAGGCGTTTAGCCATTAGCTCAGAAGATCTATGATGTCCTGCTCGGACAAAATTGGGCTCGAGGGTGGCTGTGAGCCGAGCAGCAACGTCGTAGGCATCGCATTGAAGCCTGGATTCGTTACGTTGTTACGTTCGTACGAGTTCGAGCTGCTCGTGTTCCAGTTCGACGTCGAGTAGGATGAGTTCCAATTGGCCGAGTTATCGTTGCTCGGCCACTGACTCTGATTGGCGTTCCCCATGCTCGGCCACTGCGTCATCGCCGAGTAATTCGGCTGGGCGTTGGTCGATTTGCCACTCGACAAGTTCAACTGGCTCAAATTGTTCTGAAGAAGCGTACTCGTGAGATCCTTCGGCTCGGCCTTCTTCGGCCTCGTCACCGTTCTCGGGTTCATCGGACTCTGGGATTGCAACCTCTGATGGCTCTCCTGCTGTCTCGCCAGTCTGCCGAGTGAATAGGGGAAAAAAAAATTACGTTAACACTTGACTGCCTTCGTTCGCGAGAATGAAAGATGACAATTAGCCCAATATCTGGATTTAGACTACCAATGATCACCGCCCCCTCCCCCAACGATTAGAAAAATACTGGTATTTGATTATTGCAATTTCAGGTGATTTTCTTGGTACATCCCGACTGGACTAGATGTGTTTGGGTTTGAATGTATTACCTGTGTTTCTCCTCCATCGTTAGTCCTTTGCCGTCCTTGATCGGAGTAGAGCTCTTCGAGTTGGCCGATGACAATTCCAGCCGTGGAAAAGCTTCCTCGAGGACGTTGGTAGCCGCGGAAGAAGTGGAGGACGACGAATTGGTCGTTTGCATCAACGCATCGTCCAACTGTTGGGCCTCTTTGCGTACCGCGTCCAATTGCCGTAGCGCTTCTCGATGCTCCGACGTGACGCGATTAATCATGTCACCGACGAGGCTGGCGAGTGCCTCGAACTGCGAAGGGCTCAAATTTTGCTCGATGCAGAGGGGCAAGAGAAACGGCAAGACCTTCGTTGCCAACACCTCCTTGCTGATCCCCAATTTACTATGGGTCAATACCATTTTGTATATTCCTGAAAATTAAAAGCAGAGAAAGGGAAAGAAAAAAAAAAGTTCCCGTTTTAGAGAGCCCGAGGCGAGATACGGTTGGATGAGGTGAGAGAATTGACACCTATGATCGCCATCAGCACGGCGGGCTCTCCGGCGTGTGGAATTTCCTGGAGGAACGGCAATATCTGATCGAGGATCAACCAACGATCCAAGTGCTCCAACATCTTCGCTAGACAGAGGAGACAATTGACGCGCACGCTCAAACTCCTCCCACCGCTTGGCCCGGCTAAACACAATTTCTTTATACGCGGCAGTATCACGTTCTTCATCGATGGATTCTCGATCAGCATCGCTATAGGAGGCAACGCCGAGAGGCATAATTCCTGCAATTGCTCGAGACGAGAGTCCAACGCGCGCGTCAGCAATGGCACTATGTCGTTCTTTATCACTTCGGCCGAGCACAGCTTCAGCAAGAGATCTATACGTTGCATCAGAACGAGACTTATCTGGAATCAAATGAAAAATTGCTTCACAGAACAGAAAGTTTGAAGATGATTTTTTTTTTTTGGCGAGGAAAATTCACCTGCGGGGGTTCTTCCATCGCTAGGACAGGCTTCAAATTCGGGAGGATGTGCTCGCTGAACTCCTCGGTCGTGCAGGACTCGAGGACCTGAAGGATACTCGGCAGGACGAACGGTATCATCGGAGCGTTAACGAACTCTTTGTACAGGCAGGGGAGGATCCTGTGAAGCACGACACGATGCGGAAATTGTTTCATGACCTGTGGCAGACCTTTGTAAAATTGTGACTTCTGGAGATTGTCCCATTGGAACAATTTGTCAAGATAGTTGAGTGTCTTCACGCCAATGTCCATGAAGTATTCGATCTGCGAGTGAGGAAAAAAAACACCTTGTTAGACTCGTACAGTCGGTTTACTTTCGAACGAAATATTGGTGTGTAAGTTTTTCCGTGACATTTCATGACTTTTTCAGGGTCCAGTGTAATTTCATGAAATTTACGACTTTTCGTGAATTTTCAGGTCGGTAGACACCCTGATCTACTCGTGTCTGAGAATTTATCAATTTACTTCGCTGCTCCCGAGTCATATCGATGGTCCGAAGATCATCGGGACACTCTGCACATACTCGTACAGAGGGAAAGAAAAAAGCGTATGTAAAAATTCCCACCTTGATGAACTGATGCGCGTCCGGCCTGAGTTCGGGATTACCGCTCAGCATGAGTTTCGCAGTGTCGCGAAAAGAGTCCGGCAGCGGTGCGAGTCTCGCGTTGTTGAGGGAGCCCTTGAAGTCGGCGAAGAAGCGTCGGCACTTGGACGGATCGCCGTGGCACTCGTGAAGCGGACGATTGCCAGGCGAGTGCAAGACGTAAGCGAGCATACCGAGGGAGAATATATCGCTGGCTGGCGAACAACTTCCAGCTACGATGCATTCCGGCGCTTGATAGTCCAATTGTGGTTGGCCGATGGCGGGGATCGTCGGATCGTACTCGACGTACGACCAAGAAGGCTGCGAAGAAAAAAAACGTTATCTCAAAAAAAATGCTGCAAAAAAATTAAAATCTTAAGGTATGTTCCGCGTCACGGCCACCTGTTTGTCGTGAGGATTCTGATTGAGAGCGCAGCAGTCGAATCCGAAGATCTTCCACGCTCCGTTTTTGTTAATAACGACAGATTCGGGACACAAGTTTCTGTGCAGAAGTTTGACGTCGGCATGGAGAAAGGCCAAACCCTCGCCGAGTTGCAGCAAGCCGTAGCGTATCTCGACGTCGAGAAGTTTGTAGTCTCTGAGACTTTTGGGCAACGGCTGCGCCACGTTGTCCGTATTGCCGAGCGCATTGGCCAGACTGGCGAAGACTGGCTCGGTGGCGAAGGCTAAACTGTCGCGCGACTCTTCCAGCGGATGTTGAACTATGAGAATTTGCGGATGTCGCAGTTTCGTGAGCTGAGCGACGCCTCGTTTAAGAGTCTCGAGGACGGCTTCGCGCTCTTGCCTGCCGGACCAACGGTCTAGCATGCGCTTCTCGAATACGAATATCGAGGCTTCTTGCCTGGTGGACTTTTTGTAGCCGCTGTAGACTTTCCAAAGGAGGCCGGGACCGGCGCTCGCTACGTGCGCTGTCGCTTCGAATTCTCTAGTCACCGGATTGCCCGGCAAAACGCTCGATAGCTGGGATAAGCCGTACGCCGTACTCGTTACCGTGTTGCTTATTGTGTTGCTCACCGTGGTGCGCAGCTTGTTGAGAACTTCCATTGTCGCGAAGTGTACGCGGCAGAGTGAAGAAAAGTTTTGAGGTTAGGAGCGAGTCTCAAAAGTGAATTCACGGCCTTGCTGCTTTGCGCAACGAGGAAATAAAGTTTTTACAAGCGACATTCGCATCGCAAACTTATTATTTTTCTCGGTTCTTGATTGTTTTCTCTGGCGAGACCGACAAGACTGCTCCGAGCTGGCCGAATCATCGATTTGACAACTGGGACTTCGTGCTCCCTGTGCAAGCAGCTTGAAACACGGCAATTGAAACTTCATGGGGTGAAGCGGTAGAGGAGCGGCTGCGATTATGAGAAAAGTTCAGGTACAATAATTCACCGCTAGAGGCGCTCGGGTAACGACGGACCGAGTAATATAGCAATGAGCAATAAATATAAATGACACAACGATTAATTGTAAAAAACATAATTGAAGCGATAAAAAGACGAATTCGTCGGGAAAAATCATCCTGAGAAGAATTATTTTTCTCGACGAAGTTTCATAACGTAATATCTTCAAAACCGGAAACAGGAAAACAACGTTTGCGACGAATCTTCTTAACGACTAAGCAGCGGATCCATTTTTCTTGAAAATACAATCGAAAAAAAAATCGTTAGAGAGCAAATCATTGTTAAGGGATGCGTGGAATAAAATAATGGAAAGAATTTTATTTTATTGCAGTAGCTCGCACATCGTACTATAAAAAGTACAAGCAACCGGAAACACGAATTAGTTCAATAAACCCCATCCGCTTTTTCCGCCGCGCTTCAAACTTCAATGTCTTCCAATATAATTCTTGAAGTTCGTGACCACGGAATAATTTTCGAAGAGTCTGCTCAATGAACTTCAGCGAAAAATAAGAAGAAAAAAAAACGGTTCTATGGTAAAGAATTGCCATGGCTAAAATAAAAAGTCCGCGGCGCCACCGTCGTATTCCGCGATAAGCTTCCACCTTCGCGTCGTACACGGTCGCGTTTGTGCCTCCAACTTCCGACTCTTCCCTGGCTGGCCGGTGAAATTGTAACACGTTGAGCTTGATGACGTTGGGACAAGAGGAAAGAAAAAAGAAAAAAGATGGATTCACTCGGTCCGTGTTGACGCGCGTGGTGTGCCAATTAATATATAACACGTATTAATCTCAACCGGCCGTTTACCTTTTTTTATTTTATTTCCCCCCTCCGGTGTTTGTTTTTTTTTTTTAATACCGTAAATACGAATATATGTGAGATGCATACGATATTCACAAGGGCAAACGCTATAGTGGCGTACACGCTGAGTGTCTCGGCTTGTTTGACGTTCTGCTGCTTTCTGTCGACGGTCTTTATCGACTACCGAGCAAATGCATCGCTGAACACCGTCAAAGTCGTCGTGTGAGTATAACTCCACGGTCAATATATATATATATATATATATATATATATATATATATATATATGCATATATATATATTCACGAAGGAATTTCCACCATTTGTCTCGAGTTCGTCGCCGATTTCGTGCAACGCGAAAGAAAAAACAATTTCGCACCGTTCGCGTAATTTATATTTAAAATTTTTTTTTTTCTTTGGCTCGCTATATTGTATCATTTGTGATACGAGTACACTCTATTGTTACATTTTTTTTCTCAACGTCGCAGGAAGAACGTACCGGATTACAGCGCTTCGAGGGAAAAGAATGACCTAGGATTCTTGACCTTTGATCTCCAAACTGATATCCTTTTACTTCGTGTTTCGTAGCCAGGTCGCCCAATTAATTACCCAAAAAGTATCGTTTGCCTTTTTTTTTTGTTCTGCCAATGATTATTCCTTAACGCAGCGCGTACATCTCACTCCGTTGTTCAATTGGAACGTGAAGCAGCTGTTTTTGTACCTCACGGCGGAATATCAGACGGAAGCGAACCATCTGAATCAGGTAAGAACGAAAGATGAATGGGTTAAGGGATTACGTGGGTTTGAAGGGCCAATAAAAAAGCATATCTTGACGAACAGATCGTGCTGTGGGACAAAATCGTGCTGAGGGGTGACAACGCCGTTCTGGACTTCAAAAACATGAACACGAAGTATTACTTCTGGGACGACGGCAACGGACTCAGGTAACGAATCGGCGTGCAAAAAAACCTCAAATTAAACACAAATCCCACGTATTATACTTACTCAATAGACGTTTTTGGTTCTGTATTCTTCTCTCTACAGAGGCAACAAGAATGTGACGTTGACGTTATCGTGGAACATCATTCCGAACGCTGGCTTACTGCCGAGCGTTAGCGCGTTCGGCTCTCACACTTTTGCATTCCCATCGGAATACACGACGTTACGGGTGTGAGAAAAAATCATCACGTATTTTATTCGTTTTCGAGGAAGAAAGGAAAGCAAATCACAATTAAAAAAAAAACCACAAATCTTGTAAAATATAAACAATTGATTGTATAAATCGTATATTTTAATTTATTCAAATCCTAATGTTTTCGCGCCACGAGCTTCTCGTTTCCTGCGGCAGATGTCGTCCCGAGCGGGTGCGCCAGCTCGTCGACCGTCGTCTCGTGCGTATATAACCAACAAAAGCAAGATTTTGTTTCGCAGTTTCGCGCACCGCTTGATCGACGATACGTGCGAAGGTGTTTGCCTCTGAGGAATAAAAAAAAAAGGGCAGAGAGGTGGTCTCGATCAATCGAATCGATCACGAACAAAAGGTGAGCTTCGTAGCTGTCAAAAGCGATCAGTCTCGCACGACCGTCTCGTAACTTTGATCCGTATTTTCCGCGAAACGACGCAAAGTTTTGGGACTAAATTTTACTCCTGTCGCGAAGAAAAGTGGCACAAATTGACCGATCAATCGAACGGTCGCGAAAAGTATTGAACGCTTGGATGGAAATACGAGCCAAAGTTCGCGACTGTCTCTCTCGCACTTGCGTCTCGAACCTGTGACACTGCGCCTTTTGACGGAACGGATATTCCGATATTTTCGCTGTGATTTTTATTTTTTCGCCTTATTTTTTTATGCAACGGTCACCCATCCGAGTATTGGCTCTATACAGTAGAGTTTGGGTTTGTTTGAGGTATTGAGACGGGCAAACACTTAGGAGATCGAAAATTTGATGATTTTTTTGATTTTTTTTATTGTGAAAAACAAACGGAAATTTCCGCAACTCTGACAATAATACGTTCATATTTTCATATATATCTGGAAATTTTTTCAAATTATTTCATGCATTAATTAAAGTCCAATCCGTTCACTTCCTCTACTTCCCAAAAATATTCACATATCCCATCCAACATATTTATAATCTTGCCCTTTTTTGCTACATAGTCTATTCCTTACATCCGCTCTTCTGCTTTCTCTGTTACCAACTTCCTGCTTCATTTACGCAATATTTTTCATTTGTTCGATCGTACAGGATGATTTTTCTTTTACACGTTCATCGTATTCCATTTTTCGCCCTCGTTTTTATTATCAGCGACAATAATTGCCACTTTTGTTCTCGTTTCTCGCCGCCATCAGATGTCTCTGACGTTCCAACAAATAATATGCGACGCTAAGAAGCTCGTCGGTCGGATATCGGACCACGAGAACACGGCTGACAATTTGATCAGCGAGATACAGTCGGTGTGCAATCAGATAGACGACATGAAGCAGTATCAGGAGGAAGTGGACTTGCTGAATACGGAAGCCAAGGAGAGGCCGCACAACGCCCTCATAGCCGGCATACAACAAGAGACCAGACATCTCAGAGAAGTACAAGCGGAGAACAAGGAGCTGCGAAACGCATTGGAAGACCATCAAAACGCCCTCGAATTAATTATGTCCAAGTACAGACAACAGACCGCCTCGCTAATACGTAAAAGCCGAACGGACGTTTCCGCTTTGCACAATTCGAGATACGCAAATGTGAGACTTCGTAATTCTTTTTTTTTTTTCCGAATAACAAAAAAACATTCGCCCTGAATTCACTGACGAACGTTTCGCACGCACAGAAAATAACGAGCCAGGCGGAAAAGATCAACGAGATGGCGACGGTGATGCGAGTCGCTGCGGCACTGGACGAGGAGAGCGAGCTCAAATACATGGAAAATTATACGAGGCTCAAGGAGGAGAATAGCGTTTTACGCGAGATCGTCAATATCGCGAATAAATACGGTTCCCTCAATACTGGACCGCCTGTCGAGAACAAGACCGTGCAAACCGAGCCCTCATGAGATTTCAAACGCGGTGAAAACTTTTTCTATCTCAATTTCTCTTTTCACGCAATAATGTCGCCTTTCGTTTGGCCTTGGCTGTTACATTCAGGTCAACACGTAACATTTATAATGGGACACTCCGTGTACAGTCGATACCGCTTGTAACGACATTGCTTACGACTGTCGGCCATAAAGTCGGTACCTTCAATGTCGTTATGACCGGTTTTTTTTTACTCTATGCAAAACACACAAACACAAGTATTTATTTACTGTACCATTGAAAGTGTGAAAATATTATTTATTATCGGTCACGTAAGTGTATAAAATCCACGCGGTTGCAAAAACTCATTCCATTCTATCATACATCGTGTTTTTTTTTTTCACGCATACATATGTGTATATAAAAATTTGTCGTCGTACGCGTAAATCGTAAAAATATTTAAAACAAAAAATAACGAGAAGGAAGCGTCGTTTTCATACAGAGGGATCGCTGTCCTCGATGAGTTTGCAGTGAATGTTCCACAAGTTCTGAAACAAATGAAAGAATCAAAAGAGAAGGGAAAAAAAACGAATGTATCATTGTGACTTTGGGAGTAAGCGGATAAGAGAACGTGACTCATGCCTTGATAAATCGTGTGAATTATTAGCGTATAAGAGAATCCCAGATGGCGAGGCACCGACACCGTTGATGAAGCTTAACTAGGTCGTTGCATATGAAAACGCCCGTGATTTTTTATTTATTTTTTTTTTTTTTCAAGCGAAATAAAATAGTGGTGCGATAGCAAATTGATCGGCCGTCAATATTTCGGCCAATTGAATTCCACGCAGAAAGAATTTGTCTTTGGAGGCAATACCTGCCATTTTTTTTTACTCCGCGCTGAAGATAAAATGTATGAACGTTGAAAATAAATCTCCCGGAGGGACGGGCGATTGTCATATACAACGAGCTAATGGGCGCGAGAACGTACAATGAGAGAGAGAAAAAAAAATCAATGACGGTTGTGATTGTATGGTAACTACCATTGTTTGTTTTCTTTATAAGGCATTCAAAACTCGACGGGGTATTCCGTGTCCGTCCTCCTCAATCAACTTGCGATGAACGTCGCTGAGTGCCTGGGGGATGGGGAATAAACACTTTAGATTCGATATACTTTTGGGGCTCTTCGCATCAAAACGAGGCGGATCATCGCGAGCAAAAGAGCCGCGTCCCCGTGAAAAGTATTTGCCTAAAGTTTGATCCGGGATCGCCTCAAGGGTAATGATTTTCCAACTTTTCTCACAAAAAATCCTTTCTCAGCCTTCCATTTAAAAGTCTCTCGTCCGCGTCGTTTTGTTTTTTTGAGAAAAATTCCGAAAACTCGTTTACCTTGAAGTACTTGACAGTCTTGACGCGTAATTCGAGTGTCGCGTCCTCGTCGCATATGATAAGAGTCCTCGGATGTTGCTGGAAAGCGGACACGGTCCACATGTGATTGACGCCCTCCTCGACCGCTTTGTAGAGTGCGAACGCCTTGTGCGAGCCAGTTATCAAGATCATCACCTCCTTGGCATCCATCACCGTGCCAACGCCCACGGTCAACGCTTGCTTCGGTACTTTTTCAATGTCGTTGCCGAAGAAGCGGGCATTCGCCTCCAGAGTGTCCTGCGCCAGAGTCTTAACTCTGGTGCGCGACACGAGAGACGAGCCTGGTTCGTTGAAAGCGATATGACCGTCCGGTCCAATTCCACCCACGAATAGCTCTATACCACCCGCCTCTTTTATACTCTCCTCGAATTTCTTACACTCCTGGTCCAAATCTTTCGCATTACCGTCCAGTATGTGAACGTTCTCCGGCTTTATGTCAATGTGCTTGAAGAAACTGTTGTACATGTAATAATGATAGGACTCGGGATGATCCCTCGCCAGATCAACGTACTCGTCCATGTTGAACGTCTTCACGTACTCGAAGGACACTTTACCGTCGCGGTAATATTCTATCAGCTTCTTGTACATACCGAGCGGTGTACCACCTGCGTATTAATAAACGGAAGTTATTAGTCGAATAGCATTGACTTGCCAAGTGAAAGGAATTGGAAAGAGTCGGAAAAAAGAATTTGCAACAAGGAATATCGAAAATCAATATTCCTTGACAGGATAGATAATAAGATAAAATAAAGATAAATGATAAGAAATAAAGAGAATATTAAAAAGAACAGGATAAATAAAAGAAAATAGAAAAATTAAATACACAGCTATACTATAAAGCAAATAATAAAAATACTTTTCCCACTTGTAAAGGGACTTCTTACCGGTCGGTAGTCCAAGAACAAAATATTTGTTCTCATTGGGCTGAAAGTCGTTGATCCTCTTCAGGACGTACTTTGCGGACCATTCTGCCACGTAGTCGACTGTGTCGCAAATGATGAGACGCATTTTTTTTTCCACTAGCTGCAAAGAAGCAGGAAAATGTTGGATGACTGCTTACCCAATTTGGTTGCTTTATTACGAATGATTCGTTACGACGATCGATTAGCAATAATTTTTGAGATCGAGGACACAAGTGAGTTTGAAGAAGCTGGAGAAGATAACGCAAAGAAGTAGAAATGACCTCTGTCGTCTTATCGCCGGTCCCTGCGTATCCAGAAAGTAAATAATCGTCGTTGACGCGGGGGAGGGAGGACAGAGGCCCAGAATTTCGGATATTTATACAACGATATTCTTGATGCAACAATACGTCATTTTTATCGTGACCCGGTTTCACTTATCAACGAGACATTGAACTGATAAAATCCAATTTCAATGTTCCAAATCAATAATGCGCGAGAAAAACAAAAATACGAGGGCAAAAGAAATGAAAATTAGCGAAGAAAAGAAAAAAGGTAAAAAAGAAAACCTCAGAGCTGTCAATAATTTTCTCCGGTGAAAAGTTTCTCGCGATTATGCACTTTTGGGCTGTTGGACCAATGACCTCGACCCAAAAAAAAAAAAACTTCGCGACACGTATCTCGAAGGATTTTGCAATTCTGACAGTTCGTCGAGAGGAAAAAAATGATATTTGCATTCTTAATGATTTAACGAAACAAGCGATAAGAGATAATTGACGCTAGAGTGAGAGACGTTTGAAAATTTACCTGCTTGACGGGGAGCGAATCAGAGGAACGTTCGATCAGGCGCTTCGTTGCCAAGTTGCCAAGCGACTGTCAATTGCTATGCAGCTCACTCCTGTGCCCCTTCGCCCCACAGACGTCGTTATCAGCGACCTCTTCTCCGACTATTACAGTCGCGATTGTGCCGTGTTACTCCGTCGGTACTGCGGAGTAACAATGTATCAAGGGTGTACGAAAAGTCGCCTCGGTTCTTTGCGGGAATAGATAGAACGTGAGATTCCAAAGAGAAAAGTCCTTATACACTTTTCTCTCCGACGCATCGTTGCGGAGATATTAATTGATTGGCGATAGCCAATGAGCTTCGTGGGGGCGGGGCTTACTCCCCACCTGCACGCTGTGACGCTCTCGTGGATTGACTACCGTTCGTTCATCGATATCCAAGCAACGCGCGGTCGCAGAGCAAAATGCTCGAGGACTTTTCTCTCCAGAATTTCACGGTCTACCTAGCCTGTGAATATCAGGCTTGACTTCCGGGACACCCTGTACAACAAACAGTCTACACTCACGGTGAATCCGTCGGTACATCGGGGCGGCTTGGATTTACAAAAATTACGTAAAATCTTGACAAATTTTTCGAATTGATTTTCACTCGTCATTATTACCGTATCGAATTGTCAATTCTTCTTTTCCGATAATTTTCCGCGGCATCATTCGAATTTTTCCTGCGCGCCATCTGTCACGAGAATCAGGTTTGGTTAGGATCGCAATTTGGCGCGAACGAGTGACAGCAACGTGTACACACACTCCATCGCTACATCCGATATATATAATTCGTAATACATTCGATCTAGACCGATCCTAACAGAAAAATTAGAAATATGTATTGAATTTTCTTACTACTTTCCTTCCGAAATAACCCTCGCGAATTTTCGAATATTTTATTTTTTCCCATCGCAATGCCGGACGTAACCATAAATGGAGTCATTGTTACGTTTCCTTTCGAACCCTATCCCGTTCAACAAGTTTACATGTCCAAAGTCATCGAGTGCCTGCAAAACAAAAAACACGGTGTTCTGGAATCGCCGACTGGTAAATAATACTTTCAATTATTACGGTTCTTAATTCCACGGACTCGAAAAAAACAAATATAGTACATTTTTAATTATCAAAATATTGCGATAATTATTTATTCGTAATGTAGTAGTTACGTATTAGATCGATTTTGTTCCTTAAAGTCCTTAAAATCCATTTATTATTAAAATTCTATTATTTTATTCCTTAAAGTCCTTAAAGTCGTTTTGTTATTTTAAAGTCCTTTGTTTTTACACTTCCCGTCTGTTCTTTCCTTCTTACATCACAATACTTTTTTTTTACAACATCCATTCCGCTATTTGTATTTTTTTTCATTGCTACGATAAAAAAAAATTATATTTTTAAAATTTTTATTTATTTTGATTCAAATATTTTTGCCTATTCAATTATTTTTTTAATTTAATAATAGACGAGAGACGATTTGAATTTGATTATTATTAATATTGGAATGATTATTACTACAATAATATAACAAAAATGTTGATAAAAATATTTAGGTACCGGCAAAACTCTATGTTTGCTGTGTTCCTCGCTGAGCTGGCTCCTGGTAAAAAAAGCGCAATTGCAAGCGCAAGCGGCGATGGGCGCCTTGGAGAAACCGGACTTCGGAGGTGAATTTTTCAGCAAACTGCGCGAAGGATTGGAAAACGAAGCTGGGAAATCCCAGACGCAGCAGCAACAGCAACAGTCGGCTAACTTTGGTTGGGCGATGCCAAAAATCGTTTACGCTTCGAGAACGCATTCGCAACTGTCGCAAGCTATGCAAGAATTGAAGAGGACTTCTTACAAGCACGTGAACGTCGCGGTACTCGGCTCCAGGGATCAATTGTGCATACATCCGGAAGTTTCCAGGGAGAAAAATTCCTCATACAAGGTTCAGATGTGCCAGGCTAAACTAAGGGCCAGAACTTGTCACTATTACAACAACGTCGAGTTGAGGTAGTTGGAAGATATTTTTAGTCGATGGGGGGAGCGTCGGAAAGGAAGGAATATCGGAAGTAGACGAAGAATGTTTTTTTTTTTTACAGGAAAGACGATCCCTTGTTCAAGCAAGAAATTAACGATATCGAGGATCTCGTGAAGGCGGGCCAAAAGTTACAGTGCTGCCCGTACTTCTTGTCCAAAGAGCTGAAGCAGAACGCAGACATAACGTTCATGCCATACAATTATCTTCTCGACCCGAAGACACGAGAGTCACAGGGCATCTATCTACAGGGCAATATCATCCTTCTGGACGAGGCGCACAACGTGGAGAAGACGTGCGAGGAGGCAGCGTCTTTGCAAGTAAAGCTGCGATCTTATACTCTTGTGGGTTTTTGCACAGCCCCTCCCCTCCCCTTCCTCCTCTGTACATTGACAGCCTTTTATACGTCTTCCTAACGCTAACGTTTTATTTCAACATTTATTTAACATTTACCAATTTAACGTTGCCCAAGTTTCTTTAGTGCTTCCCTCTCTGCTCTTCTCTTACCAGTACTCTTCCATTTCTCTACGGTTGTTTTCGGTTTTTGTACTCTCTATAATATGTCGAATTCTCACTTTTCTTCCAATCTTGTATTTCCTGGTCCGTTTTTACGCGTATAGCTCTTTCGATTATCTCTCTTACTCCTGCGTGGATATCGTGGGTTTTTTTTTCTTTCTATTTTATTCGTCTCCGAAAAAAGATCAGCAGTACGGACGTGGCATTGTGTATCGACGAGGTGACCGGAGCGATGCAGGACATGGCGAACGACATGGAATTGGCCCTTGAGGCGTCGGGCAACGCGCAAAAGGACTTTACACCGGAAGACCTGTGCATACTCAAAGCAATGTTTCTCGAGCTTGAGAAAGCCATCGACGAGATTGTACTGAAGAATCGTGAAGAAGGGGAAACCTTTCCGGGTGGATTTATATTCGAGCTACTTGAGAAAGCTTCGGTACGAGAGATCGCGTGATATTACGATCCTTCACTTCGAATCGCGCGAACGTTCAATACTTCACGATCTTATTTACAGCTGACCCACGGCAAAGAGCAGCTCGTCATTGACAAATTGGACAAGATCATTCTGTACCTGACGACAACGAGCACTTCGCCGTTCACGAGGAAAGGCAACGCGTTGCTGAAATTCGGTAATCTGCTGCGAACGGTGTTCAGCGCCGGGGGTGGCAACAGCGCGAGGCATCGCGAGAAGGTCAAGCAATGCTACAAAGTTTATGTGCAGCGTGAGGCGGATGTCGCACCGAGAAAAAGCGGCAAAAACGAAGGCTGGGAAGCGAAGAAGATGCCGTCAAAGGGCGACGGAAAAGTCATAAGTTATTGGTGCTTCAGTCCTGCTTTTGGGTAAAGAGAAATTCCGTTATAATCGATCTCGTATCGTTCGCTTGTCCTCGGTCATTGGCAATGCTGTCTCTTTTCCCAGAATGCAACAGTTTGTGGAGCAAGGAATTCACTCGGTGATACTGACCAGCGGCACGCTTTCACCGTTGAAGCCATTCATTTCCGAGCTCGGAATACCCATCGACGTCCAGTTGGAAAATCCTCACATCATTAGCGGCAAACAGGTGGTCGCTGGGGTTTTGGCCGAGGGACCGGACGGCCATCAACTCAATTCGTCTTACAATACGAGGTAACGCGTCCACTGGATGTCGTTTCACACGCGCTTACTCGAAAAAATATTGTTTTTCTTCTTCTCACAGAAACGATCCAAAGTACATCGCTTCTCTGGGCAGAACGATCTACAACTTTAGTTGTCTCGTGCCGCACGGTCTACTCATCTTTTTTCCGTCGTATCCGGTGATGAAGAAGTGCCGCGACGATTGGCAGAGCATCGGCTTGTGGACAAAGATAAGCGCGAGAAAGCCGATTTACGTCGAGCCACAGTCCAAGGATGGCTTTGTCAATATAATGAACGAGTATTACGAGAAGATACGCGATCCCTCGTGCAAGGGTGCCATTTTCATGGCCGTATGTCGTGGCAAAGTCAGCGAGGGATTGGACTTCGCGAACGCTAACGGCCGTGCCGTACTCATTACGGGACTTCCTTATCCACCCCTCAAAGATCCAAGAGTTATGCTGAAGCAGCGATATCTGGATGAAAATCGGGTTAAGCAGAAAGAGGTAAGGGTGTACCATTTGAGGAGAGGCAAAGGAAAATATCTCGGTAGTGATGCGTTCCAGGAAAAAATGTTTCGGACAAAAGTTCCACAGTTTTGGGGAAGAGAAATCGTGGTGTTGGTTATTTTTTATTTGGTGGTTATTTTCAAGTTTATTGCGAGGTCGGCCTTGCTTTTTTAATGGGAACTAATACTTTTTGTTTCAGCATCATTTTTTGCGTGACAAAATAGCTAACTTTCGTTTGAAACTTTTTTCCGTTCGACCTCAAATTTCGAAGATATTTCGTGATCGTTGGTGGTTAAAATTTTTTTTTAATTTTAATTTTAAATATTGATTTTTAATTAAATCATAGTTATATATAATTAAATCTTAATTATTTAATCGAATAAAATAATTACATTTAATATAATATTTATTATATTTAATTATTATTATATTAATTAATTATTAAATATTAATTTCAAAATATCTTCAAAAATTAAAGGCAAAAAAGCTTTGAAATAACGTTGAAAATTGTCACGAAATAAAAAAATTACCGATCGATATAGATTTTTTTTTTTCCTCGAGCGCTAGTCTCATCTCTTCTTGAGATATTTCTCGACAAGAGAGCTTCGTCGAACGTACGTCAAATTTTAGGGCTTGAGCGGACAACAATGGTACCAGTTGGAGGCGTCGCGAGCTGTAAATCAAGCGATCGGTCGGATAATACGTCATCGCAACGATTACGGGGCGATAATACTGTGCGACTGTAGATTCGGCAATGCCCAATTCAAAAATCAATTGTCCGCGTGGTTGCGACCTTACGTAAAGAGCTTCAAGAACTTTGGCGTCATAACGAAGGATCTACGATCGTTCTTCCGATACGCCGAAGAAGCTGTAAGACCATCCCGCTGCTTCTTTTTTTTACCGGAAATTCATTTACCGATATTTTTAAATTAAATTATGGGAAAAAAAAAACAAATTGCAGTTGCCCAGAACGGAAATGCGAGCGTTACGAGTGGCGAGTGATTTTTCGTTACCGGCGGTGCCGGCGCGATTCGAGACAACGACGACGAGAGCGTTGCCCACGAGTTCCCTGGAAATGGCCCCGACGCCGCTCAAGACGAGCGACTCTTTCGACATAAGCGAGTACATGAATGCGCCGGAAGTCGCGAACATCGGTACAAACGCGGAGCGTAAAGAATTTTGGGACATGCTCGAGGTCAAGCCCAAGCCCGTCATCAACTTCAGCGAGTGCTGCAAGGCCAAGGACAAGTGGGACATGTGCGAACTCACGAGACACAACGACGGCCCGTCTCCTAAACGACGAAAACGCAGGATACTTCCGATTGAATTTAACCCGTCTATATCCGGCCCGTCTACGTCTTCGTACGAGACGGCGGAAAAGACGAGCGAGACTGCACCGGCGAAGAAAAAAACTGTGGACGGTGACAAAAAGGAATTGGGCAAAACTTACTTGAAAGAGGTCAAGCGAACATTGTCACAGGAGAGGTACAAAATGTTCGCGAGCATGATACAGGAGTACACGAGGAACGGGGACTTCGACGAGCTTCGACGAACTCTCGAGATGCTCTTTCCGGTCGAGGAAAAAATGCGACATCTCTTCGTTGGTGAGTTCTTTGTTGCGGATCAAAATTAAGAATCCAAGCTACAAAAAAAAAAGCAATAAAAATAATTGTATTTCCAAAATTTCAAGCTCAAGACCTTATATACCTTTTTGGATAATCGGAAAAGGTTTGTTTGGGGATTCTTTTTGGAAAATGCTAATAGAGTAATAAAAATAACGTTTGGAGGACGTTACCTTGGGTTTGTTGAACCCAAACAAACTACCTAACTGAGCGCTCGTGAATACCCGAGCGCGCTTGGTAGTCGAGCGGGGGGTCTTTATCATTTATATACATACCGTTAGAAGAAATCCGAATATCCTTTTGAAATTTTCAGGGTGTATTCTTAAGATATTTTGCTAACGATTTACGAAATAAAATAAAAAATTAATTTTTTGAAGCATCCAAAGTGGTTGCCCGCCTTAAGCGAATCCCACAAAACTTTTCTGAATTTATCGCAATAATCGCCCCGTTCGAAGGCGCGAATACTCGACTTCCGGCTACCCGGAAGGTCTCGTATCTCCCAGATACTCATCCCGCGCCTCGCTGCTACTTCTTTCTCTGCCTCCAGGATTCCGGAGTTTCCTCAAGAAGGAGCACGTATCGTCGTTCGACGTCCACGTCAGTCTTCTCCCCGAGCCCGACTCGGAGCGGTGAACTCACCGAAAAAAAAGCACTCCTACAAGCGCAGAAAGGGTAAAAAAAAAACGTCGAGAGCGTTGGTGGCAGAGATCTTTTGTTAATCAGTGTGGTATTATATTTGTACATCGTGTGATCAGACGATGAAAAAAAAAAAAGGAGGAAAAAGTCGAAAAGTTACGTTCGGCATGCGTGCGATCAAGTAAAACGTTGTCGTATACAAAATAGTACAAGAAGATGAAGAATCTTTGGAAATATCACGATCGTTCTTCTCTCCTTGTTTGAGGGGGATTGAGACCGGCGGGAGGAACGGAAGTGGGATAGGCTTGCGATTTTCGTGTTACGTATTACTCCTCACGGAGAGAGAGAGAGAGAGAAAGAAAAAACCAAATGGATTTTCGCGATAAATATCGTTCGTTACCCTCCGCGGGGGTGGCAAAAAAATGAAATACTTTTTTTGATGGCGGAAAAAAACGGAGCACGAACGTTGGACCATCGTCTGTCTCCCTCTCTCTCTCTGGGCAACGTATGGATTTCTCGATAATAATGCCCTATTACGATAAATCGTCGACTTCACGCCTCCATTGTATCGTCTTCGACGGTCGCGTGGCCATTTTTTCTCGCCACCTCGTCGGCCACGATACTGCGATAATACTCGCCAAACACGCTCCTGTTGTGGGCAACGAGGATCAAAAATCTCGCGGCTATCGAGGCAAGTTCTTCCTGCAACGAGGACAAGCCCGGAGGTATTTGCTGGTGCACCGTCGACTGCGAGAGAATTATCTTCTGCAGGAATTCACGTATTCTCAGGGCTGAGACGAAGAAAAAAAAAAAGAAGAAGGAAATTTATCGGAGAAATATTGGAGGAAAGTTTCTCTTGTGCGATCCGGGAAGGAGATTTTTCTTACCCACGAGATGTCGAATCTTGTGATCCTCGTTGACGAGATCCTCGATCTGTCCGGTGAGTATTCCTTCCAAGGTTGGCGACATTTCGGGCGCCCCGATCTCGCGCAAAGTCGCGTCAACGTCTTTTTTCACTTGTAACACAATGTTAGGCATCACTTTCTCCAGATCCCTGAAAACGAAGAAAAAAAAAAACGTTTTGATGACTTTTGTGAAGGTTCAGGATCATCTCTTAAGCCATTTAATAATTTAGGAAAAATTGATGAAATTTTTTTTTGGCCTTGGAAGGTTCTTAAAGACGATAAACCAAAATGTGGACGGTGAAAATGTATTGAAAAAAATCAGTTTTAATTTTTTGGACCCAATAAAGACCCGAAGGGTTAGTTTCGAAGGACGAGAGGGAAAAAAAAACATACTTGTTCGAGTGTACGGGATCGAGAAGAACGGCCAGATGTTCCTTGATGTTTTTCTTGAAGCTCGAGACCCCCTGGATCGGAGCACCAATCGTATTATTGACGAGCAACAATATCGAGGCGATGATGTTCAAGCAGCTCGTTTTGTCCCGCAAGTCGAGAAGTCTACCTTGATCGAGCATCAGCGTCTGTGTCAAAGGAAATTAAGAAAAAATAAAGAGAAATAAATCGGCATTTATATGTCAAAAACAAATATTAAAAAAAAAAACAAGCTTCTATTCAATATTTAATGAAAAAAGTAGAAAATAATTTTTTTTACCAAGTCTATTTTTTACTTATACGTGACTATAAATAAAAACTTGGGGCGCTCAACTTTTTAAATGTTTAATAAATTTGATTTACTTTCATTAACCCCCCGCCCCCCGATCGATTTTTCGTTTTCCATCTCACAGAAAGTAAAGTTAAATAAAAGCTTGTAAAAAAAAAAACAAAAGGATCCGAAGAAGAAAAAAAAACCTACTTCAGCGTCGGGACTGGAGTCCCATTCGAGCAAATCCAAGTACGCTTCAGCCAACAAATTGTGAGTTATTTGTTTGAGGCCGTTTGTGTCAGCGGACGCGGCTACGTGTTTTTCCTCGTCGAAATGCTTGAGGAGCCATCGCCTAGTGTAGCGCAAACCGTCTGTTTGAACTTTCAAAAATTCCGCAAACTTCGTTCTCTCGTATTCGATACTCGACGCAACGATGTTAGGCCTCATCATCGTTATCGTGAAGTTCGCCAGATCGAGCCTCATCAATTGTAGCATTTCCATTATTCCCTTGAACGTCTCGATAACGTCGTGACAATTGCCCAATTCGCGTATTTTGTCGTCCCTCACGGGTGCACAAATTTTTCCCATTATCGTTAACACGTAATTGGAATAATGACGAAAGTCGAGGATTCCACGCTCGGCTTGTTGCCTGATCAATTCAACGTCCAATACCTCGCGAATGTTGTCGCGTATCTTCGTGTGATGCGGCATCAGAAGCTCGCTCAGGCACTGTGCAATAAATTAAGTTTTTTATTTTTTTATTTATTGCGACTGCTTTAATCCAAAGGTGACTTTTTACCTCTTTGATTTCCTTGAGGAGAACCAAGGCCTGGGCATAATTAGGCGGATCCTGTGCCAATTGATCCGCCAAAACGTCCCAAAAAGCTTTGTGTACGATCTCCTTGACGCGCTTCTGCAAACTGTCGCCCTCCTCCTCGATCAACTTTTGCAACTGAAAGTTCTTGTCGACCGCAATCTCGTGCGCCAATGCCATGTTCTTCATACCGTTTGCCGCGTGGACAATCTCCTCGAGTGAGACGAATTTTGGAGGCGACGCAGCCGTCATGAAGTCCGCTGCCCATTGCCTGAAGTAAATTTCGTTGAAACTCGATTATTACCGGAAGTTCTCGTACTTTGCTTCCGGCTTTTCGTACTCGAGCCACACTCGCGCCTCGATTGTAGATTCGTTGAGAGAAAAAAAAATCACTTTTACCTTCTTGGTTCGCTCTGGTCGTTTTCATTGGTAACGGACGATTCGAACTCCGACGATGGTCCAGCTTCTTCGACCGTGCACTTCCGGTCCTCCGCGTTGTCCATTTTTTGACTGCTGTAAATGCAACGTTATAAATATGGCTGCAAAAGAAAAAAAAAGGAAAAAAATGTCCAGGAATGTGCGCTCTCAGGATCACTCGGGGGAAAACTACGATTTTTTAATGCTTTTTAATTGGATTCACAATAACAACAAAAAAAATGTAAACGATTAAACAATTTTTACGAAAAAAAAAATTAGCCAATTCGGATCGAAAAAAAAAAACGAGCAAAACCAAACACATCAAACCCGACTGACCCGTCCGACAGAGATGGAATGAAACCGAGTAGCGCGACGCTTGCCGAAATTTTGCGCTTCAATAGAAGGCAACAAAAGGTAACGGCCCATGCTATTCCAGCTCCGATCAAAAGTTTTCGCCTAACAATGATAAATTGTTATTTTTTCTCCTCACGTGTATATATATATATATATATATATATATATCGTAAAAAAAAGAACGTGTGCACCGATGGGATTCAAGATTCAAGATAATTCGTTTCGATCGCAGACTATTTCGCATGCGGAAGAACAAACGAAAAAACACAATAGATCAATTTACGACTGTGTGAAAAAAAAATGTCTCGATAATGAAACAGGACGATATGAAAATGAATTCTCCAATAAAAAATATATTAAAAAATAAATAATAAAATCTTTTCCACTTTATAAATTCTTTATTATTCCTTTATTATTCTTTTATATTTTATTTTATTTCCACTTAATTATTCTTTTATCTTTTAAATAAAAAATATATAGAATTATTTTCTCCACTATTTTATATTGTAAATAAATTGGAAGAAAAACCAATACCCAGCGAGTTTTGCTCACCTGTCCGGCATTTTTAATTTTTTTACACCTCCGATCGTTGATCCGAGGAACGTGTTCACGTCGAAGGAGCAGAGAGGAACTGGTGAGAAAGAGCGAGCTACCGCATGATCCACCGTGCGGAGGAAAGTGCCGATTGTTTGGCTGCACCGATGGGACTGCTCTCGAGAAAAAGAGGTCAAACTCTGTCTATAAAAAGAACACCCACGTTGTTGCAACGGGCGAGAAACGTGACTGCCTTCCCAACCAGCTCCTACCTAACTGGGAAATCCTGGTCTTTTTTTTCTCTTCTCTTTTTCTCGTTTCTCTTTCCTTTTTTATCATCGTCAACCTGTTCCTGTTTCATTGATCGTGAACTCGCTCGTCGTCAATGACAAGAGCCTTGTCTTTGTACGGCACGAAGAGCCTTGATCGTACGGGGAGAGAGAGAGAGAGAGAGAGTGAGCGAGAAAGAGAGACGGATAGACGAATATCCAAATACGAAGCAAATTGCAGAATTAATTGATAATTTTGTTTACAACTCGAAGAATGAAAAAAAAAAAGAAAAAGAAATGATTAACGAAAGATAATGAGAACGCATGCACTTTAATTAATTAAAGAAATAAAGTATCGGAAGAGAAAAAATAATTTAATATTAATAGTTAATAAACTATATATATGAATTAATTAATAAATAAACTTTCACACCTGTTTTTGCTTTTCCGCCAAGAAATTACTTTATTCGATAGAATAATTTATGAAGGCGCGACAACATTTTGTAAAAATAACTAAAAATTCTAGTGCCGCAGTGTCGCAGTTTATCTTTTTTGTTTGTTTGGGTTTATTTTTACGAAGATACTTGATTTGCATGACATATGGTCCATTTTTGTTAAAAATAGTCAATTTTTATTTAAAAATCGTCCATTTTCGTTAATAATAGTCCATTTTTGCTAAAAATAGTCCATTTTTGTTAAAAATAGTCCATTTTCGTTAAAAATAGTCCATTTTTGTGAAAAATGGATAAACTTGTTGACAGGTATATTTTTTGAACGAGTGGTCCATTTTTCGAAAAATGGGTCCATTTTTTGTTGTCGAACCTCCAGGTCCATTTCTGCACCAGGAGCTCCGTTTTTTTTTTCCAGAAATGTGTCGAATCTTTTCAAAACGGCAGTTTCGTTTCCAAAAATGTGGCGTGTCAATTTTTTTTTCAAATGGCGCCGTTGTTCGAAATGGAAAAAAAAAGGAGTGAAAATTTTGCAAAATTGTAAACACGCCCACACTCTCCTCGAGGACCATCATCATCATCATCATCGATCTGTTGACAAACAAACCTCATCGCTACCTGCCGTCGCGACTATTGCCATCCTCGATAAATTTTATTGCGTTGCGACAAAGTGCAAAGAATATCCATATTCGTCATCGTAAAAATAAAAAAAACATTAAAAACAACCACCTTTACGAGCCACCTACGTGTGTGCGCGTGTCCGGTAAAGAAAGGAAAAAAAAAAAGGAAAACAATTCTTTCGAAATACCTGTTCCGGCGGTTTCGGCCACTGCGAAATTTTCTCTACAAATAGTAAGCTTGATAAAAAAAAAAAAGAAAGAAAAAAAAACTAAAAGATCGAAAATACAAGAAGAAACGCGAACGTGTCGTCACGAGACAGAGTATGCGGCAACAACGAATTTATGAGATCATCTTAGAAGAACGACACGACGAATACGCGTATCTTATATATAGAGAGTTGAGTCTGGATTCTCTTCTTTTTTTTTTTTTTATTTTTGTCGATGTTTTTTGACGTTTCTCCGACCACGCGAGTGAAGTTGGTCGAGAGGCGCGCGCCTCACTTCCGGTTCGAGAGCGCCAATGTGCTGCGCGAAAGTACGAATTCTGCGTCACGAAATCTCATCGTAAGAGTTTCAATTATTATTTATTGTAAAAAAAGCGTTAATTATTATAATGAATTAACCATTGTTAATGAATTATTCATTATCATAACTGTCTAATTTATTTATTTATTCTATTTTATTCATCATCATCATTGTCTAATCCAACAAAGAATAATAATCATTTATAATTATTATTTAAAAAAAAAAGCAGAATTATCTTGATAATTGTATCGTAACCTTGCAATTTACGGTTTTTTTCTTCCTTTTCTGTACTTTTTTCATGCCAAAGTGTACGAAGACAACGGGATGAGTGTGAAAAACCGCAGAAACGTATTCGCGAACTTCCGGTACACGAGCTTTTATCGCAATTAATCGCCGTAAGAGGCGATACCGGGCTCGATGAGTCACACGATCCTTGTGCATCGCAACTCCTTGTATTGCATGTTTTTTTTCTTTCAGAGCGCGCCGCAAGGTTGTCGCGAAGGTGATCACGATCGTTTATTTTACGCGTTTGTTCTTTTGTTGAAAAACAAAGAGGGAACGCAGAAAATATTCGTAGCTCGCGGTTTTCGTGGATAAGCGCGCTTCCTTTCATCCAGCAGAACCAGTCGAGTAAAAATCTTTTTTCTTCGCGCTGCTGACTGTTCACGTGAAGAATATAATTTGAGAGGGAGAGAGAGAGAGAGCGGATGATTCAGAGATGCTGCGGAATTTTCTCAGAAGTGAGATCTTTAGCGCACGTAAATTGAACAACGGTATATAGAGCAGTAAACCCAAACAAACCCAAACAAATAACGTGTTCACTTAAAAACTAATTTCTGTTGATCTTAATAATTTATTTCAAAGCTTAATTATAAAATCTTATTTATTTATCTTCATAAATTCATTTGCAAAATGCCAATAATTGGATATTGCATTACGGATATATATATATGTGTATATATATTGCAGTTCGATATCCTCGAGAATTTTGGTCGACGCGTAACTCGAGTACTGACGAGCGTTGCGAGTCCGTTCATCATCAACCTGACGATGACGATTGTCCGCCAAAAAAGCGTTGTTTGATGGATCTATATTCCGTTCCTTGCGGATCTTGGAAGGAGAATCACGACGCTAAAAACGCGATATATAATCGCCAGCTGATAGCGGCTATAGGAGTTTTTATTGTCTCGTTGATTGCGGTATGTGAAAAATGAAAAAAAAAAGCACGAAATCAAGAAAATGAAGGATCAAATAAATGGATTTTATTCAAGACAGCTTCTAGCCGCAACTTCGTCTGCGTGGATCTCGCAATTTGTGATTAAAATATCCCCGAAGGATTATTTTTTTTGAAGGCTGTCATACGTTATTCAGAATTTAGTCAAATATGCGATTTGATTCTATTCAATATTGATTATACTTCAGACGTTCGTATTCTATGAGAATTAAAATTTCATTAGATTTTTAAAAATATAGAAAAAAGGATGGACACCTTGGCGGATTTTTACACTTCCTGTCTGTTCTTCCCTATTTACATCATAGTTGTTTTTTTTTTACAACATCCATTCTGCTCTTTACATCTCTTTTTTCCCTGGTTCTACTTATTCCTGTTCTTGTTTTCACTTTCTTCTTGCTAGTCTTCTCATCCTCTCTCCTCTACACTGACAGAAAAATTCTTTTGATATTAATTAGATGCGTCTATTTGATTTTGTATTAATTTTTTTGAATCAACTAATCTTTTCGTGAAATCAAATTTTTCCTGTCGCCTTTCTGATCTTTAAGATCAAACAATTAATGCAGCTTTAATTAATTAATTAATTAATTGAAGATTGTTTCATATAATTGCAGGTGAATCGAGTCGGTTGGGTCAAAGGATACAGGGAAGTCGAGCTTTTTTGAAAAGCTCGCGAAACAAATTGTCCCACTCGTAATTTGATAAATTGAGGCAGAGAGCGAGAGAGAGAGACAGAGAGAGAGAGAAGATAAATTATGTCTAATATTATGGTGTGTCGAAAAATAAATAAATAAATTGATAAAATTGCACTTCGGAGACTTTTTCAATTATGAATCGTTTTTTTCTTGATTTTGAATGATTTTTTCTTCTGAATTTGAACAATTAATTTTTATCTTTTGAATTTGAAGAATTGATTTTTTCTTTTGAATTTAAAGAATTAATTTTTTCTTTCGAATTTGAAGAATTGATTTTTTCTTTTGAATTTAAAGAATTAATTTTTTCTTTTGAATTTGAAGAATTCGTTTTTTTTTTTTTGAATTTGAAGAATTAGTTTTTTCTTCTTTCGAGTTTGAAGGATTGATTTTTTCTTCGTTTTTTTTTCACGATTTTGCATTTTTCCGTAATCTTTGTTTAAATTTTTTTTTGTTTTCCCGCTCAAAAGTTTCGTTCCGCCCGAAGTTGGCGTCTGTTGCGCGCGCGTGCGCGCCTCCGGACCATCAACATAACCTACAAAAATCCTCGCGCGTATCATTTCGGGAAAAAGCGACAAAAAGAAAATTGCTCATTGAGTTAAATTATCGTGTGTGACAATCGGCGAGAGTGCACAGGAGGAAGAAGAAGAATTGACGGAAAAAAAAAAAAAGAAATATTGCAAAAATGTTGTAAAAGGATGATGAGATATCGGGTAATGGAGTTCGTAATTTCCGCTTATTGGTCAGAAGAGTTTGCCGCTGTTGCCGAAAAAAATTACGAGTACTCTCGTTCACGCGCGTGTCCCGCGTGTCGCGTTCCGGTCGTGCGGTAGTAGCGTTGCCAAGCGTTGCGTGAACGAGCGGCACCGGTCCCACGCGACCAACCCCACCACCATATTGCATAAGGTCCTCGCACCCGACCGCAGTAACTCTCGCGCGCTCGCGCGTGTGTGTGTGTGTGTGTCGGTTTCGACAAAGTTTTTTTTTTTTTTTTTTTCGATAGCTTCATCCTTTCGTACACCCCCGCCGGTGAATCGTAAAATTTGAAAAGTTCATAAAGTTACGAGGGGGATAAAAAAAAAATAGCGATGTTGAGCTGCGGCAAAGTGATCGGACAATTGTCGAAGATAACGAGACACGCGCATCACAATTCGTACAATCGAACCTCCAAATGCGTCGGTAAGTTTGCCACGAAATCTCGGTCGTTTGTTTTCTTTTTTTTTTTTTCAAGTTTTCGTGCTATTCGATGGTGTAACAATTTTCGTGAAGATTTCTTTTTTTCATTTACATCCTCTCGCGCTACTTACTCCCGAGGACGAAGAAGAGACGTCCATTTTTTTTTCTTCAAATATTCCGGAGTATCGCGATTTTTCGAAGTTTCGAGACAATATTCTTTTTTTTTTTAAATTGGTATTTATTGTTTTTATCACGAAGACGCTTTTGGCAAAGGTCTTCTTGCATTATCTGCGATAGGAAGTTCTTTTTTTTTTTTGCCTTGGAGCACGTCCTGCACCATAACCTCAAATCGTGCACGATAATTATTTATTAACGTGTCTGCGCGTTGATCAATAAATCATTATTATTATTATTGTTTATGGAAAATTTGTTAATGTATCGATTGATTTTAATGATTAATAATTGTAATGAATAACTTCTGTAGCAATAATTTTTTATAATTAAAACACATTTTCATTGTTATAAAAATTAATACATATATTTATTACGATAAGTGATAATTTATTATTATTACGTTTATTTCCTACCGTTATTGAATATTCATCTTTCCTTATTTGCTCAAAGGGATAAACGGTTTGAATCATCTGCGATACGCCAGCAACGAAGTAAAGAACAAAAAAGCTCGCAAAGCCGCCGGCACTACCCTCAAAGCCGAGGAATGCATTCCAGCCGCGAGTACAAAGGGCACGACTCAGCCGCCGACTTCAGCTCCGGCGGGTTGTCCCGTGACGGCGGACGGTTCTCGTCCGCCGCAGTGCGAAGACATATGCGGCGTTATACCGCCGAGAAAGCCCGGCGACAAGGGACCCGGCTTGTTCCAGTATTGGAAGCAAGTTCTCGCCGCCCTCATTATCGCCGGAGCTGGATTTTACGTGGTAAAAAAATCGTCCGTTTTTTTATTGTTTGATTAATCTTTTAAACTTCAAAAGATTATGAATCTTCGAAAAGGTTAATCTTTGCAACTTTTATCAATGATTTTCGAGACAATCAAATGTGTTATTGGCCAAAAAAAATGCATATTTTCTCTATTTTTTTAAATGTAATATATAAATTATTTTTTTCAAAATGTTAAGCACATAAAAGAGCAACATTTCAAGAATATTTATTCATTAACCCGAACGGGCTGTAACATTTTCGTAACAAACTTGCCGCAACGGTTTGCTAACCCAAACAAACCCAAACTCACTGTAAAAGTTCTTGAAAATAAATCACTGAACTATTCACAGCTGACGCTTCTATGTCTATTTCTTATTTTTCAGTTGGAGCAGGTCAACCAGAAGGATTCGGCTCCGGTCGCAAAGTCCAAAAGTAAGAATCTACCGAAAGTGATAGTGAGAATCGTAAAAAAGTTCCTACTGGCGATTTCTAAAGAGCTCGGTTCAAGCGGGTTTCTTTAACAGCACTTATTTTTAGAGAAGAAAGAAAAGGAGAAGTCGAAGAAACGGGAGAGAACTAAAGTGCCGGCGTCATCGAGTTCGATACCACCGGAAGTCCCGTATCTACTGATAGGCGGCGGAACAGCCGCGTTCTCGGCATTCCGTTCCATCAAATCGCGAGATCCCAAAGCCAAGGTATTTGAGCATCGCCCCTGATCCCATTTCACAAAGAAATCACAAACTTCCGGTTGATTTTTCCAAAATTATTTCATTCGACAGGTGCTCGTAATAACCGAGGAATCGGATATGCCGTACATGAGGCCTCCTCTCTCGAAAGAGCTCTGGTACAGCAAGGACAGGGTCGCTGCCTCGCTCCTCAACTTTAGACAATGGAATGGAACGCAGAGAAGGTTCATTTTGTTTTCTCTTTAATTTCCCTCGTCTCTACGTACGTCCTTGCGGCTATTGATGTACCGACACTTCCGATTGATCGACTTTCGCCGACAAAAGATACGTTTTTTTTTCTTGTCGCAGTTTATTTTACGAGCCGCCGGAATTTTACGCGAAAGTCGAGCAGCTGGCTGACTCGGACAAAGGCGGCGTCGCGGTTGCTTCCGGCTGGAAAGTCAAAAGGATCGATCCTTACAAGAAAATTGTTGTGCTGGAGGATGACTATGAGATCAAATATGACAAATGTCTCATAGCTACGGGTAAGTTTCTGCAACAGTTCACGGGAAACTTGCGTAATAATTATTCCATTCCATTGACAAGTTTCGAATCTGCAAAAAAAATAAGAATTAGTAATGTCATTTCCCGGCTTGGAAGTTTCAATTATGACATTTTTTTACCTTTTTTTATACCCCAAATAATGTTTTACCCAAAATTTAATAATCGAATAATGTTTGGGATGAATTTCCGAATCCAGGCGCCTCGCCGAAGAACATCCCGATTTTCGAGACCGCCGACGAGGCGACTAAGCAAAAAGTCATCGCGTTCCGTACGAAGGAAGATTTTCTCGAGCTGGAGGAGAACGTTAATAATCCGAAAGTTAAAAACGTCGTTATCATAGGCGGTGGATTTTTGGGCTCGGAGCTCGCGTGCTCGCTCGCTCGAAATCGTAAGTTTTTTCCTCCTCTCCCTCCCTCCCTCCCTCTCTCTCGCGCATATTACTTCCGGTCTCCAAGTGCGATATCTCTTACAGTCGAGGGAACGAAGAAACGCGTCTACCAAATATACAAGGAAAAGTACATAATGTCGCAAGTATTGCCGGAATATCTGAGTGAGTGGACGACAAAGCGAGCAGCGATGGAAGGTGTCGTTTGCACGCCGAACACCGAGGTACGCGACTACGAGATGAAGAACGGTCAACTGAATCTTCATCTAACGGACGGCAAAACTGTAAGTTCCAATTCGAACGAGAGAGCCGGATATTTTTGGAACATTTGCTTGACGAATAAACGGCCGAGAGTGTGCAGCAATTAAGGCTTATGTTTTTTGTTTGTGAAAAGCTCGACGCCGACCAGGTGATCGTTGCAGTGGGTGTCGAGGCGAACACGGAATTGGCTGAGCCTTCGGATCTCGAAGTCGATCCGTCGATCGGTGGCTTTCTCGTGAACGCGGAACTCGAGGCGCGCAGCGATCTATGGATCGCCGGGGACGCCGCTTGTTTCTACGACGTCAGGCTCGGCAGGCGAAGAGTCGAGCATCACGATCACGCGGTCATTTCCGGTAGACTCGCCGGCGAAAATATGACGGGAGCGAGTTAGTATGATTATTGCCTTCTTTTTTTTTTCTCATTTGCGCACAGTTTCGTTTATCTCGAGACCTTGAACGTAACTCGGCAACAGTCAAGATGATTTCAAGATCAAGTTGCCTAAAAAATTGGAAACCTTCATTTTTTGCTATTGCCATTGGAATAGAGAAGAAAAAAATTGCTATTGGAATAAAAAAAAGAAATCGATTTATTCCCGAAGGCAAACCGTACCTGCATCAATCGATGTTCTGGTCGGATCTCGGACCGGAAGTCGGCTACGAGGCGATCGGGATAGTCGACTCGTCGTTGCCTACCGTCGGGGTTTTCGCTAAAGCTACGGAGAAGGACACACCGCTTGCAGCGGTAACGGAATCCAACGAGGGAATAAGATCGACTAGTGAAGAGATTGAGGTATTCCATTGGCGCGAACGAATGCATTAAGTTTCTCACGAGGATCACACGTTTTTTTTTTCCAACGATTCGTTTGTCGGCCAGAAACCATTGGAAAAGCCGAATATTGGGGCTAAAACGGTATCGCAGAAGGACGAGCTTACGGAATCTTCCGACACTCGTGAAAACAAGAGCCAAACTCCGAACGACGCGACGCCACCGACGACGGAAGAGTGCCCCGAGGTGACCGTGGAACCGGCGAAAAACGGCGACGATTACGGCAAGGGCGTTATATTTTATTTGAGGAATGACATAGTCGTTGGAATTCTTCTGTGGAACGTTTTCAATAGAATGTCCGTAGCGCGACAGGTGAGTCTCTTCGTAAACTTGGCAAATTTTCAATATTCCCCACGAGAGACGACGTTTGGGTTTGTTTGGGTTTATGTTTTTTCCATCGTTGGAAAGCAACGATTTTTTTTTTAATTCCTTTTTCTCATTATCGAAAGGCTGTTTTTTTTTGTTGCTAATTACGGTCGTAAATTTGTAATAAGAATACGTCTTGCTACGTTTGAGTTCTTTTTTTTATTCATAGCAGTAGTTCATTTTCAAGTATTTAGGTTTCCTTCTCTTTTTTGTTTACATTTATTTTTCGTCATTTTTTTTCCCAGGTTTTTTTGTACAAATACCTGCTTAATTAATATATCATCAACGGGAAAATTACTCATTGTCATAATAAACAGCTTACAATTTCTCGATGTGAAGGACCAAAAAAAAAAAATACTCCATCCTTTCGCGTTGCAAGAGGCTTCGCACTAACGAGCCTCTATCCAATCTACGAGAGCAACACCCACATCTGTCGCGTTCTCGTTGCAGGTCCTGTCGAGAGGGACGAAGTACGACGACCTCAACGAAGTAGCCAAATTGTTCACCATTCACGACGATTGAACGACTTCACCCGGTGACACACCACAGCCGGGTGGGAGGGGCGGGGGTGCGTGAGTTTATTTCGACGAAACTTCTCGTTTGCTCAATATCATTGTCCTGTATATATATATAAAAAAAATACACAGACACGTGCATTCGATATGTCTATACGTACGATACTGGACAAAAAATAACGTATGCAAAGGACCGAAAACGGATCTGTGCGTATTTCATTTCGTCCAGTAAACACACGTACGTGTTGACTGTCTGTATGTGGAGAATTTTACGGTCAACCCAAACAATCGCGAGAGCCAAAAAAAAAAATCACGAGAGGAGACGAAAGAGAAAAAGAGCAAAAAAAAATCGCTCAACGAGATACCGGAACGTCGTCGATTCGTCTTGGTATGCGAGACAAAAAAAAAGTCAACCCAACGAAAAAAAAATAATCGCTTCTCGCTGATTTTTTTTTTTCTTCTACGCGCCTCTGTCCCCGCGAATCGTACAAACGAAAAGAGGCAAATGTGCATTTATTAGCTCGTCCGTTGAGAACGCGTTCGCATTGTTACAAAAAAGAGAAAAAAAAACACAAATAAAGATAAGAAGGAAGACGGAAGGAAACGAAAAATTGTTTCATTCCCAGAGACAGCTCGCGACGACCGTACCTAAAATAATAACATGATAACCACTTTTGTGGATTTACAAATTTTATTGTTGCTCGGCCGAGACGGGCCTCCTTTGCGACATGGTCGGCAGGACCCTGTTCCTGTAGCGCTTCCCGATTCGATCGATGTACGAGATGTGACGGTGGCAACGATAATCCCCAAAGTACTGTAAAACCAAACAAAGAAAGAATGATTCTTTCATTGACAAGATTTCAACGATCTTGTGCTTTTCGTTTTTTTTACCAACACAAAGTATCTTGTATTATGTAACTGACCATGTGGTCCGGCCACATCCTCTTGTTCGCGATATCTTCCATCAGGCGTGTCTGGCAATGATGCAGCAACGAGACGCAGTAATAGACCACGTAGTCGGCCGAATGGAGAATACATATTGCGATGAAGTGACTGATCTCTGGCCACGGTAGCAGGCCCCAAAAACAGTGGGACATCAGCCGGTTGCATATCATCCACCAATGGACGCCGCAATTGCTCTGTGAATTTTACAGTTTGACACATTTTTTTTTTTTTTCTCGATATTTTCTATCTGGATATAGAGATTTTTAATATGCATAATAATATATATTATACATAATAATGACAATAATTGTTACTATTATATAATGAACATAATAATGTTATTATATAATATTATCTATGATACTATTACAATTATAATACTTATATTATACTATATATTATACTATGTAATTATACTATATAGTTATTAATATAATATTATAATACATGATATATTATACTATATTATATAATATACTATTATAATAATATTATACTATATTATGTAGTATATTATTATAATAATAGTATAATATACAATATTATAGTATAATATGATAATAATATATAATAATTATAATATAATAATAATAATAATAGTGTAGTATAGTATAATTATTATTATAGTATAGTATAATATAATAATAATAATAATAGTATAGTAACAGTGTAGTATATTATACTATAGTATAATTATTATTATAGTATAGTATAATAATTATAGTGTAATTATTATTATTATAGTATAATAATAATTGCTATAATATTATAGATCAATATTGTTATTATACTATACTATTATTATTATAATATACTATTATATAATATTATACTATACAATTTTTTTTATTAAAAATAATGTACCTTGAGTGCCCAATTGACCGCTGGCAATTCCTCGTCGATCACGTCTTCGAGATGCTGGCCCAGCAAGCATTGCGTTGCCATTTCTTCCTCGTTGTTACGATCGATAGCCAAACCGAACGTCGGCCACATAAACATCGCCGTCGGGAACCGTACGATATTTTCGACAAATTTCTTGCACCTGGTAACGAAAACGATAATCGAATGAAAATTAAGATCCATTTTGAATATATCAATGATAATGGTAGTCTGGCGCCGTCGAGGGTCCGTGATGATGAAATACAGTTGGATCGTGCGCGTCGCAGCGGTGCGGGCGCGCGATATGACGACCAAGTTTTCAAACTGAGACGCTCAACGGCCTGTGATGAATTTGCGGTTAGCTCGAGTCGGACTGTTTACGATTCACGGTAAAAAAAAAATTATGCCACGGCCTTTTGCCCAATGCACTCGAGGGCTCGAAACCCTCGAACGGGTTGAACAAAGGGTGGAACATTTTTTTTTTTATAGTGGCAGGATTGATTCGCAACCTACTGAGGCTTTTGTGTACCTTTATTCATATATTTATGGATAATGATGTAGAAAGTATCGAGGAAAAAAAACATTACGTCGAACTTTTTGAACCTTTTTTGCTAAAATTTTGGAACATTCGATGAGAACTCAATGATATTCGCAATAGACGGAGAATTTCCCATTGGATAAGGATTTTAAATATTTTTTTACATGTCCACATCGACGTCGTTTTCCACCGTGAATATAAATTTATTAATTTTCTTTGATAAAATTAAATTAAAAAATTATTACACGTATACATACGTGTCTAATTTGCCTTCGCAAATGATAAAGACCGTTGCCAAAAACCAGTCGAAACCACCGAAATTCTTAGGTCGTGTGTAATTGATGAATTTATGGGTAGCGTGAAAAAACATTTTAACGTCAATCGCGGCTCGTTTTGCGTCCTCGAGGGGGCTATTCTCCTCGGCGTAACGAAGAACAAGTTCGAAGCACAAACTCTCCTCGTCCGACCAGTCCGCGGCTACGTCGTTCTCCTTACTGTCCCACTTGAAATTGTCGACCCATTCGGCTGTGGGAATTGCCTTCTGCATCTGATCCAGAAGATCCACGAGAACCGAGTTCTGTGGAGTGAAGAAAAAAAAAAGAAGAAGAAGAGAGAAGAGCAATTTGTCGGCTTATTAAATGGGAGAATGTAGGCAATTTTGGCATTCAATAAAATATGAAAAAAGAATGTTTAATTTCGTAACGTACCTTCATTGGCTCCGGTGAATTTTTGTAGGCTTTTCTCACCTCGAGGATCCAACCGCTGTCCCTCAGCCCGGGCTTGGTGTTCTCCAGTAAATCGCTCAGCTCCGAGGACGAAGAAGAAGAGCTCGTGCGTCTGGTGGAGGGCTCCCGAGGAGGTCGGGCCTCGACGGGCGGCGGAAGTTCGGAAAACATAATACACTCGTCGTTGATCATCGTCGTCTCGGCTGACATTGGCTCGTCGAGCTTATGCCTCGTGTAGTAACAACCCGTAAGGATCCTATGACGCAACAGGCTGCAGGCATCCGTCACGTGAACGGACCTCGTTTGACCGTCATCATCGAATTCGTGAATGGACAGCTCTTGAAGCTTCAGCATGTGTTTCTGGCGATTTGCGGGAGGAGAAAAAGGTAATTGATTTAAAAAAAAAAAACAGTAAGAAAAGACTGACTGAGTAGAGAAGAAAAAAATTTTACTTGGAAGTCGCAAAAGTTCAAGAGATAAACGTAGATGTCGAGATTCCAAACGAAAGAGTCAATCGCCAAGAGCCCGAGATAATGATACTGCGAGTCCATGCTGGCCGAGTGCTTTATCAAATCGCGCAAGGTACGAGGATAATCGTACTCGTCGTTGGCCTCGCCGTAACCAGAGTCCGCCATAAATGCGATGAAGCCTGAAGGCAATGAAGAAGAAAAACACATGAAAAAGAAGAGGAACAAGGCAATTTTTCAATATCGCCATTAAAAATCGACGTTCTTCAATATTTTACGTACATCGCGTGCTCAACGAAAGTGACGATAGTACGTGAATGAATCTCTCGAGATTCGCGTTGTCCCAAGGATCGTGAAAGTTGTGAGGATCCTCGAGTAGGGTGGAAATTTCCTCGAGGGCCGTTGACAACGATTGTGGCGCGAGATCGTTGATGATCCTACTGCCGAGGTCGAAGTAAGCCGCGGACGATACGAAACTCACGATCTCGCTTGAGCTCCAAGGCGCTCGGAGCGGTGCTATCGAGCCGCGTATCAGTTCCTCAAATACCGTGGGCGCTTCGACCAAAATACGAAGACCCAGCGGACTCGCCACGATCTTCAATAGCATGCCCTTTGTCGCGCTGCAGGGGGCAAAAATGATTTACAGTGGCAAGTTGTGAAACGAATAAGGATAATTATACAGAAAGTAGGCCCCATCTCGGATGAAATCGACATTGAAATATTGCGTGGAAGTCATCCCGAACAAGTTTATCTACATATATAAAAGCGAAATACCACTGACTGACCGACTGACTCATTAATCACGAAATCTCAGAAACTATAAAGCATACAATTTTGAAATTTGGCAGGTAAGTTTTTTGTAGGGTGTAGACATCCGCTAAGATTTTTAAGAAAGGAGAGATTTAAGGGGGTAAAAGTTTGTATCAAAGTTCTTTGTTTTCGAATTTAGAGACGGGAGAATATGGATTTGGGTTAATTATTTCAATCTTCTCTATTATATTATAGTATAATATATTATATTATACGATTATACTATACTAATATTATAATATACTATAATTTGATACTATTATAATAATATATCATAATAACCATTATTATTATAATAATATTATATTATTATATTATACTATTATTATACTATTATTACAATAATATTATACTATTATATTATACTATAATATATAATATTATATTATAATATTATAGAATATTATATATTATACTATAATAATAATAATACTATTATTATTATTATTATTATTATACTACAATAGTATATAATAGTATAATAGTATACTATTATATTATGTAATAGTATACTAGTATATAATAGTATATTATACTATAATAGTATACTATTATTAATATTATATATATATATGTAGGCAACTTCCAATGGAGTTTCTATGGGCCAAATTCTATGCGACGAAATCGCGGGCGTTAGCTAGTCTATACATATAAAACAGTTTCTGGACCGACTGGCTGAATGATTGACTAAGTGACATATAGACAAATCCCAAGTACCTGTCTAAGAACTGCGTTCGGCTCTCCTGTCCAACCGCGTATTTGTCCATTTTCCCATATAGATAAGCTAGAGCAGGAAATAATTCTTTCCTCATGCTTGTCTCGAGTACGCGTCGAATCTCGTGTACACAAAACGCGCGTCCAACGAAGCCAAAGATCTCTGCGACGTGTTCGACGTTCATAACGGCGAACGGTTGTCCGAGTAGTGTCGCGACGTGTTCGAGAACGACAACTGCGGGACATTGACGCGACTTTTGAGAACGTTCGTCTTCCGCCTCCTGAACGTTGTGTTCGGCGGACCTGTTGTTGCGACGATCGTTCGCATCATCGATGAGAAAAGGAATGCCCGTCTTTCGCGTCAGCATGTGGCCGAGAATGTCGAGCGTGTGAGGCCATATTTTCGTCTCGATGTTTTTCTTTCTCGCTAAAGGTGCGACAGCGATTCGATAGAATTTACCATCGTGCGGGAGACTCGAGTGCTCGAGGATGTAGCGAAGTGCACGACGAGCGGTCTCGTAAACGCCACAATTGGAGATTATTGCGGCGGACGAGGCGAGACCGTTGAGAGAGGACACGAGAGCGATGGAGAAATCTTCGAACGACGATGACGACGAGGCAGCCTCGAAAGGACTCTCCGCTAAGAGTGCACGACCGGCCGTGTAGCTCGTCAAACGAGCGAGAAAATTCAAGCCGTGAAGATGACCGAGGATCTCGACAGTCTCGCCCGAGACGAAAACTTCCGGCGGCTCGTCCCTTATCGTCAGGCTCGTCATCGTTTCCGGTGCTCGCTCGAATCCTCGGGCGACTGTGCTCAATAACGCTTGTAGAAAACCCGGCGATCGGGTCAACGCAATCGCAAGCGCTCTTCTCGTCGATGTCCCGTGGATCCATCGCCCGCTCCAACCAGCCTCGGGCTCCATTAACGCTAGAATACTCGCCGCTTCGAGACTCTTGTTTTGCCCTGCCGCGCTCCCGGTGCTCCTTCGAGGACTCAAAAAAACGACGAATCGCTCGATCAGATCTTCCAAAGTTTTGTCCACCGTTCTGACAACTTCGAGGCACTGCTCCTGATGGCGAAGCATCAATCTCATCAAACGACAAACCTTCTCGTGCGTGAATACCTTGAAGTTGATGCCGTTGGTGTGTTGAGGTAGAAGTGCCTCGCTTAGCCTGTTTCGCGGACGACATTGGACATCGAACGATCGCACGAGATTGTCGTGGATCTCAGGGGCGCGCGAGGTCTCGAGGAGCTTCGCGTGAACCCGCAAACTTGCCTGAATACATGAATTCATACAACTGTAATGTAATGCGTGGATTTCGCAATTTGTGTTAAAATACCTCTTAATGGATTTTTTTAAAAGGCTGTCATACGTCATTCGGAATTTAGTAAAATATGTGATAGATTCTATTCGATTTTCATTATATTTTAGTCATTCGTATTCTATGGGCATTAAATTTTCATCATTAGATTTAAAAAAATATAATTAGAAAAATATTAGACGTTAGATTTTATGAAATTTAAATTATATTTGATTCGTTGTATTCTATGGGAATTTGAATTTGATAATTACATTAGATTTGACACGAATGTTATAATTAGAAAAATATATATTTATATTAGATTTGATATATTATCATCTATTTTAATTAGATTTGATTTGTTTGCATCCTATAATAAGAATTATACAAGACTGATAATTTCATAATTGAATTAGATTCGAGTCAAATATTAGTATTAGAAAAGATGTATTTTTCATAGCCTTTGTGTTATTCGAAGTAAGTCTCTACACGTGTGCCAAATTTCATAAAAATCGGTTCAGCCGTTCATTATATTAGTATAATGAAATTAAATTAAATTTTTCTTTTCAAATTAAGATGTATTGAAAAAGTTTTAATAAAAAGAAATAATAATAACAATACAATAATTAAAAAATAATATAACAATATACTCAAATATCGCAATAATAATAATATTGTATTGTATGATTATTATTTTGAAACAAAAAAATAGATCAATAATGATTTAAAAAATGATATATATAATAAATAATAAATAACATGGATATCTGTAACACGTAAACTCGCCTCGAAAACAGGACGACTCTCGTCATTGATACCCTGCTCAAGATTCCTCAGCAGAGCAGGCCAAAAGTCCTCGTTGCCAAGATTAATCGAGTCAGCATCGAGAAGCGTCTCGTAACCGGCCAGTCTCACGTGGACAGGCTTGTCCTCGCTGATCTTCTCGACTGCACTGGCGTAACGATCGTCCGGACTGCTTTTGCATGGACTGCTCCAATCGTCGAGGGTGAGCTCGCTACTGAAAGACAGTGGCACCGATTGCTGCCTCGTATCCGTCAGTTTGGCACTACCGAAAATCGGAAAAGACGCCAATTCTTCTTGATACTCCTCGAGATGGCTGTCTCGCGTAAAGGACTCGACGAAATCCTCGAGCTCGCGTGACGCGGCCAACTCCTCGGCCACCGAGTACACGCTTCTCTCGCGCTCCAATTCGTTCCGTACACGCTCCTCGAATTCATCGCGCAAACGTTTACTGATCCACTTGCGAAGAGACACGGACGCTTCCATGTCGGCGAAAACTGACGACCGCCAATTGAGAGACGTCAGAGACGCCGCCCCGTTGAGCGCAATGTTTTCCAACGGGGTTGCCCGGACAACCGGAAGCCCACTCACCATTGGTAGATACAAAATTTTTCGTCCCGGTCAATGATTTTTTTTACTAACTGACGAGGCGCCTGAATGAAAATGTTCAAATGATTGCGTTTCACATGAGAAATCGAGCAATTGAAGATTGCGGTATTTTTTTTTACACGTAACTTTTTTTCTGAATTTGGATACTTTGACATTCCAGTTTTTTTTTATTTCCTTAACGTAGAATTTAGCTGTTCAAGTTAAAAAATCAATAATTATATCGCAAAGGGTAAATATTTTTTTAAATACTGCCTCCAGTATTTGAATTTTTTAAATTAATTTTTTTGCCAACATTTCGGTGGTTTTTTCTGAACACGTATGATTTTTTTCAGAATTTTCTGACCACGGAAATTAATAGCTATCATTATTTATTATTATTATTATTTTAAAAAAATGTATAAAAATGCTGCATTACACATTTCTAAAAAAATCTCTCGTTTCGTTATGTTTTTCGAACGATTTCGTTTATTTTGCGGAAGAGACACGATGTTTTTTTCAGAATTGCCTTCTGAAATTTCACGTTCAAAACTTGATTTGAATCTCCACTTTTGACACTCATCTTTAAACCCAAACAACTTAAGAAACGCAATCCAAAAATCAGATGAAATTGATTAAAGGCAATTAAAAACTTATAATTTTTTAAATACATTTTTTAAAGTTCGCAACGAAAACAATCTAAAAGGTAGAACAATTCTAAACAATGTTCACGTATTCGGAAAAAAAATCGATAATTTCCAACGACAAAAAATAAAGTTCGCGACTGTTCTTTCGAGACTATAGAAATACATTGATAAGCTTCTGACTCTATAGACACTGTAAAATCATTATTTTTGGTATCTTCCTCATCAATTTTTCTTTCCCGCTCGTCGTCCTCGAAGAGTTTCAACCGAAAGACTGCCCGTGGTCTCTTCAGTCGTATAAAATGAATTTAAAAAAATATTTCTACGTATTACAAATATCTTTTTGCTCGTTAGCGACTCGCGTTGACCAAGATATTCGGCGACTTCGAGCGCAATGCGTAAATTCCACCCTGCAGCGAGCACACTCTCGCTATGTTGCACTTTATGAGGAAATCTGCGAACTGACGAACAATCGGATTAGTTTGTAGATCGAATTAGAAGCCCGTCTCTCCCCCGCAGCTCCTCTTAAGGTTTTTGCTACGACGAGGTGGTGTATCCTTTTTTTATTATCATGATGCTCACCAGGGCGTTGTTCTGATCGTGAGGACCGATTATGACGACCAGTCGATCCTTCTGGTCGGCGAGCGATCTCGCCTGAGGGCCAAGAGTATCGATGTGAGTATGGGAGAGTTGTACGCTCGAGAAGGGTATGTTGATGCTTCCCTTAACGGCGCTGCGCTCAAATCTATAAAACAGCAAGAATTCAGTCAAAAGTTGAAAAAAAAAAATTCGGGAACATTAATAAACGAGGCGACGAAGTTACAATTGATGGCAATCAATTTCGATTTTTTTTTCCGAACTTACTGAATATTATTTCGTATGTCGACGACGATAATTCTGTCCTGAGTATCGTTTGCGAGTTCCAAAAAGTCCTCGATGCTTATTCGCGGCATTCTGTCGGTCTCGGGTTCGGGCTCGCTCCAATTGGTCGCCTACGAACAATCGCGATCGATAGATTTCTCGTGCCCGCGCCCTCTTTTGCTCGGTTACTCTTTGGGGCACGTTTTTTTTTTTGCTCGCGTACCTTCGACTGGTCGAACTGATGCCTCCTGTACGTTATACTTGCGGGTGTTCTCTCGTACATGCTCGTCGAGTCCTTGACGCACAGTTCGATGTCGATCTCCGGGAGATCGGAGAACAAGAGAATGCACTCGTTGAAGCCGGAAGTGAGTAGAGAGTCGCGCAATTGTCGGAGAATGGCCAAACCCACCATGAGGGGAAAGGACGAATCGCCGAGCAAAAGTTTGTCCCACAAGTGGAGAATTTTGTGAAGCGGAAAAACATCTGTGTAAAAGAAAAGAGAACGAAGAGCTTTTGAAAATGTATTTTTTTTTGTATTGAAATCATAAATTGAGATAATGATTGATAAATAATAAAATAGGAATTCTAATCGATATTTAATAAATTCTAATAGATTCAAACAAATCGAAACAAATATTTTGCAACGAACGAGAACAAAATGAAAATTTCCAAAGCTCTGGACGAAAAAAGAAATATTGAAAAATCGACGTTTACGCAGAGCACAGAAGAATAAACTTACGAGAGAACATAGTGAGGAACCACGGTATAGCGAAGAGCTCGGGCACGAAGCTGATAGATCTCAGATGATTGGCCAATTGGGGATCGTGAAAGGCAATAATCTGGGAAAATTTGCCAAGATATTCCTGTATAACGGCGGAATTGTCCTTGAGGAAGAACTTGTGAAGATATTTGGGTATGAACGCGGATAGGCAAGCGAAGGCGCGCGCCTCGTCGTTGAAGTTCAAATATAAAAAGGGCGCGGTGAGGGAATCCAGTCCCTGCCAATAGACGTAATGAGGATTGTCGCGGACCCAAGCTTTTAACAATCTCTGAAGTCTCTCGTGGCCGGCACCGGACGATAGTAACTCGCTGTACTGATGACAGCGTGGAATATCGACCTCGATCTGCGAATTATTTTCCGGAGTTTCAAAAATTGCAATGTTCAGGACGTAGTTTAACGTACCTGCCGATCCGTGTGCGTGGGAGTCTCCTTGTCGATCATGTCGTAACGACGCTGAAGATCACCACTTACGCCGAGAAGAGCCGCCCACACGGCGCCACGCACGGGCGGCGGTATGTCCCTGTGAGCTTCGCGAATTATCGCTCTCCTCGTTATCGGATAAGCCTGATGAAAAAAAAGCGTTTTGTTTTTACGCGATCGTCGGAGGCTTCGAGTGAGTTTTTCTTTTAATGCTACTTGCCTGGAGCAAACGGTCGTAGACGACGATCCTGTAGAATTGATACTCCGTGTCTCGTTCGCGAATTATCAGAGGCAGCTCAGAGGCGGCGGCCGTCAGGTCGTCCTGGGCCTTGACGTGCATTCTGGGGAAAAAATGAGGATACTGAGTGATACGAATGAATGAGATACGGCATTCGAGTAAAAGTAAGGTGTTGAAAGTTTAAAAAGAATATTAATAGTCTAAAAATATTCTAATAAAAATTTTGATTGTTATTCGTAGAATGTTTTACTCTAATTAGAAAACCATGTTTTTTTAATTGTAATATTTTATACTTTAAGTATTTTAAATATTTCGAGTATCGACATTTTTTTTATATTTTAAATATTCGTAATATTTTTAATATTCGCAATATTTTTAATATAACTAAAACTATTAATTAACTAGAAATTAACTAGAAATCGATGTTTTTTTAATTGTAATATTTTAAACTTTAAGTATTTTAAATATTTCGAGTATCGACATTTTTTTTTATATTTTAAATATACGAAATATTTTAAATATTCGAAATATATTAAATATTCAAAATACTTTTAATATTCGAAATATTTTTAATATTCGCAATATTTTTAATATTCTAAATATTTCTCATATTCGCAATATTTTTAATATTCGAAATATTTTTCATATTCGAAATATTTTTCATATTCGCAATATTTTTAATATTTGTAAAAACCTTTTGTAAAAATTTGTGCAAATAAAATTCATTTTGATTGATAATATTTTTTATATTCAAAATATTTTAATATTTTTTATATTCCAAATATTTTAATATTTTTTATATGCTGAATATTTTAATATTTTTCGAGATGATTAAAAATAAAGATCGACAATCAGAAGCGAAAAAACGTGACGGTGGTCCAAGACTTTCTTGGAGGACTCACTGACTGGTCAGGCGCGGACAATTCGCTATAAAGGGAATGTGAGAGAGACGTTGTCGCAACGTATCCAGTGGTACCTTTACCACCCTGAGGTCGAGGAGTCCAGCGGTGTCTCTCCTCCCGAACATTTGTCCCAAAAGGATCACCAAACTGAAAATTCAACGATTTCAATTGCTCTACTTCCAGTTACGTGCATTCACGATCTTGTCCCTAGGCCTTAATAGCTTGAAGCGAAATTCCACGTGGGCGAAGCCGCGATTGGAAGTCTCCGATAAACCGTGTCTACGATGCGATAAAAAAAAAGAAAGTGAGCATAGCATACTTTGGAATGGACAGAATGGGTGGTCGCGATCTGATGAGACCTTGCTTCTTGAGTTCCACGGTCATGTCGCCACCGGCCAATTGCCACAAATAATACAACTCGTCCATTTTTCTCACGGTAACCTTGCCACCTCCGTAATCGGGCTTCTCCCTCGCGTCGTTCTCCAAATGATCGCGGAAGAGCGGAAGTTGAAGCAGCTCTTCGCAAGTTTTTCGCGCGGTGGGTCGAATCTCGAGGCAAGCGTCGACGAAGTCTTTAACGTCTTGCGGCAATTCCTGCGCGATTGGAGAACAAGAATGGGACGTTGTTGAGTTAACAGACGTGAGAGAGCCTCTCATTATTTTAATTAATTTAATGAACGTGGCTGAATGACGACAACCTTGTAAACGTCGCAGCAGTCGTTTTCGCTGGCGAGTCGAGCGAAGACGCTCGTCTCGGAGCGCACCAAGCTGAGTACGCGTCTGAGGCACTGAGACAGTTTGACGCCTGGCCAAATGGTCTTACCCAGGAGGCATTCGGCTATGATCATCCCAAGGGACCAAGAGTCCACCTTTCTGCCGCTTGTTCCCGGCCCGAGGAACACTTCCGGCGCCGTGTATTTCGGATACCTGCGAGCCATGTGTATCAATTTATTTTTTTCGCTCATCTACCTGGGGCTGACGGGGGGAGGGGTCAAGGACGAGATGAACCAACCCGATGGGAAACGAAATACTGTGTCCATTGTCCGTCATGTAATACAATCCGTAATTGTACAACTGGACATTGCCCGTTTGGCTTACGAGGATGTTGTCCGGGCTGAGATGTCGGTGCACCAGACCAAGCTCGTGAATGTGCTCCAGGCCTAAGAGACATTGATAAGATATTCGCACTATTTCTTTCAGCGGCAGAGTTTCTTTGCTGGACAATGCGACGCCGCTGTACTCCGCCACCACCACTGTGCGCTCTGAAAATTAATTGCAAAAAAATTATGGGTAAGAACAGAGAGAGAGAAAGAGCGAGAGATATTTTCTCTTATTAAGAAAAGATATTGCTTCTCTTTTAATAAGAGAAGATATTTCTTCTCTTTTATTAAGAGAAGATGCTGGAAAAAGATCCTGAAACGCGTGGTGTCAGTGACTGAAAGTAAAATGGCAAATTATTTGTAAACGTACCGTGCTTGCTTCTGATGATGTCCAGATAGGTGGAGAGATGAGGATGAGAGATAGTTTTGAGGTATTGCGATTTGCCGTATATAGTTATAGAGTTGGGTGTGAGGGGAAGGCCGTTGCTGCCGCAAAGCTCCGACGGATGACTCTGGGCGAAGAAAGTCATGCCGCCCAGACAACGCTCGTCATTGTCCAATATCGCGGGACACATCTTTTAGGCTTGGATTGAACGATGAGAAAAATACATTGGTGCGATAATCTCAATAAATTATTGGAGCGTTAACAAGACATGTATATATAAGGAACTAAATTTATAAATTAAAAGTACACATTATATCCGAAAAGAAGCTTATTATTCGCGGTATCCCGACAACGCATAACCTTAAAATTCGCTTACCTTTGCGCGATGCGATATCGTTGCGAACGGATCGTCAGCGTTGAGTTTCGTCGCTCACGAACGTTGGCCCACGCATCAGAATCCTCGTGTTCGCGTGATTTTCCGATATTCCTCGTAGTTTTTACATTTTTTTTTTTCTTCGCTCCTCGTACGCGGCCCCGCAAAATCCGCCCACGAAGTTTGCGCGATTCAAAAGACAGCTGACAACTGTCAAACGGTTTGAAAATTCGACCGTAGCGGCGCCGCTCACGCCGATCGCAACGCCGTCAAGCGGCGATTCACCGACATTCACCTTGCCTCCCCCCCAATCGACAGCGAGAATCGTGTAGAACTCGGTCGCCGTTTCACGTTCCGTTTCTTTCCGGTTCGATTCGCCGAGATCGTCGTATCGAGACGTAACGTCCTCGTCGCGCTCATCATGACGTGAGTATCGCCGAAAATCCATTTTTCTTTGTGCCATCCTCGGGAATTTCGCGATACGAATGGCGAATAAACGTTCACGTGTGTCGGTCGCGTTATTGCCGTGGTATATTTTTCGTATACGTGCCCTAATTAGAGACATGGACGAACATAACCTCCAAGTATCGCCCCACGAAGGAATGCCACGTTACGACACGCGTTGTTTTTTTTTTCCGGGATCGACGAATTCTTGAAAAAGATGGAAATAGGTGCGGACGAAAGATTTGAAAGTTTGATTGTTTCAGGTCGAAAGTATCGCGCGACACGCTCTACGAGTGCGTGAACGCTGCCATTCAACACTCCCAAGACAAGAAGAGAAAATTCTTGGAAACTGTGGAGCTCCAGATTGGATTGAAGAATTATGATCCGCAGAAGGACAAACGTTTCTCTGGCACCGTCAAGTACGTTGATCACCTGATATTGAGGCTTCTTTTCGGCGTTTCGTAAAGCTAAAAGCGTCGCCGTTATGTTCATTTCTTATTAACCCGAAAAGATCGCCTCATGATTAAATCAGGAAGCCGAGCTTCACTCGGCGGACCTTCACCCAGGGTCTTAAAATTATCTGGGTAGGTAATATTACCGTTGTTTGTATCGCGATCTCCGAGGATCTTTCAAGATGATCCTGTCGGTAAGTTTCATCCACGTAGGACCTCGGTTAGCGAGAAAAATCGCGTCGATTGGAAAAACACGAGTCGCTTTGTTATCGCTGCAAAATAAAGAAGCAACGAGCGAATTTCTAATGTACGGGATTAAAAAAATCTGCTCCAAGATATTAATAGATTAATAGGACGAGAATTTCGAAACGTAGAACTATTAAAAGTATTACGAATGGAATTTTAACGAAATCTGCAAATTCAAGATGCTGCGCTATAAAATTGATTTTAAAAAACTGAGCATTAAGATTATTGAAAGAAACAATTGCGGCTCTGTGCTCGATGATGGTATAAACGAAGCATGTATTATCTGAAAGATCATTGCTGCGAAAACCATATTACTGAGAGCTCTCTGCGTTTAGACGAGTCTCTTTAAGTTGCAACAACAAGAAAGAAAGAACAGTTTGGAAATTCAGACATTTTCCATCGCAATATGCCTCACGAACGATCTTCCTCGGATTCCAGGCTGAAGAATATTCCCCGCCCGAAGATGCAGGTTTGCGTGCTCGGAGATCAGCAACATTGCGACGAGGCCAAGGCCAACAACGTTCCGTTCATGGACGCCGAAGCATTGAAGAAGTTGAACAAGAACAAGAAGCTTGTGAAAAAACTGGGTAAGATTCACCAAACTTTTTCACGCGTTTTGGGCAACTTTTATACCGCGGTTCGGTGACAAGGAAAATTGCAATCGGTGTAAAAAAAAAAAATTGCTGGTTTTGAAAATAACTTGCCTCATTGGTAAAAGGATTCTAGTTTTCTTTTTTTTTTTGTCATAAAATGCGAAAAAAAAATTAATCTTCCTGAAAAGCACCTGCACTGTCGAATGATCTGGCATTGGAGGTCGTAACCGGAAGAAGATTGAATCGGCGCTCGGTGTGGGCACGACGCATAAATAATCTTGCACTTCAATCCGCGTCGAAACATCTCACATATCGTTAATTTGCCAACTTTATCGACGCTTGTCATTCGTTATTGAATTGTTATTCTTCTGTGAACAAAACGAAAAAAAAAAATGTAGCCAAGAAGTTCGACGCTTTTCTCGCGAGCGAATCTCTCATCAAGCAGATCCCACGTCTTCTCGGACCTGGTCTCAACAAGGCCGGCAAATTCCCTGGTCTTTTGTCCCATCAGGAATCGATGATTGGCAAGATTGACGAAGTCAAGGCGACTATCAAGTTCCAGATGAAGAAGGTACGAATCCACGTGTTTGGAAATATACGAATTATTCAAGCTTGGATTTACGATGAGAAAAATTATTGTTAATTGAGTATGGCGGAGAGAAAAAAATTATCAAGATTTAAAATATGTAAAATAATCGAGAATTACATGCAACGAATAATTCAGGAAAATTAAATGAACCAACAATTCTTGAGTAAATCACGATAAAAAATTGACTAGTCACAGGGATAAATAAATAATTGTTAATTTGATATATTGAAATTGCCTCGTCTATTAGGTACTTTGTTTGTCGGTGGCGGTCGGCCACGTCGAGATGACGCCGGACGAGCTCGTACAGAACGTTCATCTCTCCATCAACTTCCTCGTGTCCCTCTTGAAGAAACACTGGCAAAACGTGAGATCCCTGCACATCAAGTCGTCAATGGGACCACCACAGAGGCTCTACTAAATTTACTCTTTGTACAGTATTTTTTGCGCGAGCTTCTGATGCACGTTGAAGATGAAAACAAGAAGAAAAAAAAAACAATAAAAAAAAACATGAAAAAAAAGGAAATTCTAATTAATCAAGCTCCCACGTCGTCCTCGCAGGTTGCACGCTTCCGTAAAATCGTAAATCGCGCGAGCGCAACCGGAAATTGAAAAAAAAAATCAAAATGCCGAATAGAGAAAAAAAACAAGTCGATTTAAGTAAGAACAAAAAAAAACGTACGGTACCAAACCGTACTAACAATATCATTAATTTAATTTAAAGGTAATACTTTTTTGTAATTAAAATTTAATGCACGCTATCAATGATGACCGTTTAATTGAGAAGAAAAAATTGGCTTTTTTTTTCTCGGCGACCGGGACATTTATTCTCGCTTCTCAAATTTCCCAGCCGGAACTCGGGCACGGTGACGCGGTCGTGAGAGCGTCGAGGAACATGTTGTCGCCAGATGTCGGGGAAAAGGTCGGAAGTGCATATATTGGTGGATATATATATATATATATATATACTATAGGATATGCGGCTACGCGGTCCTGTCTATATATAGACATATGCAGGACGTGCCGCATATCCTGCAGTCATTACGCTCGTAATAATCTTCGAGCTCGCTCGTCAATTCTAAGCTCATTTGTCCCCTCCGAACTACTTTCTAAAATCTTCGGTATACTCGTACCTGAGAACTCCGTCAACGCTGTCAGCTATTTTCTTCTTTTTCCTTTTTTTTTTCTTCTTCATTTTCGCTGACACGGGAAGCCAAAGACCTGTGAGTTGTATTACGATGAATCGTTCTAATTATGGCCCGTGCGTAATATAAATTCGAACTGACGATGGTCGATTCGAGGTAGAATGGAAAAAAAAAATAGTGCCGTTAAATTTAAATAAAAATGCAAGTAAAGAAAATACCAAAAAAATTGTGAAAAAATAATTCGCAGATTACATTGCCCCGAGACACGTGTTGAAATAATGAAATAAATTTCAGGCTCGCCGGTACAAGGGTTGAGGGAGGCGCAGGTGTTCGTCCATAGGAACGAGAGAAAAAAAAGGAGAAGAAGATGAAGAAGGAAGGAAGAAAAAAAAATCGTGGTCCTCTCGAAGTCCTGTTGAGCGGCTTTTGTGTGGGGCCCCGGACCTTCCTCTCGGGGTAAAGTGCATGGGCGCAACAACACTACTTTTCTCTATACCTATATATATATAGAGAGAGAGAGAGAGGCATCGAGGATGTATCGCCAGGTCTATGGTCCCTCGTACCCGACATATTTCTCACCATGGTCCTTAAGCGCTCTCTCTCTCTCTCTCGCTCTCTCTTCCTCTCCCTTGCTATTTCCGAGCTCTCTGAGAGAGACTCTTTGTGGGGGTTGTCGACGATCCTCTTTTGAAGAAGCTTCTTATTCGTGTGTTCTCGAATTCTGCCCTCCCAGCATTTCAACCTCTCTCTTTCTCGCTCCCTCTCTACCTCTCTCTCTCTCTCTCTCTCTCTCTCTCTCTCTCTCTCTCTCTCTCTCTCTCTCTCTCTTTCTTTCTCTTTCTTTCCGTCCACCGCATTTTCTTCTTCTCCATATCGTGCTCACACACACACACAGACTACACGCGCTTCAATTTCTCCGGTGTTTAGTCTCGTCTTGAACTTATTCCAAGACGTTCCACAAGCGCGCTTCTGTTGTAACGAAAACGGAAAAATATCGTTTTCCATGACTATACGACGAGCCTATGCGTTCTTATTTTTTACATCGAAAAGTTTGCGAAAAAAAATGTGCCCTCTGCACAGGAAATTTTAACATTTTGCGCATGAAATTTTTCGCATCGAGGGCGATTTGTGAAAATTTGGTGCGAAATTGGTGCGTGAGTGTTCTCCGCAAGGACTTTTTATTTGGTCCTGTGTATATCGGGCGAGCTTGCCAGGTGAGCGAATGCATCATTTTTCTTTTCGTTTTTTTTCGATTTTTCTTTGATATGCGATCGCCAATAATAATTAGCCATGGCTACGTAATTATTTATTTATCAAGCTGTAAAAAAATGACGCTTTTTTTAATATTACGAATATGCAACGCTGTTGCATCCAAAATTCCGTCGAATTTTCATCCTTTTCTGGAGAGGAGCGTAAATTGAAGAAAGAAAAAAAAAAGAAAAATACTGCGCCGCGGACATAAATTCGTGGCTCTGATGTATTTATCATTTTTTATTCTTTTTTTTTTTTCAACCAATTCGAACGATTCTCACGGAAGTTGCATGAATTATCGGAAATACACGTGCGCCTATCTTTCTTTGTGGCAATTGATGAGATCGTCGTGAACAAGAGAAAAAGTAAGAACAATAAGAGGGAGAAGTAACGAGGATCTTCGAGAACGAAAAAAAATTCCTCGAAAGGTATTTCCCCTCCTCCAGCTCTCTCACAAACACATCGTTATTATCGAGAGTGTGTCGTTTTTTTTTGGGCTTTCATTTTTTGCTGGACTCGCATCGTCTCGTTATCATTTTGCGATAGGAATCTCGTTGTGTCGCGATGATAGGACGCGCGGTTGAAGACGATGGTGATGGAGTGCGTATGCACGTGCCCACACACACACGCACACATACAAATATATAAAGTTTAAGAAAAAGTTAAAATGGAGAACATAAATTTAAAAAGTTAAAAATAATAAGTTTTTAGTTAAAAAATAAGACAAAATTGATCAAATGAAAATAAAAATATTTCTTTGTATATGCTATTTTATTTTCTTAATTGAAGAAAAATCTATATAATTTAATTACAATTATTTATCTAATTTAAAAAAATGTATTATTATTTATATATTTTTTTTTCATATATATATATATATATATATATATATCATATGAAAAAATTATATATAAAAAAGAAAACATTTTTTTAAATTAGATAAATAATTTTAATTAAATTATAAAATTTTTTTCATTCAGAAAATAAAATAGCATGCGATATGCAAAGAAATATCTTATTTTAATTTTAAATTGATCTATTTTGTCTTATATATATATATATATATATATATATATATATATATATATATATATATAGATGGTTGTGTGTGCTTTTATGTGTTTACAGTCCATTTATCATACGAGAAGACTTGTTTACCGAGTTTAATTGATATGGAGTGCCTCTCCGGGTGTGCGCTAGAGTGCGGGAGAGTGCCGGTAGACAATTCTGCTTTTTTTTTTGGTTGTTGACGTTTTTCTTCCTTTTTTTTCTGATCATGGTCCTCTCGCTCCCTTTTTTGTTGCCTGTTATTGGCTCGCGCGCTCCTTATCATCTCGTGTGTTATCGCGGAGTGACCAACGGAGTACAGCACACACATAGGCCACGACCGCGACAGCGGCCAGAGAGCCGGAAAGTTGTCAGTGTCAATTGGGCCCTCCGCTTATCGAGAGTTCTCCTGCTCGCTTCCTCTCCGGCTGTCTCTCTTTCTATCTCTAACTCTCTCTCTCTCTCGAGTTGTTTCTCTCGCAGTCGCTTTCCGAAACGTTGTTGCATTTCGTGAGTGTCAGTTTGCACTTTGCGCGAGAAAGTTAGGATTTTTGTTTTGTGAAATGCGCGGCTAACTATGCGAACGAGAGTGACGACTTCTCGCCTCTTCCTCTTGGAAGGCTGAGATCCTGGACTTTGTTGGTAATGGTTAAAAAAAAATTTTTTGGACGGGAGAAGAGTTACTTTTTTTAGGGCGTTCTTTTTCCTATCGTTGTGGCTTTTTTTTGGACGGGCGAATGGACCGGTTGAATTAAGAGGGCGTTTCTTTCGAAACTATAATTTAGACGGCTGATAGTGATGTGTGTAGGTTTTTTTTCTTTCGATTGCATCAATGATCTGTTTTCAGTAGTTTTATGTTCAATTAAAATTTTTTAAATTGAATTAATGATTTTTATTCCAAGTTAATTTACTTTTTCTAGTTCTCAATATGTTTATACTTTTTTTTCTGCATCAGTGAGTCGTGTTTTTTCAATTCTTTCATTAATTCCATTATCTTTCTGTTTTGTATTTTTTTCCCCACGTCGTTTCAATTTGAAAGGTGCCATTTTTTTTAAACTAACAGGTTCAATGCACTACAAAAAAATCCTATTTTTCGGGCGAGACCTAAAACTATAGCAACGAGACCCTGAAGCGTTTTTTTTTTTTTCAATTGGATCAACGGGTCATGAGCGTCCGCAATACAACTTTGAGATACGATCTTGACTTCGATCTTCTTGAATGGCAATTATATATATATATATATATACATCCACGATAACGTTACCGATTCCCAACAACAATATCTTCTTCCGAAAAGCCTCCTCGCGCAGATATACCCCGCCGCGCTCGTTCCGATCTCTCCACGCACAGATTTCTTCCGAGATATATATTTTATTACGTGCACTCGATCGAATTGGCGCGTAGCGCGGAGACTTTATCCGTGCTTCGTGAAGGCCGCGAAAATATATTTTTTCAATTATCTTTTCTCTCGTTGCTTGACTTTTCTGTGATATAATATTGAGAAAGAAATATTTAAAATTTAAAAGATTAAAAAAAACATTGAGCATTCTGGAGAAAAAAAAATCAAAGTTCCATTTTGATTACAGAAGGATGTAGATTACATTCCGAATACGAAACAGCCTTGAAGAAAACCGCACCGGTTATACGAATATGAAAGACTCGTGAGCGAAAAAAATTGCAAAACGACAAAATCGTGATAAAATGAGGAAAACCCCGAGGAAAAACCTAAACAAACGTCGTTACGAGGAAACGATATGGCCGAAACACGTATCTGCAGTGAGCCATAAGAACGAGAAGTTCCGTCGCGCGCACAATAAGTGTTTGAATGAACCTTTCCCGGGCTTCATCAAATTTTTTTTATCGCTTTGCAACGAGACGAGTGTATGTGTACATAATATTCGTTTTTTTTTTAACAATGAGAGTGTGTGTGCGTGGGCGTCAAGGCCCGATAGGATCGAAAATTCCTTCAAATATTTTATCTCCCCAACGAGAGCGTCCTCCGACGATGGCCGCGCTATGTGTGTGTATGTGTGTGTGTGTGTATGTATGTATATATTTATCTGATCCGAAGCGAACGAACGAGAAAGGGAGATTACTGGTTTTTCTCTGACAGAGGGCTCCATGCATATATATATATATATATATATATATATATATGTGTGTGTGTGTAAAGTTGACCACTTCGGTTTGGGTATCGAGACCCCTTGTCGTGGGTTACAGGTAGCAAGCGTGTAAAAAAAATTTCACCCTACCGAGAGAAACCGTATACAATGCTCGTGTACGTTTTTATTTCACGAAAATTCCGACAGCACAGATTCAAAAATATCGATCGAAGCACATCATGAATACGTAAATATGAATAAGTTGCATGAGAAAGAATTAATAAAATTCTCGTTCTATTATAATTTGTAGTTTCGAATAACGAAGTAAAATATGTCGTATAATAATAATAATTTGTTATTATTATTGTATAATATTATAAAATAATGTATTTTATAGAATTAATTGTATAGTATTATTACACAATATTATGCAATAATGTATTTTATATAATTTATTGTATAATATTATTATTATACAATAATATATTTTATATAATATAAAATACAATTATAAAGTACATTTATAAAACTACAATTGTATGATAATTGTATTTATTATACAATTATATTTATTGTATAATAAATACTATATTATACACCAATAATTATTATTGTCATTCTGTAATAGAATATTATTTTAATTAGTAATTCCGGAAAACGAAGTGTGAAGATTGGACGAGCATTTTTTTTGCGTGGTCAATAATGTTAATGTAAATATGGTAATTAATAATAGTAATAATTTATTAAAAAAAAAAAATACAAGTCGGAAATTTAGGGACCTGAACCCAAACAAACCCAAATAATTTTAAAGACGATTATGATGTTTCTTTCCAGGCTACTTTTAGACTAGACTCATTTGAAATCAACTTCCGGTCTCTCTCTCTCTCTCTCTCTCTCTCTCTCTTTTTCTTTCTCTGCCGTACAGCTCATAAATAAAATGATCTCTCGTACGTTTCGCAGGGTTTCGGCAAGAAAAATGCGCTCCCCTTTCCACGCGTTCGTCCACCTCGCAATTATCCTCGTCGCGTGCATCGATCACGTGCGCTCGGTGGCAGCAGCGCCGCAATGGAAGAACGGGACGACGAGTAATCAAGGCCTCGTAGTTTCTTCCGCCACGACGAGACGCAACGACGAGGATGACGAGACAATAACGACGTCTCAGACGTCGTTAGTCACTCAAGGAAGCATTTTTTTTTCGCCGTCATCGTCGTCATCGACGAGCGATGATCGTCGTTCAAACGATCGCCTCGTCGAGTCGAATTTCGCCGAACTTATCGACGATAACGCCATCGATCACACTTCATCCGGCATTAATTATGAGCAACAGCAGCAACAGGTTGCCGATAAGGATCTTCGCTCGGACACGATACACCATCACGATAACGATGCCAATAATAATAATAATAATAATAACCATACGGAAGAACCGGAAATACCCGAATGTCAATCCGTCGAAGCGCCCTCGGAGTCTGCTTTTTATATGACGAATCGCCTCTTGCTCGATGACGAAAAACCGGTCGAGGAAACTACCGAGTCTGTTCCGTCCACCACCGAAAAGCCAAAAGGTATACATGTACAGTACCAGCCAAAAGTTTTCCGATCATTTTTGAAAATTGCCAGTTACGTAAGAACAATATTTATTTTGCAGAGTTATATTGCATCTTTGGAAAAATAGGAAATGAAATGAATTCTAATATAATTTCACAATGATCAAAAGTGATAAAACTGTCTAAAATTTCTTCCGAGCTTTATAACAGCAAAAATGTTGATACATAAAAATTTTAAAAAAAAGTTGAACGCTGTGAGTCAATTCCCGAATGCTCTTTTCAGACGAGGTCGAAGTGGAAGATCTCGGCTTCGAAGATTCCATTTTTTCGGACAGTCTGATAGTTTCATGGAAACGCCCGAGCAGCAAGGCAAACGTAACGTCTTATCGAGTCGAGTGGTGCAGCGAGAAACCGCTCGAGTGCACTTGCAAAGTTACGAAGCAGGCGACACGTTACAAAATCGTAATAGCCTCGCTGAGCCCTTGCAAGAGTTACACGGTGAAGGTGACGCCTCACATTGGGAATGAGACCGGAGTCGGGAGGGAAGCCACCGAGACCACTGGATTGAATGGTAAAAAGTTATATATATATATATATAGGGCGATACAAAAATATCATGGCTCTCTTGGTGAATAGGATATGTCATTACGAGCGAACGCAAATATCTTAGCCATCTTGTTCTCTTTTCAGTTACGAAAGATCCGTTGAACTTGAGAATCGCGAACACAACCTCGGACTCGTTGAAGATAAGCTGGAACATGCCAAACTCGAATTGCGTTTCTTATTATCTGGTGACGGTTTGCCAGGATAATGATTGCACCGAAGCAAAGATCAACATTACGACTTTCACGAAAACCGAGCTGAGCCCTTGTCTCACTTATTTCTTCAATCTTACCGTTTGGGGCATGACGAAACCATACGGTACCGTCAATGTGACGGGAACGACAGAATTTTTGGGTGAGTTCAAACCCTGTGGGAATCGTTTTTTCTTTCAATTATTTTAATTCCTTTTTTTCCTTCTTCTTTAACTTCGTCTTCTTTCTCATCGTTTAATTTTTTCATTCTTTTCATACTTTGGTGCATTCTTCGACATTTTCGTTCAATGCAATTTTTTTTTTTTCATCGCGATCTTCGTGATGTTGACAGAACCCGGTCCACCCTCGTCGGCCACAACGATCCCGGGAAATCACACGCTTACGGTATTCTGGCAAAAGCCGCAAGGTCACACCTGCGCGAAACATTATCGTCTCACTTGGAGCCACAATGGCAATAGCCATACCGAAACGACCAACAATACCTCGATGGAATTGAAGAGTTTGGAGGCTTGCGCGGTTTACGAGATCGTCATAGTTACGGTGTGGGACGGTGGCGAGAGTCGCCAAGAGCGCATACATTCGGAAAAGACCGTTCCCGACGGTTCGTATTAACGACAAACCAAATTTCTCAAATCAACCAGGTGATCAATTTAAAATGCACGAAATGTCAAAAAATCGATCGATTTTACATTTCGGAGATTTTTAATGCTCGACGGGATCCATTTGGTAACTTTTGCGTAAGAAAGTGGAATGCGATAACCCGACTTCCTTTAAGCAAAAAAAAATGTACTTTTGGTGTAACAATAAAACTTTCGTACGATCTCCAGTTACCGATCCACCAGTGGCCCTGGCCGAGCCCTCGGTTGACAAGGACAAAATATCGATGAAATGGCGGATACATACGAACGAGACGAACAATTGCGACTCGTTAGTCCTCATAGTCGCCTGCACCGTGATGAAAACATTCGGCAAAGGTTACACATCGGAGAACGGCAGTGCGCAGTATCACATCGAGGCGAAAACGAAGAACGTAACGTGGGACACGACCGTGAAGGATCTCGGCGCGTTCACGAGTTACGAATGTCGAAGCGTGACTTTCAACGCGGGTGGCCGAAGTCCCGGACGAAGTTTGCCCATAGCCGCGAATACCTTGGAGGATGGTGAGATCCGATAATTTAGTTTCAGGCCAGAAAAAAATTTCGAAAGAACTTTTTTAGGTGCAAATATGCAAAATTGATATATGGGTTATTGGACGAGGCTGAATCGAATTTTCGAGGTTTTCGCCTCCAAATTAAATGGTTTTTCATTTTTTTTCTCCCTTATTCTTGAAGATACGAAGATGTACGTTCGATACTTTTTTTACGTATTTTTATGTTCCGAACAACTTTTGTCTGATATATTTTACGATAAAATTATTAAGTTGCGAATTAAACGGGTTTTAAACATTTTTCAACGTTTTAAAACAATTTCTCGGGGGGTTGATTGCAAAATTATTATCGCCATTCGATTAAGCGTCATCCAATTATCCTTATATCAATTTTGCGTATTTGCACTTAAAAGTTCTTACTTTCTTATTTGGGTTGACCAAGAAGCAAAGGACTCGTCTCACGTTGTATTTTTTTTCAACTTCTCTCGTTCTTCAGTGCCATCGGCACCCGAATTGATACCCGGCCTGCAAAGCAACTCAACGAACTCGAGTATAACACTTACGTGGAAGAAGCCCGCGTATCTGCCGGGAAAACTGACAAATTTCACGATTCAAGCGATCTGGGAATACCAGTTTCATCGTCCAACCTGGTGCACCGGTCCTAGCGTCGGCACCGAGAACATCACGATCGCGGACGGCAACGCGACGAGTTTCGATTACGCGGCAATGCCGAAGACTCGTTACCGAATGAAAATCGTCGCTGCGACTCGCGCCGGTCCCGGAAGTGCCAGCAAACCCGAAGTTTATCTCACGACTCCTGGCGCACCGGGTGAAGTCATGAATCTGGCATCGATCATTGGAGATAACACGGACGATCCGAATATTCTCAACGTCACTATCCAATGGGGATTGCCTTGTCTCACGAATGCCGACAATATTGAATTCTTTTACGTAATGGGTAACGGCAAGAGGGACAATTTTCCCGAGCACACGTTCGCTTACAAAATCAATTATACGAAAGATTTGTGCAAGGAAAACGACACTTGCTCAAGCAGGATCAATGACTTGAGGGAGGAGCATCAATATAAAATTCGCATAGCAACGAAAGTCGCGGAATACGATGATCTTGGCGAAACGTCCGAATTGGACATTAAATTTCCGGCCGGAAGTAAGACAATCGAAACATATAAAAAACGTTCCGTGACTGACTGACTGTCGTGTAGTCGACGCGCAGCCTAAACCCGTTGAAGATAGAAACTCGAAATTTGTACGATATGTTCCTTCGAAGATGTAGAAGTGCACTGAGAAAGGATTATGCGAAAAATTAACTTTGTAAAATGAAACAGTCACGGAACTCTTTCATGTATAAATTCACCGTTCGAAAAAAAAAATGCAATTCTAACATGTCCGAAAAAAAAAACTAATTTCAGTTCCGCCGCCTCCGGACGAGAACTACACGAGTCTGATAAGTATCGATCCGTTGAAAGCTCGGCGAACGACGACAACGGCGACGGTACTGTTGCCGATATTTCCAGACGCCGGTGGAACGATACGATGCTACGCGATAATTGTCGCTAAGCGAGGCTACAACAACGGGACCTACGGCCGTGTCGATTACAATTCCACGTTGCCGCACACCGCCTCCTGGAAAGAATCGATGCTCGTTGATTTCGTCGTGCCTTATCAAGCGATCAAGTTTTGCACCGACTCTTATCCATGTGAGGCATAAATTTGATCATTTATTTGATGATTCGTGAACGATCATTCGTTATTTATTCGTCAACAAGTTTTTCAATCGATTCTTTTTTTCTATTTTATTCGTACAGCGTTCGTCGCCGATTACGGACGTTTGAAGGCAATAAAATTCGTGCTAGGCGAGGATCCGGAAACGTGCCTTAAATTGTCGTCGAACAGCGACGAGCGCCCATACTGCAACGGACCGTTAAATCCTGACACTTGGTACGACGTGAGAATGCGAGCGTTCACGAACGGCGGATACAGGGACTCGATCGTCTTTACGGTCAAAACAAGTGAGTTCATTCGATTTGTCGGAATTAGGAGTGATTTTCCTTCTTACGTCACATTTTTTTTTAAATCCTAATCCATGTTTCGATTATTACAATCATGTTGCAACATATTTTATTCAACGCGAATCTTCAATAGCAACAATTGAAACGTATCGTAAATTTCTTCGCAGACGCTAAGCTGCAAGTGGGACTAGTGATTGGCACGATATTTGGAATACTCTTTCTGGGCATACTCACAACGATGATGCTCCTCGTACGAAAGTGTTCGTTGCAAGTGTGAGTACTGCATCTAAGACTGACATTTATTTTTCTTCGAACGATGCGATACTTATTGCGGACACATCGCAAGGATCGTGCACTCGCGATGACGATACGCGAGACGTCGTCAGCAGGGCTCGGGTTTCTTCGTTGCGCGCTCTCTCTCTCTCTCTCTTTCGGTTTCTCTAACTCGTTTACTATCTCTCTCTGCTTAAGATTGTCATCGATAAAAAGTCTTATGAAAACAAGATATATGCACGAGCTCATAAAATAATCGATATTCTTGCCACTCTGGTTTGCGATTCAAAGAGAGCGAGATATAGAGAGAGAATTTTTGAATATTCCTTTTTCCTATACTCTATATTTTTTTCTGTCTCCTATTCGATAATAAATTATAGTAGTAATAGTTTTATTACCAGGTAAATTCTTTCGTATTTTTACACGATACCTCCCCCTCTGTACATATTTTTGCCATATAGACTTACGATACAACGCAATATAATTTCTTTTTCTTATTTACATATTTTGCTTCACTCGCTCAGCCATTTTCACGTACTGCCATAGTTCTTGCATCGGCCCTCCCTTCAATGCGTGCTCTTTCAAGTTCTTCCCTGCACTGCAATTCACCCAAAACGTCGGATCGTCCACCACTTCTTTTTTTTATTGATTCCTTCATTTTTTTCGCATTCACGTACCAGAGTCGCTTGTGCCCGACATGGCATGATTTTGTATCTGCATAGCCCCTGTTTCCAACCTTTCCAACATTTTCACATCTCAATTCTTGACCACACTGCCTTTATTTCTCTTTATGTTTCATTGTCCTCGCCAATAATCAACTCCTAGGCCCTTCTTCCTGTGCTTGTACTCGCTGCAGTACATTGAATTCTCTATCTTGCTCAAGTCTTCCTGTGTTTCCTGGTGACCTTTTATTTTTCCTAGCCTAGTCTTTTGCCAGTTCTACTCCTCCCGTACCCCTGCTTCTTATTTTCTATATTTGCCCATCTTCCGTTTCTTCCATGGTTAAAGTTCCATTTACAATGTGGCTAGCTTCCTCCCTCAGGCCAACTTTTGGCCATCTGTGGTTTTCAATCTTCATTACGTCACTTTATAAATTATATTTTATTATATTATAAATACAGAATTAAAACATTTAGAAAAGAAGAAAGAATTTTCACAAAGTTTTTCTTTCTGTCTGTCTCTTTCTCTCTCTCTCTCTCTCTCTCTCGCTCTCTTGATTTGTAACAGCTATACACAGTGACGAACAAGCTCAGAGTTAGGAGTGCCTCGATCCCTGGTCCACACCGAACACGTTCCTCCACCTAAATACAACACGGGAGGTTTATTTTCGTCCCGCGGATATTTTGGTACGACGTTGGTCGAAGGTGCAATAACGAGATATCCAATTTTTTTTACCCCTCTCTCTCTCCCTTCTTCGCTCTCGTTCTCTCTCCCTCTCTCTCTCTCTCTCACTCTCTCTCTTTCGCTCTCTTTCGCTCTCTATCTTTCTCTATCTCTTCCCGCCTATCTCGAGGTAGTTGAAAACATCAGTAATCTTTAGTCGCGGTGACGCGCTGGCCGTTGTAATAATTCGAGAATGACGAGCACACCGGAATTCTCGAGGAGCGAGTCCGTGTTCGCCTTCCTGGCAAAGTGCGTATCGATACGGCAAGAGCTCTCCCGATCGCTCGACTGACGATGAGTCTCCTCGGCCGCGTTTCTCGCGTATCTCATAGCCGTCGCATTTATAAATCTTCCTCCCACGCATCATTCCGAGACACCACGTTGACTATCGTGATATAGAAAGAAAGAAAAAGAAAAACGAAGATAAAGAAATACGCGCAATTCTTCGTATCGTAAGAAAGTGCGCTGATTGAAGAAAAAGCGAGGGAAAAAAAAGGGAACGGAAATGTAAAAAAAAGATGATCAAGTGACGAAGATATGGCAAAGCTTTTCATTTTTTTTTCCTGAAATTGTTTAAAGTTAATTGCAATAATTTCCCTTGAAGGATCCGAGCTCGTTAAATTAAAAACTTCTTTTTTTGAAAATTAATTGTATCACTCAATTATTGATCGAAAAGCTCGTTTATAATTTTTCAAACAATTGTTAAAAAAAAATTAACGTTCTATTTCTGTTCCTCAAAAATGAATTGTTTAAACTTCAATTGAATTTTCAAAAATCTTTTCCTTTTTTTCACCCAAGAATTACGGGAATAGAAAGCGACGAAGGAAAGTAACGGGGGCGGGAGGGGGAGGTGCATGATAATTGCGAGTGTTCCCCGTGTCTCCAAAAAAAAAAAACCTGAAACGTGCCCGCTCATAAATTGCGCTATGTTGCAGAGTGCTGCGTAGATTCTTGCATTCCGATATGCCCGGCTCACCTGTACCGACCGCATTCACGAGGCGTAAATTCATCGCCCACTGTCAACAACTCGCGGACAATCCGGGCAAGCTCAGCAACGAGTATCAGTTGTTGCAGACGCTAAGCGTTGATCTACAAATGCCAACGAACGCGGCTGGTCTCCAAGCAAACAGAAAGAAGAATCGTTACACGGACATATTGCCTTGTAAGTTAACATTTATTCTCTTAAATATAAAAATAAATACGACACGAATTGTAAGCGAAATTGTTTGGCAGATGACTTTTCGCGGGTTAAGCTAGAAGTGATCGACAACGACCCAAACACGGACTACATCAACGCATCTTTCATTAAGGTTCGTAAGCGAAGCTAACGAGAAACGTACGAAATAACCTTTTTTTTTGGCCTTGATGAGAAAATAATTGCAAAAAATGATTCAGGGAGTCAGCGGTGAGGAGGATTACATCGCTTGTCAAGGCCCGAAGGAGGAGACGACCTACGACTTTTGGCGCATGATCGATCAGTACAACGTCAAAATAATCGTCATGCTCACTCAACTCGTTGAGAAGAATAAGGTTTGCTTGGATTCATCCTCGTTTTTTTTTTATTTTATTTTTTTAATATCCCTCTTCCTCGTTTCCTTTTCTTTTTGGAAGAGTGAGAAACGTGCGAAGAATTACGATATGATTTTTCGCGCCGTAGGAAAAGTGTCATCAGTACTTTCCAACGATTCGGGAAACGTTCACGTACGAGAACATGGCGATAAGGTGCACCTCGGAATTGGATTACAAAACGTATACGCACAGAACTCTCGTCTTGGAAAAAGTTCGTATGTTTGGTTAATCAATAGAGCTGGGAAGAAGAAGTTATATTTTAGCCGTTCGTATTCTATGAGAATTAAAATTACATCATTAGATTTTTTTATATATTATAATTAGAAAAGTATGGGAAGTTAGATTTTATAAAATTTAAATTATATTTGATTCGTTGTATTCTATAAGAATTTGAATTTGACAATTACATTAGATTTGACACGAGTGTTATAATTAGAAAAATATTAGATATATTTATATTAGATTTGATATTATATTATCATCTATTTTAGATTTCATTTGTTTGTATCCTATAATAAGAATGATATAAGACCGATAATTTCATAATTGAATTAGATTCGAGCATGTAATATTATAATTAGAAAAATGTTAGATAGAATGAAAAGTATCCTATGTCTTAAACCAGGCAATAAGCTATCTACATGTTAAATTTCATTGAAATCGATCAAGCCGTTTTGGCGTGATTGAGTAACAAACAGACAGGCAGACAGAAAGTCAAATGTATAATATTAGTTAGGATGTTTCTGTTTTTTTTTTCATTAGTCAATTGTCACTTTATTGACACGCAGGCGAACGAGAAAAGAAACATAATACATTTGCACTTCAAAGATTGGCCGGATCACGACGTGCCCGAGGACTTTGACGCGATGATTAATTTTTGTCAAATAATGCGTCGACACATGAACGTCAATCGGGGTCTGGTCGTCGTGCACTGCAGGTGAATATGATCTGTAACTTTTCTCTCTCTCTCTCTCTCTATCTCTCGGAAGAGAGGAAAACAGATGCGTACAAAAAGTTTGATCCAACAGAAGCTCGCGCGAGCGACTCATCTTTGCCCGTTGCCATAAATAACGCTCGTCCACAGTAAATCAATTATCGTCTTGTTTCACATTTCGAATTGTTTATTCACAGCGCTGGTATCGGTAGAACTGGCACCTTGATAGCCATAGACATATTGTTGCAACACATCAAGGAGAATCGAAAACTCGATGTATTTGGCACAGTTTACAGACTGCGACATCATCGAATTAATATGGTCCAACGAGAAGTGAGTGCATTATTTTATTTTCCTTGATTTTTTATGAGAAAGGGAAATTTGATTATTTTAGTTATTTTCTTTCGTTCGCACGGTTCTCAGATTTAGTACCGTCGAATTAATATTCATTGTTTAAATTGATTGGTTACGATAAAATTAAATATCTTGTTTTCAGAGTCAATACGCATTCATTTACAATTGCATAAAGCAAGTACTGAAAAATCCTTACTTTTCGAAAAGTTGTAAGTATATGTTTTATTTTTTAATTCAATTTTTCCATGTTTTTTTTCTTCTATATTCATATTTTTTTTCTTCCATTGTGCAGACAAACCTCCGTCCGTAGATCCGATCTTCGACAACAATTCCCACAAAAAGAAAGAAACCTCGGATTCTAGTACGAATCTAGTCAGCAGCCTCGAAACTCGTATGTAACATTAAGTCAATCGACTGGTACTAAAAGAAAGAAAAGAAAAAAAAGCGGAAAAAATATGCAAGACGCGGAGCTCCCGAATGAGAAAGACCGATCGATGGAACGCAAAAAAAAAAAAAAGAAAGAAGCAAACCAAAGATATCGAGCATTTTAACACACGATAGAAGTAACACAAGTTTCTTTTGTACCTGCAGAATGAGAGCGAACGACAGTGTAAAAAAGAACAAAAAAAAAACAAAAATCAATAACGAGAGGTATGCAAATAATTTGAAAAACGCTTCGAGTGTGTCGCTTCGCTTTTTTCATGTCGTTTTGTGTGTTTCGTGCAAGTACGTACGTGTAATTAATATCGTTTTGTCGCTTTTAAAGACCATCGTAGCTGAAAAAAAAAGTTTGTCGCATCTCATGTGAAAGTCGCCCCGGAACGATGTTGTCCCGTCTTACGCCACGTGTATAATTTTTGTCGATCGAACATTGCGTTGTGAATATTTGAAAACGTTGCTTTTTGACTTTGCAGTGAAAAAGAGCAGCTTTTCAACGTCGGTCGAATCAGCCGAGCCTATTTATCAACGGTCTCCGGAAATGGCGATTCGAGCCTGTTATCCGTTCAACGGTACGTTTTTCGATCGTTCAAACAATTTTCTATGAAACATTGCATTTTAGCTTTGACAGTAATTTAATTTCTTTTCTTTTAAATTTATATATTATGGAATTTCTTTGGAATTATATTTAATTTCTGTGAAAAATTCAATTTGCTTGTTACAGCGATTGTTTTATTCTTTCAAATGCTTTTGTTTGAATTTATTTGAAACGAGTTTGAAAAAAAAATAGCAGCGCCAAGTTGCTTAAGAATTGTTATTTATTTTTTACCTGTTACTTTGAGTATTTTTGTTCTTTTTTGCGTGTGGACTTCAAGGCCTGAGATGCGCGAAATCAACGAGTGCCATTGACACGGGAACGTATCCGAAAATTATAGGTGAGGAGTCTTCGGATTGCGAGCAAAACGTTTTTTGTTTTTTTTTTGTTGTGCGGCAAAAAAATCGTCAAGATCGCGTTCACAATATCGCAATATTGTATTTTCGTATTTTGCCTTGAGGTCGTTACAACACGCACGATCATCCGATATTCGACCGTACGAGGGACTCGTTGGAGATCGTTAAGAGCAGCGACATAAGTTTCGAGATAAGCGACGAATCCGAAGGCTCGACGACCTCGTTGTACGAGAACATGCAACCGTTGTTGCGCGCAAAATCGGCTCAGAATTTTGCCGATGTCGAAACGAACTCCCGTTACGTTCATCGTGAGTCGAAATATTTTTCATCTCTTTTTTTTTTTTTTTTTTTCTTTACTTTGTGCACTCTCTAGATCGAGAGATTTACTTTTGCTCGTTTTTCAGAGCTGCTGGATGAGTGCGACACCTCGTTATGAAGAAGTCTAGACAGAGATGAGAATATTGTGGAAAAATTGTTCGAGTGCCGGGAAACGCGTGTGACAAACGAGATACGGGCGCGGAGCAATAATTGGAGAGAGACCAAAGCACCGAAAATGTTTTTTTTTTTTTGCATTGGCTCGTGAGAGATTGTACATAAGTAGAATAAGAAATAAGAAGTTTGCGAATTTCTTCAGACTTTTGAAGAAGTGCTCGGTGTCGAGCGTGTACACACCAATCCGAGTATTGGCTCGCTCGACACGAGTGATTGACGCAGCCTCGCTGCTCCGATTGGTAAAAAAGCAATTCTGCCAGAATTAGCAAAGTAAAAAAGAAACTTGCCTAGGACAATTGACGAAGAAATGTCGAAAAGTGAAGAAAAAAAAGTGTGTGTAAATATTTGGTGCCTTTTAATCGCAAACGTAAAGTTGAAAAAAAAAAACGTTTGCTCGGAATATTATCCGACTGTCATCGTCGTTCATTCCATCTAAATCTCACGTTTTAATGTAAAACATTGTTATCATTAATATTTTTTATACCTATGCGGAGAGTTTGAAGAAGAAAATATGCAAATTGTAAATAAAGGATTAGTAACGATATTTCGTGGAATAATCTTTCGGCGATACTACGAGACCTCGGCCCTTTCTCGCGCCTCTGTAAACCGTCTCTATGATATCGATCATCTCCTGCTTGTCCTCCAACGTCCAGTTGATCTTGTTGTTGTTGCCGGTGCCGAGATCGATCATTATGTGCTTGTTCCTGAAGAAGAACATGACCGTGCACGGATCGTAAAGTTCGTACCTGTGCGCCGATAGAGTAATTTTCTTCATATATTTATCCATTTGTTAATTTTAAAAAAACTGAGCAATTGTGTTTTCAAAGGTACAATTTATGCAACGTGAAGCGTATCGGAAAACTCACATTTTATTGAAGTCCGGTACTTCGGTGATGTCGACGAGATATATGACCGCAAAGTTCTTCACTTTCTCGGCAATGTTGTACAAAACTTCGTCCATCTTCATGCACATTGGATCCCAATCGTGGCCGAAACGAATCACCTCGAGGAAACATTCGTGAATTTCGTGTAAAACGTTTGCCCTCGTTTTCTTTCAACAATATTGGCAATTGTTTTTTCTCATTGTTGACAAACAGAAAGTTAGGTTATGCGTTATGTTTACCACAACGCGATCCTCCTCGGAAAGTATCGCTTGGTCGACCTGCCAGCCGTTGTGAAGATGCGAGAGCATGTAAGACATCCTGACTGTTTTATTGTATGGCTCTCCAAAAAAAAAAGAAAAACAATAAAGGATGCGAATGATTGACGCGAGTCGCGAGCTTGACTGACGAACTACGAATGAGCTCAGCGGGCATCCATCTGGCGAGTAGGCGAATCACGGTGGAAGAAAACTCTAAAAAGGTGGTGGTGGCGCCATCTGGCGACGCGCGCGACGCAACGTCTCGGATACATTGAGAAGACAGAACGCTCGGTCGGTAAGAGCGTGTACACGTCATTAAAAACAATTTCTCGCTGCACCAACTGTGATACGGGACAAGAAGAAATTAACTTCAACATTTTTGTCCAATTTTCAAAAAGCGCTATACACTGTGGCTGTTTTGCCAATATAGTTGGCAAAACCGGTCTCGCAGAAAATTCCGAATTATTCCGTCATTCATTTAAAAATGTAATTCCAACGAACATTTTAATTACTATTTATATTAATCTCTCAATTAATTGAACTATACAAAGGTCTCGTCAATATCGCGTACTGCTCAGCCGGTAACATACCTACACTTAGCTTCATTACCGACCGAGTTAAAATTCACCGAAGCAAAAAAATCAAAAATAAAATCTCATAGCTACATCAAAATCCTAAGTCAATTGAAAATAATTCCGACATAACGCTCTTCGCATCTTCACTGGACAACTCTCCTTCTCTATTATAATTATCTCGCGATCGTGGATCCGAGCACGTTGTCGTCAGCTGTTTTGTGCCCACCACGCGCTCACACTCCACTTTAAAGGTCCCGTAATCTCGGCAGGGGCGGTGGGGCGATCGTGAATTTCGTGCGCACGTTGCGCGCGTCGTTGCATTAGTCATATCGTGCGAGCACGTCGTACCCATGTGCGAGTACGCGAAATGGCGAAACGTAAACAATAAACAGTGGCCGACGCCGACAGATGAAGAACGCGTACCTCGGGCGAGTCTCCTGGGACACTCAGTGATTTAACCCGTACCGAAACGAATTAAAAGTGAGCAAAAGAGATGGCTGGATCACGGGGTATCTTGAGTCTGAGATTCAACCAGGACCAGGGTGAGCTCAAAAGTCTACGATTTTTTGCATCGTAACAAAGGAACGTACGACGCATATATGCATGTATGTATGTCGTGTGCTACTCAACGAAACCTTGATTTGTGTGTGATTTTAGACAGAGATTTTTAACAGCCATTTCCCCCGATCTCAATTAAATTTAGGTTAGACCCAAGTTAAGTCGAATTTAAACCCAGGTCAAGTCGAATTTAAGCCTAAACAAATTCATATTAAGTCGAATTTAAACCCAAAGAACTTCAGGTTAAGTCGAATTTAAACTCAGTTTAAGTCGAGTATAAACTTAGGTTAAGTCGAGTATAAACTTAGGTTAAGACGAGTTTAAACTCAGTTTAAGTCGAGTATAAACTTAGGTTAAGTCGAATTTAAACTCATTTTAAACATCGCTTAAATTCGATATAAACCGAGCTTAAACATCGCTTAACCTCAATCTGAACCGATTAAATTCAACCTAACCTGAGGTCAAGCGACGTTTACAGTAATTCATATAAACGAGACGTAAAGTTAATAAATCACATTTCAGGATGTTTCGCCTGCTGCATGGAGTCCGGTTTGAGGATATACAACGTAGAGCCTCTCGTCGAGAAAGCGCACTTCGACAACGACATACTCGGCAGCGTCGCCATCGGAGAAATGCTCTGGCGCACAAACGTCATAGCTGTTGTGGCTGGTGGCACCAGGCCCAAATTTGCCGACAACACGGTTCTCATTTACGACGATTTGGCGAAGAAATTTGTCATGGAAATCACATTTACGAGTCCGATCAAGGCTGTGAGACTTCGTAGAGACAAGTAAGTTTTTTTTGTTTGTTCTGTTTTCTTGTATATGCAACTGTGTTGAAATAGTGCGATGATGTTTGCCGCGGCAATGAAATGGTTTTTTTTTTGTATACAGACTCATAGTTGCGTTGCAACGAGAGATCCACGTATTTTCGTTTCCACTACCAACGAGAAGATTACTCACCCTCGAGACTCGCGACAATCCCATGGGACTCGTGGAAGTAGCCACTCTGGCGACGGCGCACAAACAATTACTGGCGTTTCCAGGACACAAATTGGGTAGCGTGCAGTTGGTGGATTTGGGGTCCACGGAGGCTGGAAGTTCCAGCGCACCGTCAACCCTGGCGGCACATCAGGTTTTAATTCGATATTACGATTTGCTGCTTTTTTTTTATATCAAGTTTTTGCTTGTCATAATGTTGTTTTCTTTTAATGGGGAATTCTTTGGTTTATGGGCGGAAAATGATGAACGAAATGATTTTTTTTTTGGGGGAAAAGGGAGCTCTCGCTTGTTTGGCGGTAAACGCGAGCGGAACTATGGTCGCGACGGCCTCGGCTCAGGGAACCCTCGTCCGCGTCTGGGATGGTTTTCGCAGGAACTTGCTGGTCGAGTTGAGAAGAGGCGCCGATCCTGCGACGGTCTATTGGTAAAGGAATAAAAAAAAATATTGTCTCTCAAATATTTTAATCTCTCTCGTTCATATCCGTGTTTTTTTTTCTTCTAATACCGTATACTTTTTCAGCATAACTTTCAGCAGAGACTCCGAATTTCTTTGCGCCTCCAGCGACAAAGGAACCGTCCATATATTCGCCCTAAAGGACACGCACCTCAACCGCAGATCCACGTGAGTTCGAGAATTTGTGCGTGCATTTCCCTGAAAAGAAAAGTGGCGTATTCGAATTCAAAACCCACCCGTTGCTTCACCTCGTTATTTTATTTGGCCCGAACGTATTTTCATTGACATTGACGAAAATAATGTAGCCACTAGGATAAACTTGTACTAGGATGGTGTATTGAATTATGGTGAAATGTCCTTTGCAGATTTTCGAAGATGGGCTTCCTGGGCAATTACGTGGAGAGTCAATGGGCCCTGGCAACTTTTACCGTGCCGCCGGAGTGTGCCTGCGTTTGTGCTTTCGGCCCGAGAAGCTCGGTCATAGGTACATAATTTTTTTCACTTACATATTACAATGAATTTAGTAAATGCTCAATATTAATTAATAATGGATTAAAAATTCTTCATTATAAAATATGAATGCAAATTATTAAGATAAATTCTATGAGAAATTAAAAAAAATCTTTTCTCTCCTCAGCTGTATGTATGGACGGGACGTTTCACAAGTACGTGTTCACTGCGGACGGCAACTGCAATCGCGAGGCTTTCGACGTTTTTCTCGACGTTTGCGACGACGAGGAGTTTTGAGGTCTGGACTCAAGTTTTATGGATGTTTTTCTTTTGTTTTCGTTTATACAAAATCTTTTATTGTATATAAAGTGTACAGTTTTACGAGAGGAAGATATTCAAGAGACATTTATTCGACACTCGACGACGAAAAACAGGAAAAAAGAAAACTTGGCGAGCATGTACAGTGCGCTAATAAATTATATATTTCTTTACTAAATAAGGCAGTTCGGCGAGAAGGAAAAGGTGCGTGGAGCTCGATGTCGTTCTAAATTCGCTTGTCCTCTCTGATCTGCGAGTGCGTGATTTTGCGAAACTCCTCTGAAAGAAGTTTCCTCGATTAGCGAATCTTCAAGTTACGCCGCCTTTTTATATGACGTATTATATGCTCGCACTGTATCGATCTGGATTTATCATCGGTTGTACGGCGATCGGATACAGCGCTGTGCCCAAAAGACCCAAAAATCCTCCAATGAACAGGGTGTACCTCCAGCCTTTGAATGTAGCCATCGGACGGAATACTGCGAAGAAGAAATTGAGAAAACTTTAATGAAATAATTCTTCGTTCGTACAAGCCTTGTCATTTTTCTCCACGAAATTTCGCATATTTCATATTTATCATTATTTCAGTGACACGTTTGACCTTGACTATCGTGTTCTCGGAAATGAGGTTAGGTTTCTCTCGTACACGTCCAGCGAGTACGTAAACTCGTTTTTACCGTGTCCCGTAAATTGCTTCAGGTTAAAAGTCGATTTAAATGGAATTCCGATGCAATTGTCCACGGGAATTAAGTCGACAGAGCCTTGATACGTGTGCCGCGCTACGAGACGTCTTCACTCGATCGCAGCGGTTTGCGGCTAACATAACCTCAAAAACAAAAAGAAAACAAGCGATCGCGTAACTCTAGCGACTTAGGGGCTCGTATTTTCGCGTGATAAACCGCCCGACCAGTTGGACTTTCGAGTTCAAGGAACTTTGCGAATAAACGCTATGATCGTGTGCGACGATAAGATAATCTAGTTCACGCAGAGAACGTGAAAACTTTGAGCGCCGCGAGGCGTTTTAGGTTATACGCGAAAGAATTCCGAAGGATTTTCACGATGACGGGAATTTCGGGCAGAAGATTGTTCTACTGCGCTTTGGCGGGTGCTATAAGACCTCTGTTGATGAATTCCGAGTTCCAGAAGGTCATAAGCGAGAGAGTCGAAGTGTCCACCGCGTTGAACTCTTGGAAGAGGGGTGAGCGACGATTTTATTTCGTTTGACGTTCCTTTTGCGATTCCTCGAGACTTACATTTCTTCTTTCGCTTCACCAGTCACGGAGGGCGTCTACCTCAGAAACTTTGGCGTCGATCCCTACAGCGGCGATTTGTTTCACGAGACGCCCATCGGTCTTTTGGTCTTTGCGTACATGCTCGAATACCTGTCGTTGTGGGGCCTGCGATTCGTCTTTGTCGCCGCGGATCTTGCCACTGCTTGGTTCCTGGCGGCGACCGCCGAACGTTACATCGCCGAGCAGGTAACGTGTCCGGAGACAACAAAGACGCTGTTTGAAGGAACAAACATGATGCATATTTTTGCCAAAGCCAACTTTAGTTTTTCAATATGAACCAATATATTTTGTATCCGAACAATTCCCTGCGTAGAAAAATAAGAAACTTTTGCTTGAAACTTGTCTTCCGTTCGACTTAAATTTGACAAGTTATATTGAATATTTCGATAGAAAAAAATAACGCCAAAATTTGCGTTCCTCAAAACTGTGCAACTTTAGTTCGAACAATTTTCTTCTAAAATGCATTTCTCTCGGGCTATTGCGCTGTGCCAACTTTAATGGTATACCCTGTATATATATAACTATTATTTTTATATTGTCCAAATGATTTTAAAAATCTTTAAAAATATGTCATATCGGCATTCAACGTATTTTTATCTGAAAAAAGAAGCAAGATGCACAATTTGAAACGTTATTGCGTACAGGCTGCGAGGGAAGCCGAGGACCGTAAGCATCGTGAATCGGACACGACGAAGTACGAAGATTCATCGTCGAAGCAGTCATTATCCTCCTCTGTGACATCGAGTTCGATAGTTTACGTAGCGGCGGCATATCTCTTCAATCCTTACGTAGTGATGAATTGCGTGGGCTTGACAACGACTGTATTCACGAATCTTTTGTACTCGGCGACGCTCTACAGCATGACGAGACGTTCCGTGTTTTGTAGTTGTACGTTGATAGCGCTGCTCACGCTTCAGGGAGTTTATCCGATCTCGCTGATGGTACCAGCGACGATTTATCGCGCCCGTGACAAAGTCGGCAGCGCACGTGTGCGAGAAGTCGTTAAAATGATTGTGACATTTTCCCTCGCGCTCGGTTGCTTGCTGTACGCGTCGTACGTGACAATGGGCAGCTGGAGCTTCGTCGGCAATACATTGGGCTTCGTGTTGACGGTGCCTGATTTACGGCCGAACATTGGCCTCTACTGGTACTTCTTCACCGAGATGTTCGAACACTTCAGATGGCTATTCATCGCCTCGTTTCAAATAAACGTCGGCCTACTGTACGTCGTACCGTTGGCACTTCGATTGCGACGCGATCCGATGCTTCTCGCTTTCTCCTATCTCGCGATATGCGCCATTTTCAAATCTTATCCGTGCCTCGGTGACGTTGGCTTCTACATGGCGCTCTTGCCACTTTGGAAACACTTGTTTCAACGTGAGTAATTTACTTTCAATAATACTTTTTTTTTCCATCGCTGTTTACATCCTGTTTTTACCTCGTTTTTTTTTCAACGCTTTGCAGACATGCAACAGGGCTTCATCGTCGGCTGTTTCATGCTCTTCTGCACGGTGTTCGCTCCGACTGTCTGGCATCAATGGATCTACGCGAGATCGGCCAACGCGAACTTTTACTTCGGCGTTACACTGGCATTCGCGATTGCTCAGATCTTTCTGCTCACTGACATACTGTTTGCCAGCGTTAAACGAGAGCTGGAACTACGTCATGGTCTTACGAGGGAAGTTAACGGTAACCAGGCCAGGTTGATACTTGAGTGAATATATATATATTTTCTTGTTTTTTTTTCCTTTTCTATAAACCGCGTTGTGCGTGCCTCGACAGTGAACTTCTCAATTATAAAGTGTCGCGTGTACGTGCGGAGTGAACAAAAATATATTTACGAATTTTGTTCTCGCGATCGTGATCGTTGGGAAATTGCCGTTTCGCGTTGTCTGGAGCCATGTCCGTTTAATAACATTAATATACCACGATATGTTAATGAATATACTGATAAATTAGTATATAATAATAAGGATAATATACTATACAAATATGTCGAATTATTATATATACTAATATATTAATAGATATAGCGGTACGGAAATATCATGTACTCGTATTATTTGTATTATATGTATAAAACTAGTACTCTATATATAGTACTATGCAATATACATGGTATGTGAATAATATAATTATTTTAATTTTTTCCCAAATTAATCATTAAATTTTTTAATTTTTTTATTAAAATATTTTAGTTTATGAAATAATAATAATAATTATTATAATAATTATATTTATTATTATAATTATATATATATATATATATATATATATATATATAATAGTACTATATATACATATATATCGAATTTATTACTGCCAAATATCTATTAATATTATTTACATACCATGGATAGCATGAAGTACTATGTATACATAATAGTTTTATATATGGAAAATGTAAATAATATTGCATATAATTTCATATTATATATATATATGTGATAGGAGAAAAAAAAGTAGCAAGCGAGGATAGTTCGTACTCCGCGAAGTAACGCGCGGAGACACGTACCCATTTCCACCCAGCAGCAGCGACCGCCGCGAGGTGAACCCGTGTTCCGATCGATAATTTCACCGTAGTCGAACTCGCGCGTGTATACGAGCTTACGCTATTTTTACGCAAAGTCTTTCATCAATCTTTACCGAAAAAACACACACAACGGCGAGACGATAAATTTCCCGAAAGGGCGCCAAACGTGTACGTGCAGTTCGCAGTATTATATAAATAAACCGGTTCTCGTGTGTGAAAATATTAAAGAAAAAAAAAAGAGAGAAAACACTGCTTATTTTTTTGTTATCGAAAAAGAGGAAAATAATTGCGAAAAAAATAATTGATATCGCGGCAATTTACATCGGAGAATAAAAATGTTGTGACTGATAATTGGAGATGTTTTTTTTTTTTCGTAATCAACAGATTGGTTGGGTTTGTTTTTGAATGATTATTTTGCATCGCGCGGACTGCGAATGTTCGCGGGAAATTTTACGAAACGACCGATCGTGTTTAGTGACGTTGAAAGCTCGTAGCAAGCCTCGCTGCTGACCGGAATTATCTCGCAATGAAAATAATCCAATGCTCCTGTCGGTGCTCGGGCATGGGAAGCCCGCGTGAAAATGAGTGCACGCACACATGAAAGATTCTATCTTGCTCTCTCGAAGATTTATTCCAAGTGATTTTGTACACGGGGTAACCAACACGCGGCGAATTGCGCTCAAATATCTTAACGAGCTGCTAGGCTTTTTCTGGAAGACCTATTTTGTCTCTCTCTCTCTTCTCTCTCTCTCGCTCTCTTCTCTCTCTCTCGCTCTCTTCTCTCTCTCTCTCTCTCTCTCTCTCTCTCTCGAGGATAGGAGAGGAGAGGAGCCTTGGAAGATACTAGCGGGAGCAGAGAGGAGCAAACAAACGCAAACAAAACGCATTCAAGCCATTCTCGCGTTCCCTCGTGCTAAATATCCTCGAGGCAACAGTACAAAGACGCTTCGCAACAAGATCCATTACACGCTCGCAGTCATATTGATTCTTCACACATTTTGACTCCTCGGTGGAGAAGAAAATCTTTTTGCCTCGACGTACAATTAAATTTGACGAAAATTTATCAAGCGTTTTATTTCTGTTTTTTATTTTTCAAAGTGTTTGAAATGTAAAAATTATTGTGAGTTATAACACGTAAGGAAGTGTTCGCGCGTGAACGTTTTTATCGAACCTTAGCAAAATTAAATCGAAGACGCGCGGATACGTCTCGTAGTTTGTTTTGGGGGACTGCGTGCTTTTTTTTTTCTTCGCTTTTTCCAAATTTGGTAAAAGAATGGACAAAATAAGCGAATTGCTTCCCCTTCAGGAAAAAAAATATGCCTGCATACATGTTAAACTCTTTTTTAATTTATCAATAACTCGTTGATTTTATTATTATTTTTCGGAATAATTTTAACGATAACGTTAATTAATAATAATAATAATAATAAACGAATAAATACAACTAGTATTTATTTTTAATTAATTGATAATGCGTTAATATTATAATTATCATATTGAAAACCAATATGTTCGGCATTCTTTTATACATTTGATTCGTTCAGATTATAATCGAAAAAAACGATCTCAATTTGTGCTACGATTTCCGTACGAAATGATCCCCAAGTCGTTGGGATCCCGCGAATAAAAAACAAAACCAATCGAACAATTTTCTATTATTCTTCGTCAGAGCCGAGAATCCCCAGAGCTTTCGAGCCGCAAATATTTTTATCTATCTATCTATCTATCTATCTATCTCTCTCTCTCTCTATCTCTCTTGAAGATTTCTCTTGAAGGAAGTGGACGGGAAAATTCCGAGGCTCCGGATTTATCCCACGTTTATACGAATGCCCGGATTTCTTGTACGGTGTCGAGGCTTCTTATACCGTTTGGTGGTGGTGGTGGTGGTGGTGGTGCTGACTTTGTACGCTCGTGACGCGTATATCGGGGCGGTTTTTCATCGGGTTGAAGAAATCGGGGCGCACATGTCGAATTACGAGAGTAGACCGTGGAGAAGGAGCTTAGGTGCCTCGTCGCTGCTCGTTGCTCCAGTCTACGATGAAAAATGCGACGAAGCATAACGCGCGTGAAGAAGACTATACAGAAAATGGCTTCAGGTATGTATCGTTCGACATTTCACATTTATTCATTCTTCCTTCTTCCCGATGGAACTGTCTCCTTGATCCTTTGACTCGAATTTCTCGTTACTTCGTGAATTTGCAATTTTTGCGCTGCGTTTGGCTTTTATCGAACATAAACGAGCGATATGGGTACTCGATGCACGGAATTCTTTACTTCCGGTTTTGACGATCGTTTTCGCAGAGGAGGACGAACAGGAGGACGACGAGTATCCGCCGCGAATAATACCGGAACGTTTGAGCACGCTGAGCGCGAGGACTGGCTTCTCGAGGGAAGAGCTGTGCCGTATGTATCGGGAATTCAAGCAGCACTGTCCAGGCGGAGGAGCTCGATGCAGCGATCTAAGGCCCGCGTACTCCAAGCTCTTCCCCCTCGGCGACTCAAGCAAATACGCGCAAATCGTCTTCAACATGTTCGACCGTGACAGAGACGGGGTCGTCAGCTTTGCCGATCTCATCGCTGGCCTTTCTTGTATCGTTAATGGCGATACCGATCAGAAACTCGCCTGGATATTCGGGTGAGCGAAATTCCTGTTGACCTTCAAGTTTCGTAATTTTATAAACATCTCGTAAATGTAAAAAATGGTCGTTCGAACGTTTGAAAAATTCTTTAGGGTTCCGCGGAGCGTTTCTACGAAAAGAAAAATTAAAAAATCGGGCTAATTCATTTAAAAAAAGGACAGTTGCAAAGAGATAAATTTTCCACGAATGTCGGAAAATTTGAATAAAAATGTTTCTTCGTGATTTCTCAGATCACGAATGGCAAAGTACGGAAACTTCTGATCGAACGAAAAATAAACGGAAATGTTGCAGTTTGTACGACATAAACGGGGACGGCCAGATATCGCGGAGCGAGATGGTCGTAATCGTTTCTTCCATTTACGAGATGATCGCGACGAGCCGTTCGATCAAATCGGCGGTGAATCAACACGTGGAGAGAATCTTCCAAAGGATGGATCTTAACGGTGACGGTGTTATATCAAGAGAGGAATTTTTTACCTGCTGCAAAAATGTAAATGTGCGATTACACATTTTTCTTTTGTTCTCTCATTTTTCATTTACGTGCTGCTATCTTCGCTGTCAATGTATTCCTACGCGTGCTCTTGCGAACTTTTCCGATCATACGCTTCAAGCCGCTCCTAGCCCCTAGCTTTACCGTTGAATACCCCTCCACGAATATTCAAGCGTCTCGTTCTCTTTACAACAGGACAGAGTCGTTCACGATCAACTGGACGTATTCGATCGCTGCTTCTTGTGGTAAAAAGTGTGTACGTACACGATGTCGCGTGTATCACGTGGCTCAGACACACCCACACACAGAGGCGCGAAGTAACGATGGTGTAACGTGTACCGCGGGACTTCACCAGATTCTCTTCTGAAGTACGTAAAAGACACAGGCGAGAAAAAAAGCGAAAGCGAGAACGAGCAAGGCTTTGTCGGTGACTTCGCGACGTCCGTACTTTCCCAAGAGCTTGCTCGATTGGATTATCGCCTGTTGCTGATGCTCCAACTCGTCCTTCGTACTCGTCACCTTCTCCGACGAAGTCACTGGAAAAAAAAATAGGATTCCTTATCATGGTGAAGCGAAAAACAGTCACGGTACACCTATATCTTTTTTCTTGTTTTTTTTTAGAACGTGGATAGCCAATTGTGCGATCTGAAGTAATAAAACTGTGAGGAAAGATTTGTCCGTGGTTTTTTTTTCTAGCTACGAAGGGAAATTGGTTTTGGGCTTGTGGATTATGAATAAACGGACCCAGGGTGTCGAGCGTATCGGCGCTCCTCTGAGTTGTCTCCGCCAAATGCCTCGAAATACTGAGCAGCCTGTCAGTCACTTTGTTCGAAGTGTCGGTCAATTCTTTCTTCTCGCGTCTCTTCCTCGCGGCGTTCTGCTGCTCCTCGGGCACCAGAGTCAATTCGTCCTTGGACAATTTGTCAATGACACAGGCGCTCACTACGTTTGCTCTGCGAAAAGCAGCCAGAACGACGCTGAGCTGTCCCTTGTGGCTTTCGACTTTGACGGATAACTGTGCTTTTCTCTTTTCGTCCGTTTCCATTTCCGCCAGATCTACCAGACGATTTATACTCTCCCTCAAATCGACTATTTTTTCTCTGCCTTCCGTGTTGAGGTCTTGCAGAAGTTCCAACGGACCGGTGCATTTTTGAATGTCCTGAATGTTTTTATTGAATTATTGAATATTAAAAAAAAATGTATATATTGCCCTTTTTTGTTTCTTCTGCTTACATTTATTATTACGTCAAATGGAAGTTTTTGACACCGGGTTTTGAGGTTATGCGCGGCAATAACAAAGGCCGCGAGAACTAACCTGAATAATGGTAGTTACTCGAAGATGATTTTTAACTATTTCCTGACACACGAGGCTCGTCGCCGAATCCTCCGAGTCCATTTTTCCGACTTCAATTTTCGCAAAGATTCGCCGATTATTGTTTTCAGGTTATGTCGACACACGTGTGAGATTCTTGCGCGCGATCGTGTCTCGGAAATTCGAGAAACTCGGCCGAACGGGGTTACGTGTATTATCGTTGCAACAATAATTACGCGGCGGTCGATCGTAATTTTCGTTAAAATATGTGCTTTTGAGTTTGACAGATGCGAACGCCGAAAACAGCTGGTCGCGAAACTTCAACTTTGTTGCTCCACTGAAGACAATGGCGCGTTTTCACGGAAGTGACGTGACCGACGGTGGGAAAAATAGAGATCGGTATTCCGTTCCGGGATTTGGAAAATCCCACAGTGGCCTAAGGCCTTAAGGGACTAACGAACTGTGGAATACGAAAAATCAGAATTTTTGAAAATTGCCAACTTTCTTCGAGAGTCGTTGAAGAAATAAAATCAATTCGTAAACGCGCATAATTTATTTCGTTTCTTTTTTACAATTCAGGTATATTACAATGAGCTATGGTACAACGGAGATCCGATTAATTGCCGTACCTACCTACGAGGCTGATCGGAAAAGAAACAAAGAAAACTAGAAGAAGAGGAAAAAGTTGACCACGTTGACAAAGCCGCGGTCTCGCACTTTTATTTGCTCGACGATCGACTCATTTTCCTTCGCTCGTTAACTTTCGTTTTTTTTTTCTTTTGTCGTCTTTTTCTCTTAAGTTCCGTCTCCGTTGCGACGATCGAGAAAACAACGAGAAAGTGGGCGCGGTTTAGCGCAGGCTGCTGATAACCGCCTGCGTGAAGTCGGTCGTCGAGCTCTGACCGCCGAGATCCTTCGTTAGCACTTTACCGTCGTTCAACACCCGATTCAACGCGTCTCTTATTTGTTCGGCGTAACGCCGGAGATTCAAATGATGCAGAAGCTTTACACCGCACAGGAGCATCGCTGTTGGATTCGCAACGTTCTTGCCGACGGCCTCGGAGTACGTGTGCCTCGCACCCTACGCGACAAGGACAACAAAAAAAATGAATTTTATTCAACGTTCGATCACATTTTTCCAAATGCGCAACAAGTGCAAACGAAGAAAAAGGAAAAACAAAATTCATATAGGGATAAAAAAGTAGCATTCGAAATTTTACCGGCTCGAAAACAACGCATTCGGCGCTGTAGCTCGCACCGGCGACGACGCCAGCTCCACCGACGAGTCCCGAGGCAAGATTGTCGACGATATTGCCGTAGAGATTGGGCATTACCATAACGTCGAACTGATGAGGATTCGAGACCATTTGCATCGTACAATTGTCAACGATCATCGGCTCGAAATCTATTCTGTTCTTGGAAAGAAAAAAAAAAGAAACCGCATGGTTTGAGACTCATTTTTGAGCATTGAAAATGCTTTTGAAGATGTATATAGGGGGTCTGATTTAGCGTTTGGGTTTGTTTGGGTTTGATTGGTTTGAATAGATGGATGGGTAGTGAGAATGTGAGTGAGAAAGAACGAGAGTTAGAGAGCGAGAAAGAGCAACTCATTTGCATGTACTTTTTTTTATCACCCGAAAAGTCTGATTACATTTTCAATGCCATGAAATAATTGCACTTTGTGTAATATCTGTAGATTTTCTCTCTCTCTCTCTCTAGTTCGAGGTTCATTACGAGAGGAATGTCCGTGGAAGAAAGCGAATGAACGATTCTCTTACCTGGGATAGAGTGTGGCGATTTCTCGGCATGACTGCAGAAACAAACCATCGCCGAGTTTCATTATGTTTGCTTTGTGAACGCACGTGACTTTCTTGCGATTATTCTTCACAGCATAGTCGAAAGCGAATTTTGCGATTCTCTGAGACTTGGTGCGAGTGACGATTTTCAAGCACTCGACAAGTCCAGGCACAGACTCGTGCTCCAAAGCCGAATACTCGCCCTCCGTTTGTTCTCTTATTATGACGCAATCGACGTTCTGATGACGGGACTTGATGCCGGGCAACGATTTCACGTGTACGACGTTCGAGTAGAGATCCAAATCCTTGCGCAGCTTCATGTTCAACGTTTGAAGCTCGCCGGTGTGCGAATGATCCGGAGTAGCCAAGATACCCTGCGATCGTTCAATCATTTAATTAATATTATTTTTTTTTCGTAGAGACCGGCACTTTCGCTCGCTAGCAAACCTCTAATCCCTTCTGACCTTGAGGCAAACGCGATTTCTTGCGATACTGTTGGACACTTGTTCCAGCGGTGCGCTCAACGTCGGATTAACCTCGGAGAGAAAATACGGCTCGAATTCCACGGGTACGTTTGCCGCTTTGAAGACATTCTGGACGGATACGACAAGCTCGGGTCCGACACCGTCTCCAGGGATGAGGGTACATCTCGTCTTGCCTTCTTGCTCGATGAACTGCACCAAAATTCGCAGATAAGTTCAATCTCTCGTATCGCTTCGTACGAACGTAGAGCGCAATCGATATCCAATAACGAGAGTGTTTGAGAAACGATCGTAAGATCGCAATAACAAATTACATATTCAGAAGATACTCTAGTACGATTGACGCGACGATTATTCGAAAAAAGCTGAGAAGTAGGGAGGAAAAAATAAGCAACTTGCCGCTTCCTGATGACGCGCCGCACTCGCATGAAGCGTTCGTACTGTTCCTTTGTGAGCGGCCTGCAAAATATGTATTATCGTCTATGTTATTTCTTCCGTTGTACGAACAAAGTGGTACATAAGAGGATGACAGCGGAGAAATGCATAGAAAAAAAGAAACGAGTCGGAAGCAGAATGAAGTAACACATTTTTTCCAGATAAGAAACTAAAGAAAGTGATAACTATATAAATGTATATATCGAAATGGGATGCAACGAAAATTAACTCTTTTTAATTATTCAATTCTTTTTGTGCCAATTTAAGATGTGAAAATTGCTCTATCGTTTTTATATATTAAAAACATACGAGCTAAATTAAAAAAAAGAGCTTTTGATAATGATAAAAATAAAGAAAGAATTGAAAAAAAGAAACGACATGTACCAGAGGCATTTTAGTCTTTATAAAAGCTCGTATATATAATATTATTTAGGATATAATCTGTCGCTGAGCATACGGACGATACAGATTTATAATACGTGGAGACATATCACTAATTTGATTTTTTATTCATATTTTTGTATTATTTTTCACGGGCGTCTGTGGCCCGGTCGTCATCAACATTATTGATATTGTTATTATTATTATCACGTTTTTTTGTTTCCTTGTTAGCCTTCCAGTCTGTTTTAATGTAATTAAAAATATTGAATTTACATTTATTAAACAAATAAACGGCACGCATTTTCAAAATTATAAATACAAATTGCTATTGCAAGTGAGTTATGACAATATGTGCGAACAATTCGTGGGTGAAGGAGATAAAAATCCTCCCGAATATATGCGAATTTTGGACGTAAATTTTGCCAGTTCCGAGACGGGGACGCGTCGATTTTTGTTCAATTTTTTTTTTTTTTATCACACTTGATTCATTTCGAAAGATCGTCAAAAAAGTGAATTCGTCTCTCTGGTTTTTTCTCATCGTTATCTTTTCGGATGCTGCAACGCGATCATACATTCAAACGCAGAGCATTTATCGCGTAAACTTCATCGATTATACGTATATATATAATTCGCACACGCATACTACGACGATAATAGCCGCCAATGAGTTACGTGCAAAATTCGGCTGCTGCGAGGGCAATGGCGTGTTACGTTGTCTTGGTACTTGGCGTATTTTATCCGCGGTAAAAAATTTAAAAAATACGTAACAACGTTCACGAGTGATCGCGCGAGTTCGTTTTTTTTTTTGTGATTTTGTTCGATTCTCTCTTCGTTATTTACCTGTGATATTGTTTTGCAAACGTTCCTCACTAAGAGAGCCATTTTTTTTTCGTCTCTATCGAGCCGCGGAGCACTTCTTTTTCGGACGAACGATAGTCGTGAGCTGAGGTATTATCGAGGACCGCGAGGCGACCTCTACCGGCCGCGCGGCTCGTGCAAGTTCATCGGCGGCGAATCGGCAGTCCTCGGCAAATTTCGGATCCCACGTGCTTTCTTTATACTCGCGATGTATTGTGTTCGTTATCATCAGCGTATTTCTCATTAGCAATAAAAAAAACAATCGGATAACTATTTACCGATTGTCGATAACGAGGTCTTGCTTACCGACAGTCGGTAAACGGCTTACCATCAGTCGGCAATGAGTTGAGCCGCTTCGCGAACTGTGTCACTCGACTATACGTATTTTTGTCTAGTAAGAGAAGTGACTGCATAGAAGAGGAATTCGATGATTCCATGAGGCGAGAGTCCTTGTGATGCGCGCCCGATAGTTTTCGGTAAATCGCGTTTGTCGTGTCGTTCGCGCTCGTAAAAAATAAAATAAAATACGCGTATCTTATCAGCAAGGAAAAATATATAACGCACTCGAGTGCATTTGTGGCCTCTGCTTAGAGTCAACGGGGAAGAGTATATCTCGAGCGTTCGGTGTGTACACACGTTAAAAGTGATGGCAAGTCGCTGCTTCCTTTTTCGGTATCGCGTATGAAAATAGTATGAAATAATACGTTGGAAATCTGGAGAATTTCGCGTGTGTCCGTAATATCATGATGACCCGATCTTCTACTTTCTTCTCGTAACGTTTTGTATATAAACATTACGAGTATTGTGCACAAAGTCAAGCGACAAGTTTCGAGAAAAATAAATCAGTGAAACGCGAGTTCATCGTCGAGTCTATTTTCGTGAAAGTAACGCCTGTTTGCGTGTGTGTGTGTGGCTTGCAATTATTTCTTCAAAATTGCATCGATCGTGATCGCTGCTTCGACCAACGACGACGGCGACCGCGACGAAGAATACGACAAAGAAGAGGACGACGGAGGCCGTGGCGCACTTTTTTGTTTCGTCAGACACAGACGACCGTCAATTCACGTCAAAATGCCCGACAAAGAAGAAACAGGGGGTAAGTGTAGAAAAAAAAATTCATAAATATCGCGATGTTGCGGCTATATATATATATATATTTATCGCGATTCAAAGATTTCATTGGATCCGATATCAGCACACACGCACGCGAAACCACGTCGCGCGTATGGAGAGAGAGAGTGAGAGAGAGAGTGAGAGAGAGAGAGAGAGAGAATGAGAGAGAATGAGAGAGAGAGAGAGAGAGAGAGAGAGAGAGAGAGAGAGAGAGAGTGAGAGAGAGAGAGAGATAAACAAACAAATTCTCAATTTAATTTTTTGTCTTGCTTTTCTCGAAACTACCCATACATGTATGCCTGTGGAAAGAAACGTTTTTTTTTTTTAATTATACTTTATTTCTATAATTATCTTGCGATATTTTATTGGTATGCTTCATATTTATATATTTGATTATATTATAAATATTTAATTATTTTAGTTGTATAATGTTCGATTTATTCAGAATATTAAACATATAATTCAAAAATATAAAAGAAAAACATATGAAATAAAAAGTATAACATAATTATAGAAAGAAAGTATATGTGAATACAAATAAATAAATGTCATATATATATATATATATATATATATATATATATATATATATATATATATATATATATATTCAGACATATTTACTCTAGAAATGTATATATTTTATTTACCTGAATTAAAAAAACTGAGTCTCGCTCTCATGCTTTCCTTCTCTCTCCCCCCTCTTCCTTCCGTCCTTCCTTCCTCCTCTCTCTCTCTCTCTCTCTCTCTCTCTCTCTCTCTCTCTCTCTCTCTCTCTCTCTCTCTCTCTCTCTCTCTCTCCCTCTCTCCCTCTCTCTCTCTCTCTCTCTCTCTCTGTGAAATTCTCAGCAGGAGGAAAACATTCAGCAAATTTGCTCTTCCTCCTTCCAATGAATGGTCTCTCCGTTTTTTTCAGGCGCAAGCGTCGATGCTCCTAGGAAGCAGACTTTTCGCAAAAAGATCTGGGATCACATAACAAAGAACGAACTGGCAAACTTTCCGCTGAGCGTTCAAAGCAGAATTCCAAACTTCAAGGGTAGCGAGGAGGCGGCGCGTAGGCTCCTCGAGCTGGAGGCATTCAAGGAAGCAAGAGTCGTCAAGATAAATCCCGACAAGCCGCAAGAGCCGGTGAGACTGTTAGCTCTTGGGGCCGGCAAAGAGATTCTGGTGCCAATACCGAGGCTCAAGTCCGGACTGTTCCTTCATGTGAAGGGAGGAGCTGACACGGACGAGGAAGAACTGAAGAATATTGCCACCCGCCAGGGCCTCCAACAGTCCGGCAAACCTCTCGGTTTAGATTCCGATATTAAGGTAAACGAGAAAGAATACTGTGAGAGATTCAGAAAGATTTTTTTTTCAAGTCTGAAGATTTGCAGCGAAAATTTGAGCGACTTTTGATTAATAAAACAGGCGCAATTTGGCGTAAAAAAATAACACGAAAAAAAAAAATGTTTCCGACAGGTCGATCTGGTGGTGCTCGGTGCCGTATGCGTGGATCATGCCGGTCACAGGATCGGCAAGGGCGAGGGTTTTGCCGATCTCGAGTTTGCCGTGATGATGAAGATGGGCGCGATCAATAGTTCAACGACGATAATAACAACGGTTCACGACTGTCAGGTTGTGGAAGAATTGCCAAGCGAGATGTTCGAGAAGTACGATGTGCCGGTCGACATAATCGTCACGCCGACGCGCACGATCGTCGTGAACGAGAGGCTGCGCAGGCCCGACGGTATATTCTGGGAATTGTTGACACCGAGGCGCGTAAAGTCGATGCAGATATTGCAGGAGTTACGTCGAAGGGACGAGGAGTCCGAGGGCGGCAAGGTGATCGCGTTGAAGGAGGAGGATCCGAACGAGGAGAGGCGTCGTTACGAGGGACACTGGTTCCGCAGGACCAAGAGCAAGAGGCGCGAGGAGCGTCCCCTCGCCGAAGTCGCGCCCAATGCCGACAACGAGAAGAAGGATCGCCCGCGCGAGAACGCCGGCTCACGTTTGCCGAGGAGACGCAGATTGCGCGAACGCAAGAGCACCGAGGGCGATAGGGAAAACTCCCTCAAGGTACGAATATAGAATAAAACCGATCAGTCAATTGGCGAATAACTAGAGAATTCATGTATGGACGGTTAAATAAATATATTATGAAAACAAACTATTACATTGCCAGAGCTAACAAAAGATATTCTGATAGTAGAAACAAATATTTGAAGTAAATTCAAGGAATAATATCGGAGGAAATGATAAGTAGCGAAATGACTGAAGCGCCAGTGAATGATAGAAATTACCAGTAAATGGACGTGTGGTATGATTGAATGCTGTAAAGGATAACGATTTATTATTTGTTTTTATTAAATGCTAGATTTAGCGATTACCGTGTTCCAGCAAAAACGATAATATTTTAGATAATATTATATAATAATAATATAATTATATTTATATTATAATATTATATAATAATAATATAATTATATTTATATTATAATATTATATAATATAATATAATATATTATATAATATATCATGTTTAATAATATTATATTACTATACTATACTATATACTATAATATTATAACAGATAATATTTATAATAATATTATATAATTATATATATTTTATAATATAATATAATATTATATTATATTATTTTATATAATAATAATAATATAGATAATATTATATAATCAACTATACATATGAGCGTTATATTTGCGATCACGATTTCGTAAAAAAATACGTGAAACAGAAAACTATGTTTTGTCAAAATTGGAAAAACTAGTGAAATGATTTCACGACAAGATTTGATGAATTGTCAATTGTCAAATTCTTTTAATTACATTACATTATTACGTGAGTCAGAAATTAGTACGTTATTACGAGATCATTTTTAATTTCTGCAAAAAATCAAAGATTTATCTTAGATAATAAATTTAAATTGTCATGTTGATGGAAATGTTCACGATTCTCAACGTTTCGCTGTGTAAACTTTGTCGTGTTCCAGCACGAGAGCAATGACGCGAAGGAGAACCGCGGCAGCCGTAACGAAGGGTCGGAGGCGCGCGAGAAGCCGCGCAGACGAAAATCCGGTCGTCCGCGAGTCCGCTCGAACATCGACTTTTCCCTCAAGCTATCCAACATAAAGTCGGACGTGCGGGTGCGTCACTTGAAGAACGCACTCCTCGAGCGTGGCGTGCGAGCGAGCGATATCACGTGGCACGGTCAGCGTGGCTACTGTTATCTGCATTTCGGTAAATTGCGCAACAAGGACACCGAGCCCGACCAACCGATTCAGGTAGACTCGATCGTGGCGAACTTGCAGAAACTCAAGCTCGGCGAGAGCGCGGGTGACGAGGCCGAGAACGACGAGAACGAGTACATCGTCGTCGAGCCCGCCAAGCCCGTCACCCGAATCGAAATTACCGACGTCACGGCTGTTTAGTCATGACGAAAAAAATCTTAAATTCTCTCTCTCTCTTTTCACTCTCTCTCTCTCTCTCTCTTCTCGCCTAAAAGAGAAGTAAAAGCTCGCGGATGCGCTCACGCGAGTAAAAAAAAAATTAAAGAAGCGCACAATTCGTCGCGTCATACGAATTATAATCGTGCTGTTTCCGGTGCGAGAAAAAAAATATCCAGAAAGCAAAAGTTAATGACTCGAACGGAAAAAAAACAAAACCACGAGCATGATAATCAGAGATTCTTACGATTTCCAAAAAAAAAAACATATCTTATTTTTCGAGACTCCTTAAAGTCGCGATGCTGAAAAAAAAACATGAGAACAATTGCAGCAACAAAAAAGCCAGACGAAAAAAAAAGTTAATGAAGAAATAATACTCCTTCGCTATAACGCGCAAATATTCGCTGCGATCCAGCCGGCTCTGCGCCATGTTTAATTGAGAACGAAAGGGAATAACGTAACGATAACTTCGATAATCATTGTTCCGCGGTGCTTGTGATTTATAAAAACATATATATGTTACAGTTAAAACCTGTTTTCAGTTTAAACGCGCTTTTCTTTTCCCGATAAAAACTAGAATTTACTGATCCATTTGAATGTCGAAGCTCGTCTTAGCTATGAAAAAAGTCTATCGAGTTGAATCAGGCAAAATTGTTTCCGTATCAAGTCAAAGCCGAACAGAACCCAAACAAGATCAAAGTTCAACCAGAAAGTTTTGATTCAGTTCGTTAGAACGAGCTTTTCCTAATTAAAACTTAGTTTTTACTGAAAATAGGTGTCAACTGTAACATATATATATATAGAAATACCTATATATAGATAGATATATATATATGTTGAATGGCCATCGAGATAGCCGGGCTACGTCCCGAGATTTTAGCCACTCCGTGGCGTTCGATGACTATAAGAAAAAAGTAAAAGCAAAAAAAAAAAGATACTGCGCATAATTGTAAGGAGGTTCGTGTGTAGGCGGGCGCGCGTTGCCGCTTTTCGTTTCGTTCTCATCCGCGGAATGATCGTCACGCGGGTACGTGAGTAACGCGCACACGATGTGCCGATTTCTCGTCAATAACGATATAGTGAGAAACTTGTTCATATTTTTCCGAAGAGATATTTTCACACGGCTTTAATCCCTCTTGCCCCCCCCCCCCCCCTACCTTTGTCCCCGTAATAGCGCGAGAGATATAACGTTGGTTCGAAACCGATAAAGAAAAAGGAAAAAAAATATATATATATATATATACGAAATGATGATAGTAAGAAATGGATTATATTTTGATGCTTCGAGGGCGAGCACTGCGGGCTTCCATGTTTTTTGTAAACCTCGAACAGCGGCCGTTACTGACACAAAAAGAAAAGAACAAAAAAGAGAGCAAGAACTACAAACGATAGGGCATAATTTGAATAATAATAATAATAATAATATACGAATCAGCCGTTTTGTAGCGTGCGATCGAACGGCTATACTTTGTGATATTAACGTATGTAATTTGTTACGTTTATTCTTAAACCTCCTTTTTTTCTCTAATCTTGTCAATTTTCCTCTCGCTTCAGTCGCAACGACGCTCAAGTTTCTTCTTTTTTTCTTCTTCTCCAGAGATTAATCCGTTTATTTTGCGCGTAATCGAATCTACGATCGTGAGACGAGACGTTTACGATAAGGTTTTTTTTTTTTTATTTCGTGATCAGGGCGACGCAATAAAAGCGAAACTTTCCGGTGTGTTGGGAAAAGTTCAATGATTATCACCCGTCTCCGCATCTCGGCGATTTTCTATTATAATTGAAGCATAATTGAAACGATTGAAATAAAAGTGAATTGAAATTGACGATGGAATTGACACGAGTCGCGTATTTTTCTGTCTTTTTTTTTGTTGTTTCTTCTTTGCAATCTTCGAGCGCGCATTTTTGTTATCAAGGCGAGTCAAGGAACGAACAAAATATAAAGTTACGATGGAACAAAAAAAAAAAACTTCTCACACTCGTGTGACCTGTGGATTTTTTTTTGTTGCCAAATCTTCGACTCAATTGGGAATCTGATGATCGATTTCCGGTAAGAATGGCGTGGAGATTTTTCGAATTCCTTAAAATAGTCGGAAGGAAGTAACTTTCCCTCGTACGACAGGAATTTGTTGAATTGCGAATAAATGTGAATTTATTGATTTTATCGATTTTTAAAAACAGGCGTAAAAAACATAGGCTCGAAGCGAAAGGGATGAGCTTAATTTACACAAGTTTCGGTACGCGTCACGGCCAGTGGAGTATCACACAGCGCTTTATTGACATCGAGAGTTACATAAAAGTATCAGTATTCTTTTCTTTTTTTTTTTTAATATATCTCCGACAACTTCTCCGCGGAAAAGCGATCGAGTGTGGTAGAAAAGAGAAAATGCCCTTTTATTTTCATTCTCTCGCTCTTTTTGTTTATTCACTTAATTACGGGAGCACGTGGATGCACTCGCTTCGCGTGTACTCTTAAAGTTAATGGTGCTAGTTGACAGTGTAAGGCGTGATCCTCTCCGTCGTCTTCGCTGCCGAACGAATTTTCTTTGTACGTATTTTAAAGGGGCACATCCGAGTAGACGGCGTAAAAAATTGATGAATTTTCGGAATTGTCTCAAAAACTATTTTTTGTCAAAATGGCGCATTTCTAAAACAAAAAGTATAAAGTGCCACGAGAAAATCGCTAGAAAATTGTTTATAAAAAAAGGAACTATGCAATATAATTTTTTTTTAATCTACAGTTAAAATTTCAAGTGAATCGGTTGGAATTTGAGTTATGAGTCCGGCCTACTTGAAAAATGTACTTTTGAAATAAACGCGTTTAAAGTTAGTAGAAAGTCCACGACACGAATCAAGAGGGTTTGCGCTAGAATTCGAAAATCGAGCACTTAAGATTTTTCACACTCATAATCTTTTGGAATATAATGTTATAGGTACTAAGGTACATTTTTACCAAAAAAAATCGATTTTTAGAGAATCCTAGAGTGGCCTAAGGCCTCTTAATTCTTGTTCTTTCAAATAAAAGAAATTTGCATGAAATCGGATAATTTTTCAGATAATTTCCAAAATTCACGTATTTTTTACTCGGGTGTGCACTTTTAAATCGTCCGGAACTCCGACGATCCTGGTACTTGGTCCGATCATCAGCCATGGCCTTTTATACCTAGGGACTGTGACGTATTTTTTTTTAACTCTATCTCCCCCTTACTCCTTGCTCTACTTTTGTTTTGCCGCAAGAGCGACGAATGTTTCGAGGAGTAAGCTGCGCGCTCGTCTTGTTACACCGTACACGTTATAGTGAAGCCGCGGCTGGGTCGAGCTCAATTTTCTCCTCGAGAATCTTTTTGTTGGATCTTGAGGGACCCGTTTAAGTTATCGCCTGAATAAAAATAGCTTCGTAAATTTCCGTCCACCTTTTTCTTTACTTCTCGTTTTTTTTTTTAGTGGGCTTCGCGAACTACTCCACACGTTTAGCCTGCTTCGGTTTGAGCTAAACGCGATAAATTGCCGTAAAAATCTCGACCTCTGCACTCTCTCTTTCTCTCTCTCACACACGTACATTCCCAGTCAAAAGTTTCGATCAAAAAATAAAAATCTTTCTACATTCGCAATGAAATAATTGATTTTTCCAAACACTCGTATACGTTTTCCGGTTTCTTCTTTTCTCCAGAAAAAAATTGGTGTCAGAAGAAAAAATTGTGTTAAGTTTAGGTTTACCGATTGTTCGTTGAACAAAAATCATCAATGACAACTTCGACGTTTTAATTTTTCTTTGGATTTTCGTCGAGTTTTGTACCGGAAGTCCGCGCACGATTGAAACTTTCGCCAGACAAAGTGCGCGTCGAGAGATTTCAAAGAGGTTTTTTCTTTTTTTTCGGTAGGTCGAGTAGAATAGTGAGAACGCGGAAAAATATCGTGGATCGATTTAGGACGTGGAAGGCTCGGGACTAGCGTCGATGTAATCGATCTCCGACGACGAGGTGGCGCTCCTACGTCGATCCGGTCTCGGTGAGGCGCCGATTCTCGCTTTCACGTTTGCCGAGGATATGCTCAAGCGGCTGCCCGGCCTCGCTTGTTGCTTCTGTCTTTGATGCTTCATTCTGAAATTCGTGATGAAGCATTACGGTCAAATACCAATAATATTTATCAACTTTGGCCGCTTTCTGCTCTATTTCTCCTTCACAATAAAAAAATAAAAATAAAAGAATTCCTCGATACTCCAATGACAATTGACCGCGACATGTGTGACTTTACCTCAGCCTCTCCTCGGCACTCATCATGGCAGTGTTGAGTTCCTCCTCCCACTGTTTTTCCTTTCTCTCGCGCTCTATTCTCTCCATTTCGCGCTCGCGATTGTAAACTCTGTATTCCGGTATATAGGCGAGCCTCGTCGCGTCCGTTGTCGTCAAACCACCACCACCGTTTCCTGTGTTTCCCGTCGTTGGATCCTGCTCGACTTGGGGATGTTGCAGGTCGCTCGCACGGAGTGATCTGAATATCAGAAGAAAAAATCTACAGATATTACACAAAGTGCAACTATTTCATGGCATTGGAAATGTAATCGGACTTTTCGGGTGATAAAAAAAAGTACATGCAAATAATATGAGCTGCTCTCTCTTTCTCTCTCTCTCTCTCACTCTCTTCTCACATTCAAACTCTCGCACTCTCTTACTCACATTCTCACTATCCATCCATCCAAACCAAACCAAACCAAACCTCAACGAACCCAAACGAACCTCAACCAACCCAAACCAAAAAAAAACATTCACTCATTTCATTGCAACTGAAATGTAATCAAATTCGAAATTGTTCTTTTTCCATTCTCATAAATGAGCCGCTTGAATAATTATCAGTTTTTATTATTGTCGTTTGTATTCCTGCTGTTATTATTATCATTTTATACCATTTTTTTCACATTTGCATTTATTATATACTTTTTCATTCATTGTTATTACTGTTCTCTATTTTACATATTCCGATTGTTCATTGGACTAGACGTCCAATAAATATTTGTAAAAAATGTTGAACAAGAAGAAATGTCGAATAAAAATATTCACGAAAACAAGAGTCGAGGAGAATGCGAACCTCTGCTTAGCGAGTCGTTTTTTTTTCTTGTGCAGTGGCTTCGTCTCGATGATCATCTCTTCGAGCTCGAAGGTCGGATCGCAATTGAGATGATCCTTGGGCGGTGCGAACAACGGCTTTATCTGCTTCTTCAGTACGCGATCGAAGTCGAGGTTGCTCATTAGCGAGAGTTCCTTGAGCTCGATGAGCGTCGATACTCGATCCTCGGGTGCACGAGTCAGAAGTCCGTCCAATAGCTCGCTCATCTCTGCGCTCCAGTGACCCGGTGTTTCACGCTTGGTCTAACGACAAAAAAAAAACGGGACTACATGAAATCTGCATTTACGATACTTTCGTCTTTTCGAATTTTTTTTTCCGCTCAATATTATTGAATTGACAAAAAGTTCTCAAAAATCATCATCTAACGAACATAATTCATTCGTATGTTCTTGTGATAAAAAAAAGTATGTGCTCGCCTGTATAATAGCGAGTGCCTCTCTGTGGCTGGTAGCTGCGTGCAACGAATAAGGGCGCGAGCCAGCGAGTGTTTCCCAAGCGAGAACGCCGAGACTCCACCAATCGACGGGGTATCCGTAGCCCTGGATATCGTACTCTTCGCACGAGCACATGTAAATCTCCGGAGCTGATCAGGCCCCCAATAATTACACATGCATGTCAATATAGTATCGAGCTGTCCTGCTAATTATTATATATCTGTAAAATTATTACGTAATGAAGTATTGGAAAATTATCAATAATCTTTCGGGACAATTATTTTGACCATATTAACAATATTGATAAAAATTAAAAGCGAGAATTTCAAATACGATATTGAAAAAAAAAATCTTTTGTATTCACTGCTTATGCCTTTATGTAAAACTTTTCAATGCTTTTTTCCCCAACGTGAGTGAAAGAGTGAGAGAGGCTGAGAGCAAGCAAGAGGTAGAGAGAGAGAAAGAGAGAGAGAGAGAGAGAGAGAGAGAGAGAGAGAGAGAGAGAAAGATAAAAAAAAAGAAAGATAAAAGAAAGAGAAAGACAAAAAAGAGTGATGATATTATGTATAGTGTAAATTGCCTTTTTTCATAATTGCCCGCGAGACTTTGAAGAGGAAGAAGTTGGAAGGCAATAGCGCGCGATTAAAGTCGAGGTAGATAGTAGTATGTAGTAGCGAACCGAGATTTTGTCCCTTCACCTATGTATGGCTTTGTTCCCGACATCGATGTTGCCAGATGTTCGCCCTCGAGCACCGTCGCGATATTGAAATCCGTTACGTGGGCGTGCCCTGGAATATAGATATCCATATATTCCGCGCAATTCAAACAACAATCAATTCAATTATAGACGCTTTTTATATAGATTGCTAGCGTTGTGTGTTGCGACTGCGAATTTACAGAATGTATATACGTATATTTAATTAACCCTGAACATTGTACTAGAACACAATAAATAATTAAATTCATCGAATAGAATTGTATTTTATTAAATAAAATTCTTCTAATTCTTTTATTAAATAAACTCTTCCAATTCTTTTATTAAATAAAATTCTTCCAATTCTTTTATTAAATAAAATTCTTATTAGAACACATAAAATAGAAGATATATTTACATTTGCTGACACACACACACACACACACACACGCATACGTTCGTAAATAGCATTGAAATTGGAGAGCTTGCATAATGACGAATCAGCTAATGCATCAGAGGACCAGAACTACATCGTGTGTGGAAATGAGGTGGGGGTTATGCCAACACACACACACACGTCACAAACGCGCTACCGAAACTGGCGGAATTTTGTGTTTAGATTATATGCGGCGGACTAGGAGCACGCGTGTGGATACAGCGAGGCGAGTGCAATCGCGCGTAGTGCGCGATGAATATTCGTTGGATGGACCGAGGGGGTGCGCGCGATCCTAACTAATGCAGAAGCCATTTCAATCGTCAAACAAGCCTCCGGCCACTCGACGATAGGAGAAGGAAAAAGGGAGAGAAAAGGGGAAAACGGTACGAGCCAGAGAGTAAATAATGAGACAACCGAGAGAGAATAAGAAGCGAAGGGCTACGAAAACTTCTTCGCAGCCCTCGTTCGATGCCTCTATTTTTCTTGTCACGATTCACGCCGCCCTTGGTATTGCTGTGGGAAAGAAACATTTTTTTTTTTCCTCCCACGAGCTTTGTGGAATGAAAGTTTTCCTTGGTGCCCTCGGAGCAAAACCCAAACAAACCCAAACTCTTGAAAAGAAACATTGATAACCGTTAATTACCATTGGCACGGCGTAATTTTGAGTTTTTGATGAAAATTCGGTGATATTCGTAATCAGCGGAAAATTTCCCATTAAAAAGACCCCTGAAATGGTTTAAAAGTCGAAAAAAATTTCTTCGACCTTTCGGGCCACTTTTCCGAAATCGCCAAAATCACGAAATTTCAAATAGCCGTAGCGCCGGTCCTGTTTGAGTTCTGAAGACTTATTGGGGGGGTTTTGAAAAGGATTTTGATAGACTTAGAGAATGCCGTTGGGTACATCCCGATAGCTCAATTAGTTTTCTCGGAAAGTCCACTTGAAGAATGGCCGAAAAAGAGGCAAAGGGCTATGTATGGAAAAATTGGCAAAAATCGATGCTCCGTCTTTGAAATTCTGCCAAAAATCGAAAAATCATCGGAACTCCATGAACGAAACGGCATTTTGAAGAGAAAACGATAACGAAGAGAACGCGCACAATGCGGAGTGTCAAATCCAAACCGAAATTGAATTATCGACGATTCCGTGGAGCCACTCATTTTTGACCAAAGTGCGAAAAAAAAATGTGGATTTTTTAATTTCTTTTTTCTAAGTTCATGTCGATGTATTTTTACCTCCTGAACACGAAATCACCATTTATTTTCCCCAGAAGCCAAAATTTTCTTTTTATTCCGCAACAATTCGTTTTAACGAATCGAGCCGTAGGCGCTTTCTCTTCTTTTTTTGCTATGAAAAAGATTCGCGAACGAGCAGACCGAACGTGATGAATTCTTTTTTTTTCAGCGAGTTTCGTACGTCGAAGGGTGGACGTGCGTGGTTTGGCCCTCATCTCTCTAACGTGCCGATGTTTGCGTTAGGGGTCGATAAAAAAAAAAAAAAAAAAAAAAACAACGACGATACACAGACGCGGGGCGACGTGCCCGCGCGAGTTTCGTGAGCTGCCTCGCTTTACGGCCAAAACTTTTTCATTCGACCTCGTCGTTGTTTCCCACAGAGCGCCGAATTCTTCTCGTATCTTCTCATACGCATACTTTTCGCACCTTTTTGGCGGCCTTTTTTTTTTTGTGCGCGCCTGCGAAAAGTTGTCGATTTGTACACGCTGTACATATGAACGGTATCATCATGCGATACATAATATACAACGTATAGTGCACAATCAATACGTAGTTTTGTAGCATCTCGAGAAGTCTCGCCTCGTGGGAGAGACAGGAACGAATTACTACTCTTCCGAAAGTCTCTCGTCGTATTCGAGGCTCGAAACCCTCCCCCGACCTCCTCCACTCTCTTGGGGCTTTACGTGGGTAGAGCACGCGTTATAGCTTCTGATATCGCCAATGGGAAAGGCAACGGAGTAGCGGAGGGCATGTGGGAGTAATAATAGACGATCGTCGGAAAATTCATCGCGTCGGTAGTTCGAAGATTACAAAGGCTCGAGGTACATTACACTTTCTCCGTGTAATCGCTCCGTTTATTATTGCGGTATAATGATAATAACCGTGGCACGGGATAGCAACGATACCGCTAATTGGAACAATTTTCCAAGTATAGTCCTGGAATTGTCCTTTTTTTTTTTCGTCACGAAATTAAAAAATGAGGATTCTCGACTTTTCCGCAAGAAAGAAAATGTACTTTGGTGTGTTTTTTTTTTTTTCAAGTTCGTTCCTTCGATTATTGGAATTAACGAGAAATAAAATTACCATTCTCGTCCAGCAGAATATTGTCCGGTTTGATGTCCCTGTGCAATATCCTGTGGCTTTGCAGATAATCGAGAGCCAGGGCAATCTCGGCCACGTAGAGTGCAACGATCTCCTCGGTGAAAACGACTTGCTGCTGTATGTGGTATCGCAGATCACCGCCGAGCAAGAGATCCGAAACCATGAAGAGATCCTCCTCGTCTGTAAGGTCGATTATAAGAAAAAAAACGATAATAATTAATAAAAATAAATAATAGAAACATAATTTTCTTAAGCAATAAGGAAAAAAAGATTATCAACGAATTAAAATAAGTCATTTGTGCGTGATTGATATTTCAATAAATTATAATCGTTTTTGCATTTTGCTCGAGAAGAAAATTTTAATTTAAAAGAAGAAATAAGAAAACCTTCATAATTGTATAGAAAATATTTGTATATCGACATAAGCTATCGACATTTTTAATTTCATTGATTATATAATAATTTTCATTTCATAATTAGATTAGATTTGAGTATATATTATAATTAGAAAAATGTTAGATATTAGAATGAAAAGTATCCTATGTCTTAACTCAGGCCATAAGCTATCTACGTGTTAAATTTCATTGAAATCGATCAAGCCGTTTTAACGTGATTGAGTAACAAACAGACAGACAGACAGACGGACATTCAGATTTATAATTTTAGTTAGGCTTACAATTTTTTATTTAATTTATCATTTTAATATCTATTAATATAATATAAGCCGCAGTGAAAAGGACGCAAAATGAAAAAGGCTGACGTACGTCCTCTATTTCAATGAAAAATAAAATCTAATCTAATGCGATAAAGTATAACGTTACAAAGCGTATGGGGTTACAATCTCTACTAGCTACGGTGCTCATATACCTAAAGACATATATATATATACGTAATAGACATCCGGTATTCGTCTCTCGCGTTTCAAACGCGAAAGTACTTTACTCGTGCTAAATCCTATCGCTGAGTTTCGGTACAACGTACGGTAATCACTAAGTGACGAGGAGAAGGAAAACGAGCCGCGAAATAGTAAAAAAAAAATTTAAAAAAAAAATACACGAGGGAGTGATTCGTTCGTAAATTGTAATTTAAAGAAATACAAGTACAAAGGTAGATTTATTCTTTACAACTGACCTTGAAAACTGAACCACAAATTGACGAGACACGGATGCTCCAATTTCGAGAGTATCTCGACTTCTCTGGCAACGTTCTTGAGAGCGCCCTTTTCCGCGCACTCGCCCTTGTGAACGTACTTCATCGCGTACATGTTGCCGATGCGATCGCGTTTTTGCACGATGCAAACCTTACCGAGAAAACCAAGTGTGAGAAAAAAAAAAAGGCGTCGAGGTGTAAATAAAATTTGGCTTGTAAATCAATGATGTTTGGGTTCGTTTTTAGATTTTGCTTGTTTGGGTGTTAGATCGTTTAGATTTTCTTTTGGATTTGGAGGGAGGGGGGAAACAATGATCGGAATGAACGAAATTGGCCCACGCGACTTTCCCTCTGCGGTGTCCCCCTCGAGGCCTCTGAAATGTTAATTCCGCAAATGAGCGAACGCACTTATCGACATGATCGACCTTTTGCGTAAAGCGATTGTCTGCAAACTTTAGAACGTAATAAGCGGGCTATTGGCGATACGATCGATCGTCCGTGTACCTGTGTACAATTTTTTCTTTTTTCTTTTGCGATGTACACGTTCACCGGATCATTATCGCGGTTGACACGGAGCTTTCAATATTGAAGAAGAAAAAAAAGATGATTCTCGACGTGACCTGGCTTTTTTATTCGTTCCACCGTGTTCTTTGTCGTATTTATAAGCTTTCGTAATTAATGGAGCGGCGGTTGAAACGAGAATTATTCATGCGATGAATATTGGACACGATATCGAGAGGAAAGTCGGATCATTTTTTATGCCGAGGATTTTTTTGAGGACGCGGATTGGGGACTGACAATTGTTATTGCGTCGACATTTTTCTTCTCATTGTATTCCTCTAAAATATTAATTCACGATGACGGCACCATGTATTTATTTTGAATTCTTACCTTGCCGAAACTGCCCTTGCCGATGGCTCGTAAGATTTGAAAGTGATCGAAATTCACTGCAAAAAACGAAGCGTGTATGAATGTGACATGAATATATGGCAATTGAAAATTTGAATAATTTAAATATCTTCGTGAATAAATTAAATTTTGTTAATAATGTAATTTAATTACAGTATTATAATTATAATTACAATTATATATATATATATATATATATATATATATATATATATATATATATATATATATATATATATATATAACCATGAAATCAATTTTGATAAAATAGTTATAAGTAGAGCAATTTTAATAACTTTAGGTATGTGCGTGTGTTTCTATATATATAAAGTTATTGAAATTTCTCTAATTTTAACTTTTTTATCATAATTAAATTTAGTAATATATTTTATATAATTATATATAATTATAATTTATAAATATAATACTATTTATATATAATTAATATATTATATATACATATATATTATATATATAATTATATATATGTATATATATATATATATATATATATATATATATATATATATATATATAAATTTTAATTATGTTAAAAATTTTTATTTTGATGGAAGAGTTAAAATTAGAGCAATTTTAATATTATATATATATATATTAATATTATTTATAATTTATATATAATTATATATAATTTATTAATAAATTATATATAATTATAATTTATAAATATAATAATATTTATATATAATTATATATATATGTGTGTATATATATATAAAGTTTATATATATATATATATATAAACTTTATATATATATACACACATATATATATATAATTATATATAAATATTATTATATTTATAAATTATAATTATATAAATTATATAAATTATATAAATTATAATTTATAAATATAATAATATTTACATATAATTATATATATATGTGTGTATATATATATAAAGTTTATATATATATATATATATAAACTTTATATATATATATACACACATATATATATATAATTATATATAAATATTATTATATTTATAAATTATAATTATATATAATTTATTAATAATTTAGTTATGATAAAAAAGTTTAAATCAGAGAAATTTCAATAACTTTATATATATAAACCCACACACACACACACAAAGTTATTAAAATTGCTCTACTTATAACTATTTTATCAAAATTGAATTCATTATTATTGACATATTGATATATTGATTTCCCAATGAATTAGCATAATTCGAAAATCACATTATTCTTCGACTGCACAAATGAAACGTCCGTCCGTCCGTCTTTCTTATGTTTCTCTCGCTTCTTTCTCTACGAGGAAGAAAGATTGCTCAAAACTATGAAGTGAGAAGGCAAAAGTTCACCCGAAGCAAAAACAAAAAGTTCATCGCGCGTAATCCCAAATGCCGCGAAAGTTGAGAAGATGAGAGGAGGACTAAACTTTAGTCTTCTCCTCGGCGAAAAAGAAAAGAAGAAAAAAAAACACAAAAACAAGGCTCGCTCACCTTCCTCGCCGGGGGTGGGTACGCTCCGCGTGGATTGATTGCCACCCATTTTCTATACAATTAATGTGTCATCGCGATAGAGTGGCAAGAGGATGTTCGGCGTCGAGTGTCAACGTACGAGATGAAGCGTCGCGAGTCTCGTTGAAACGCGGCGTTGGACCGTCCGCTCGTTACGACGAATTTAACGCAAGGCTCGTTGCTATCGCTCATCTTTTATAAAACACGCGCGCCGCGACGTTTCGCCGATACGTTTTTTCGCTTTTCTCGGAAAATTCTCCACTCGGAATGTTTACACTCTCCCTATTATTATTATTATTATTGCAATTGTTAAAACGCGCGCACAAAAACGCCGCGACTCCAGAGTGAACGATTTCGTGTTTATGTTTTTTTCCTTTCCACGGGCGTGCGAAGGTGCCGTGTGCGGCGAGAGATTGGACACTGCTCTATGGTGTGGTCGCGAGAGCAGTCGCGCGCGCTGTGTCCCACACGCGATGCTTTGCTATTCTGTGGCGAGCGCGCGCGGTGAGCAGCCTACTCTCTCTCTCTCGTCGCGCGAGCTTTTTGGCGTCTGCGTTCTGGTGTCGCGGCAAGACGAGACGCCGCAACCGCCGCTACAGCGCGCTTATCAACGTAGCCAAGACACACGCTATTTTCGAGGGCTTGCTCCAGTGTTGGAGTCGGTCGGGATATGATCCGAATACCCTCTTTCGAGCAGTGCGGTCACGAAGTTGTCGGCAATTAGGAGCGTGAACCGAGTGGCGCTGTTGTCGGTCTGCGCTTATATTATATATATATATATGTTTGTGTGGGTGTGTGTGTGTGTGTGGGTGTACAGTTAAACACGTTTTCAGTTTACACGCGTTTTAGCTAGTCAAAACTATAATTTGTGTTTAGAAACCCAAACAAATCCAAACTTTGAACTTATTCAAGGTCAAACCTTGAATTTGTTGGGTTTCTAAACTCAAGTTCTAGTTTTTACTAGGAAAAAAACTAGCTGTGCCTAGGTCGTTCAGTCAGAACTAATTTTTACTAGTTAACTATTGGTTACACGCCCACAAAGTTTCCGAATATGGTCAAAGCTTGAGTTTGTGTTTCTAAACACGAATTCTAGTTTTTACTAGGAAAAAAACTAGCTGTAACTAGGTCGCTGTCAGAACTAATTTTTACTAGCTAACTATTGGTTACACGTACACAAAGTTTCCGAATAAGGTCAAAGCTTGAGTTTGGGTTTCGATGTGCTGGTTAAAACAACAGAGATTGTTCTCGCTAAAACAGCAGCGAAGTTGTTACGTAATTTTCCTTTCGTTTTTACGATGCGCGCGGCGCGACTGAGCAATTTTACTCGCCCGAGTAACAACACGGGCGCGCTTTTCTTTTATTTTTTTTTTATTCTCGACACGATCCGGCGCGATCCTCGAAGTTCTTATACTCTTCTCCAATTATACTCGAATTTTGCTCGCCGTTCGCCGCCTGTTCGCTTTTGTTTTCGCATTTTTCTTATTCGCTCCGTGTCTCTCGCGAAGCACCCGCGATGGTCGATATCCCTCGGGCTGCTCGCGCTTATCGCTGCGAAAAAGAAGAAGAAGAAGAAGAAGAAGAAAAAAATCGTCGATTCGCTGTGGCAGTATTGGTACGGCGGATCGGTAGGGTGGAAGAAAAAAAATTTGACGTTTCGCGCGAGGGCTGTGGACGATAGTCGTTCTTTCTTTGCCTTTATTCAATGTCAAGGCTCTTCGCTCGTCGATATTTGGAAGAAAAAAGAAAAAAAAACTTTTCCCGAGCTCGCGCCGATTGTTCTAGGGAAATTTTGCAACCTTTTTTTTTCGTCGCTTTATCCAACGTCGCCATTATGCTCCATAAATCACGTGGTTTCCAAATCTTTTACATTTCTCATTCCCCTTCGAGTCGCTTCATTTTACTTTTTTCTTTTGCCACTCGGTCCCAGACTATCCGAGCGACCCTAGCGGTGAAACTTTGCACCTGAACTTACTTTTTACAATCTCACGAACCGTTTTTTTTTTTTATCGCTTCGCCAGAGACTAAATATCAAACTAAATGGAATATTTAACATACGCGAAGCTTGTTTGCCGAGAGCATAACAAAAAAAAAGTTAACTCGAGCAATAATCCTTGCCTTACAATCGCGTTTTATTCACTCTTTGGATGAAGCTTTTTTTTTCATAATGTTTTTCGTAAACGTGCTGCGATGGTTTTGTAACACGCCACGTGGTATATGTGTACGCGTGTACATGATAGCAATCGGAAGAGAAAACCCATGTTATTAGATTGCCGAAACGAGTTAATGAATGCGGTCGACGGGGATGCGATGAAGGAAGAGCAGAGGGAAGACTCGAGAGACGAGAGTACGAAATACATTTACGTAACATACATATATATATATATATATATATATACATACATGATATTACGAGAGAGTTACGGCGAATAATAGCGCAAGATAGAGCTCGAGTTTCCCAGGATCAATAACCGTTATGCGGCGGTAATACACGGCGTCGCGGCGACTGCAACGAGACGAAGAAGACACAACGACGCCGGCCTGTCGCGCGTTCTCGAGGAGAGGGATATTCGCACACGTGTATCCTCGCGCATAACTCACGCGCGTTCGTCGCGTTTCTTATTTTGATATATAGGGAATTTCTTTTTACGTCGGATTCGTCGGAAAATGAGCTATTAAAAAAAAATCATGCCTTTACATTAATTAAATTGAACATTATCGCGGTAGCTCGTAGAGGTGTTGACAAACAATATATATCGTAATAGCTTTCCATAGAGAGCTTTCCAATATAGGCCCATAAAAACTTTATTACCGGTTGCACCCCTTATTGGGGATTGATTTTAAAAATTCTAAATCTAATTCTAAATTCCAATTCGAAATTCTAAATTCTAAATCTAATTCTAAATTCCAATTCTAAATTCTAATTTCTAATTCCAATTCTAAAGTCTAAATTCTAAATTTAATTGTAAATTCTAAATTCTAAATCTAATTCAAAATTTATTATTTGCTTTGAAGAATATTAATAGCGAGTTTCAAGTTGACAAACGCAAGGAATACAATTTTCCTCACAAACTTTTACATCCAATTGTATCCTTTCAGGGGTTGATTTTCGAAAAATCATTTCTTAGTGCACCTATACGCCCTTTAAGGAATATATCTTCCGAATTTTATTGAGATAAAAGCAGATACTTCGTCTTGCCCGTACAAACTTCAACATCCAGCTGCATCCCTAATTAAGTCTCATGACTGAAAAAAATTATAGGAAAATCGTAATTTTTCACGAGAACTTTCCAAGTCGGCGACTTCGTGAGAATTCGAAGGTGACACCCTGTGTATTGGTAACGTGGAACGAGGTGGGAAGCGTTCGAGGGTTAATTCGACAGGTGCGCGACAGTTGCACTTCGCTATTTCGCGATGCATTCTTCGCTCTTCGCATCCTGGTGGTTTTTGAAGATACCGCGCTTTCGTGCGCTCGTATAGCGAAATTCAGAGTGTCGGTTTCTTTGGCTTCTGTATAAGCGTCTATTTTACGCTAGCGTTGAGCTGGAGTGTAAGAAAGCTCGAGGAATTCGAGAGATCATACAGCGTGTCCGAAAAGTCTTGAGAGATAACTTCGGGACTTGATAGATCGTGAAAAACTGAAGAGAAAAATCCTCTGTCGTTTGTCCGTCCGACGCACCGTTGCTGAGATATCAATTGATCAACACTGTCCAATCAGATGCGCGTGATCATCGACTTGGGAGGAGCGAACTCGCCTCGCCCCGCCTCCGCACCGCATTGGCTGACACTGATCGACCGATATCCAAGCAATGATGCGTCGGAGAGAAAAGTGCCTGAGGACTTTTCTCTTTGGAATTTCACGATCTATCCAACCTGCGGTAGATTAAACGCGACTTTTTTCCACACCCTCTGTACGAGGGTTCCGGAAGCAGCGAACGAGAGGGCAGAAAGCAAAGCGCGTCGGGATAGAACGGCCAAGCCTCTCTTCGTCGGGAGAGAGAGAGAGAGAGAGTGTCTTCTCGTGAGTGCGACCGAAGCACGAATATGATGAAAACCCTGGCGTTTCAATGAAATTGGCCGCGATCTATCAAGAGATGATTGCCTACGCGACTCGCGCAAAGCCACTCAGCTTCATCGAGTACTTCCGGTATCTAACACACACCCACACACGACTATCTCGTACATGTGCAGTTACGTTTTAGTAATGATGTTATGATTCTGTGCGTTCTCTCGTTTCAATTTTCTGATCGCGTGCAACAGAGCACGGCAGATGTGGTATATTATCGACAATTCGAGCGTGCGGTTTCCAGATGTTGCGGAGTCCAATCGACGCCAGTCCAGCCCTCGCACGAGCCTTCCACGTCCCTCACTCTCTCGCTCGCTCTCCCTCGTATGCGTTCGCACGCACCCAAGAATTGTCCCGAACGTTTTAGAAAGGATACTAGCAGAAGGATCCGTGAAACTGGAATTTCTTAATGTGAAAATTGACCACTGGGGTCGCTTCGACCCAGTCGGATCCTATCGATACAGTAATAAAAATCCGTCCACACGGTGAAGTTGACTCCCGTATTCTCGTGTCTCTCCGCGAAGAAAAAAAAAATAGTCCCCTCTCGCCGCGGTGCGTGTCCTCGTTGCAGTAGCGCCCGTTGGCTCTCGAGCAACGCACGCTCGATTCTCCTCTCTCTCTCTCTCTCTCACACACTTTTTTTCTATTTCGCCGGTTTGCTCCTTTCCCTCTCGGTCGTTTTCGTCCCGTCCGCTTCCCACGAGGGAGCCGAGCGCACTCGGCGCTCAGTATTCGTCGCGAGTGCCTGGCTGCGCGTCTCGGCGATTTCTTCTTCTTCTTCTTCTTCTTTTTTTTTTTATCCGCGGGGACGCGAATCGCTTTCGTACTTCAAATTCACGAAAAGAGAAATACTTTTTCTCGCGACAATAGACAAGTGTACACGGGGAGCGAGAGAGAAGCGAGAAAACTGTTTTACCGTGCGAGCAATAACGCGCTGAAAGAAGCGCCGTAAACGGTTGACCAACGAAGTAAAAAAAAAAAAAAAATGAAATCGTGCAACAATACTAGAGTGCAGTGAACTTTTCAACACATTTGTGCATACGTGTAATGATTCAACGTTGGACGGATCATTGTGTGGTGTGTTTCGAGGGGGATTCATCGAGAGACGACGTCCCGAGAGTTCAGTTCCCTCCTCTCCCATCCTTGCCGCTGCGTCCTTTTTCACTCTCCTCCAGCCTCGGACTTCCCTACGAGCGTGTGGAATTATCTCGCTCTCGCTCTCCTCTGCTACACACTGTAAACATTGTGGCTCTGTGTATGTATGCTCCGCGGCGCGCAGGGCTAAGGGCGCAGGCTAAATACACGAGAAAGAAGAAAGAAGGAAAGTAGAAGAAAGACGGATAGATTGGACGTTACGAAGGAGCGGCTTGGATGAAAAAAGGAGGAGGACAGTTGTATTTGTAAAGGCGGAAAGAGTGAATATAAAAAGGGAAGGGAAAGGGGAATAAGAGAAGGTGGGGAAGGGAGGGGAACGAGACAAATCCAATAGCAAGGCTTCGTCATCCCTACCTCTCTCTCTCTCTCTCTCTCTCTCTCTCTCGTAACTCTCGTAACTCTCGTCCGACGAAGGAAAATGCCGACAATATATTCGCGGCTTGGATCCAGTTGCCCAGCGTGACTTTCTCTCTCTCTTTCTTTCTCTTTCCCTCTTTCTTGCGGTCTCTCTCTCTCTTTCCTCTCCTCTCTCTCTTGCGGTCTCTCGCCTCGTGGGAAATTTGCCGAAACTCCGGCACATCGTTTTCGTTTGTAATGTCCGTCACGATCAAAATTCGTCTCCAAAGTCAAAAGAGTTGAGAACTTTTCGTGAACACGTGCGAAAACCGTAGTCTCGGGCTTTTCAATATCGCGCGCCCATTGCCGGACGATCGATCCGTGTTGATCGATTTTAAAAAATTGAAAAAAAAAAACGGCTCTCGAGAGTGAATCTTTGCATCGTATCGATAATCAAGCTGGATTCGTCCAAGGGATTGGAGGCAAAGTGAGTACCATTGTTTACATTCCTAGGGAATTTTTTTATCTCTCTCTTCCGCGTAGGGAAAAAATTTACGTGGAGCAACCCTTTTTTTGTACACTGAGGATCGTTAGTCTAGGGATAAATATGAAAATGATGTTCCTTTCGCGCGCTAGGGAATTTCCCTCTTCGGTCTAGAGAAGTGAGGATAGGGAATTTTTTAGTCCGAAAGTGAGAATAGGGAATTTTTTAGTCCGAAATAATTACTTTTTGGGGTATTTTTTGCCTAGGGAAAATTTTGTGAGACCTTTTCACACTAGGGCTTGGCTGTCTAGTGGAAAATATGTAATGGAGATTTTTTCATACGCTAGACATTTGTTTTTTTTAATTTGATGGGAATAATTTCTCACATTCTAGGAGAAGGTATATGAACTCACTAGAAATTTTTTTTACTCCGGCGGGAATAGTTATTTACATTCTGGGGGAATATATATGAGAGTATAGGGTTTTTCCCGCAGTGGGGATTTTTTTCCACTGCGACAGAACAGTTTTTGATAAATAATGGAATTTAAGGCGGAACAAAGACGGTGGAATAAAGACGAAATAACTTGAAAAAATTACCAGAGATGTATGAAAATATGAATAAATTATTGTCAGAGTTGCGGAAATTTTCGTACATTTTTTTTTTCACAATAAAAAAAAATCCAAAAAATTATCTAATTTTCGGTCTCCTAAAGTCGTTGCCCGCCTTAAGAACGATGAGCTCGTGATCCGAGCGACCCTAGCGGTGCAATTTTGTACGAGAAATTTTTACATCTATCGCGGATGCTTTTTTTTTTATCGCTTCGCTTGTGAAGTTTTAAGTCCTGTGTTCTAACCACCATAGTGCTCTCCATAGACTTCCTCGCTTCGTAAAACTTTAGGACGAGCTCGCCGGTTGAGATAGGTACGAGAGAGGCATGCGCTTGTTTATTTTCACCGACACGCACGCGAGCACAAAGGACCGCGAGAACTTCCGCGTAGTGGCGTCATCCCGACACTCCGCTTCTAGTTGCTCACCTATATACAGGTCGACCGTTGATATATACTACGTGACCGTGGGAGAGAAAACTCTGCGCCAGTGCATTAGCCCGGAAGTCTCTCACGACGCCGCGCACAAATAAATTATTACCGATCGCGATAAGATAACGATCAACGTAAACACAGATATGACAATAAATAACGGACCTACGTTAATATTTGCCCGGAAGCGCGGACAGTACACTCGAAAGTAGAATGAACGAAGAAAGGAAAAACGAATAGAGATAAATTCCAAACTCAAACGATGTGAGAAAAATTAAAAGAGAAACAAAAAGCGAGTAGAGAAAAAAAGTCCAATTATCAGTTTTTCCATAATTCTAGTACTTTTATCATTATCATTGTTCCTCCTTTATTGTGTCAATTTTATGTCTTTTCTATCAAGCTCCTTTTTATCATCCCTAATTTAGTTGAGAAGTAATTAGAGCTTAACTTATAAAACGTATAAGTTGGGATATAAATTTTTTTTTTTCTCACACTCCATCTCCGCTTTGTCTTTCTCACGTATTTTTTTACTCGCTCTGGATTTTTTTTAAATGCGATAACATCCTTTGGCTCTTTGAGCTACAGGCACGGGTAGCTTTGTGAAATTAAATTTTCCTCGTGCACTCTCAGAAAAATGTGCATAGCTCGTAACGTTATGTACGTAAATTCACTCGAGGATGCAGCAAGCCCGCTGCATAATCGTAGATACTTTTAGCACTTTCCTCTGGCACACCGGAGAGAAACGAAATATTGAATTTTTTTTTTTTTCACGCTCCCAGAACTTTCGTAATAAATGGACAACGGATGCGCGCCTCGGCGAGAATACTCGCCTTTAAGGCGGGCAACCAAAGGAGACCGAAAATTAGACGATTTTTTTAAATTTTTATCTTTATTGTGAAATAAAAACGGAAATTTCCGCAACTCTGACGATAATTTATTTTCATACATCTCTGGTAATTTTTTCAAATTATTTCATGCATTAATTAACGGGTAATCGTGTTCTAAGTTTGAAGATGTACCATCAGTTTTTGAGTTATGATTGTCGCAAATTGAAAAAATGTTTCGAGAAAAACACGTTTAAAGTTTGACAAACGAAAAACTCAAAGTCAAATGTGTTTAATCAAATGATAAAGTGTCTGACCGATTAATCAGCGATTCCAGCACCATAAAGCAGTCCTTCCTCTTCGAGGCGGGTGCTTGTCCGCCTTAACAAATTCCTCGAGCAAAAGGAATGCACGTAGAAAATTGGAGAAAAGCGATTTTTTCGCAAATTTCATTTCTATTGTAGAAGGGAGAATAGCTCGAATAATTTGTTTGAAATATCATTTTGAATATAATATAAAAATATAATCGTATAAAAATATTGTTGTACAATAACAATATAAAATTTACAGAATGGCTGGCGTCGGGGCACAAACGGGTCCCAACGTCATGCCAATTGCCCCATCGGCCGGAATCACCTCGCCCACGGCAGGAACGAATACCAGCAATAAGAAATCCTGGTGGAGGCGATTGGCACCGTGCCTCGCCTTCTTGGCTGCATTCTCAACCGCAATGGCTCTCCTACTCGTGTGGAGCGAGGCTGCCGCATTGAGGTACATCGTCCTTTCATCTTAACACAAGGAACACTTTCTAAAGTATTCTATAAATTTCTACAAAAATTATATAAATTATCAAATATAATTTTTATTCTTCGTACCAATACGAGACAAACAATGAAGGAATAAGAAAAAAATTGAATGTTATTTCTCGATGCGTTTGTTTTCGACGACACAGGAGGCAGGCGTTCGACGCAAACATGACAAGGGATTACGTACTTCACAGTGTGTCGATGGACGATCCACAATTGATCGCCTACATACGTCAGGTACAATTGGTACCCACCACGCGTCAGGATCCACCGAACGCAACGCAGACGGTGGAGGAAAATGACGTGGCGAGTTTGTTCAAAGGGAAACGTGACGGGGTCTATTTGGAGTACATTAGTCGAGTAAGACTTTTTGTTTTACTAGATTGAAATTTGTTTTTCGTTTTCATTTCAATCTTATATTCGTTAATTAGTGTTTGTTGATTTTTTTTTCAAATGAAATTTTGTCCGCCTTAAAATCAGGCGGGTGCTCCGTCGACGACGTCTTCGCTGGAGTCTAACTACGACTGGCGAGGTGTCCTCGTACTAACCGATTTCCGTAGTTTCTTCGAGGCGCGAAAGAGCACGAGGCATCGAAAGACGCGAGTGCTTCACGCCTGTCTCAGCACCGACAAGGACACGAAAGAGGTAAGAGGGCTAGAGACAAAGAGAGAGAGAGAGAGAGAGAGAGAGAGAGAGAGAGAAGGGGAGAAGGGTTCGATATAAAAAAGTAGCCAGCCCATTCCTCTCTTCCTTCCTCCATTCTTCACTCGCTCAGCGTTGCAAATGATTTTTCCACCCGCAGATAACTTATCATCAAGAGTCGGAGGTCCAAGTGACAAAGCTCGGCGAAGGTCCCAACAGTCTTGTCTCGTCGGACGACGGCCTTCCAACCATGAGGCTCAAGTGTTTTCCGCTCTACAGTGTCCTGCTAGCTTACAACGCGACGAATCTCGATTATCTCAGCTTGGACAGCCCGGACGCACCGGACGGACAGGTAAGCCGAAAGCCTCGCGAGTCTCGAACGATCGATCCAGCTTTGTCTCTTTCAATATTTTTGTATACGCGAATCGAGGTTTTTTTTTCTTCTAATTATGATTTAGTTCATATTTTTTTTTTTCCATTTCCTTTTTCGTATTATTTTCTCTTCCCAATTATTATTATTATATAGATATATGTGTTAATGTACGTGGGTTTATAAATTGGGCAGGTCCTCGACACAATACCATGGGAGAAGATAAGAATATCCGTGGTCTCGATACGATGGGGCTCGCATCGGAGCGAGGCCGACACTAAGAAGCTTGTGGAGAAACTCACCGCCAAGCGATACAAACTCGTACAAACGAGCGACACGGGAAAGCTGGTATTCATGTACAACATGATACTCAAAATCTGATCCTTCGAGAATGCGCATTTTCGCGGGATTCGCTTGGAAAAATAATGCAAAACTTGTCCCCGTTAGACGATTCGAGCATACACGCATACGCATACGTAAACACACTTGTATAAATCGATATACAGGATGTTCACGTTTGAACGAAGCCAATCGGATGATGCGATCCGGTGTAGGGGTTTTTTTTTCTTCCAAATGTACACGTAGAGGACCTACAAAGGTTTGCTTTTTCAAACGGAATCATTAATTCTTGGTGCGTGCGATCGATGAGGCTCGTTATTCCTTGCACAAAAGTTTTGTCTCGAAAGGCACATATACACGATTCCATTTGGAAGAAAAAAAACTGATCGTAAGTTGACCTTCGTGTGTCCTCGTACCTATAAAAACGCCCCGCGGCTCGCAATTTTTTTTTTACCGTCAACCGTTTCGAAGGCATTCGGGTGGATCGATGCGAACGTGGGACGCCGTTGTGCGCAGACGATAATGTATAAACGCTCAAACGGATTGGAGTCAAGAGAGCTCGTGGAGAGACGCGGCAGTTTTCTTTTTTTCGTACGATTTTATCGTAGATGTATTGCATTATACTTTTGTTTTTTTTTTGTTTGTTTTTTTAATACTATTTCCGAAGAAACATTTCTCTGTCCTTGTTGTAAGGGGTGGCGGGTGTTTTTTTTTTTTTTGCTTTTTCGTACGCCCGAGGAAATGTCGAGGTAACCGCGCGGTCGTGTTTTTTTTAGAAGCGCCCGGAGCTTTTTATTTGCACGATCGGCGAGGGAGGGGGCGGGTGGGACTTTTGGTTTTTTCCTTCGTCACGATCGCACGCCGAGTACTTATCGAGTCCGAAGGGACTTGCGCACACGCCGAAAAACGTGGAGAGTCGCATTCGGAAAAGTTAATTGCGCGAAGCTAACCAGCCTTATTAGATTATGTAATTCCTGCTGTATACATATATACGCATATCTATATATATTGTCTATATATATATATATCGTATATCGTATGAAAATGTAAACGACTTTAATCGTAATATGAAATATTCTACGAGTAGAATTTATCGAGACGGGAGAGATTGGCGATTCGTGAAAATGTGCTTTTTGATAAGAATAATGTCACGAACAAAAGTGGGAGGAATTGCGAGCTCGAGAAAAGGGCACAAATATTTTATATTTTCGAATAAGAGTCGAAGAAATCGACTGCCTTGTATCTCGCACATTTGCAAGAGCTGAAGCTCTGAAAGTTTGCTGTATCTCTGCGCTCTCTCTCTCTCTCTCTCTCTCTCTCTCTCTCTCTCTGTCTCTTTCTCTTTCCCTTTCTAGCTCTGGCTTTTGCGAAATTATTTCCACGGGAATTTTATCGCGAAGCCAAGAAGAAACTTTGGCTCTTAATTATCGTTGATAAATTCGCTGCAGTCCAAGCGGTGAATTAATTCTCAGTAGGAACTTCATTTGCGTCCATTTTTTTACGATTATAAAATTGTACGGGAGAGGCTGGGGTGGCGTTACTTCCCCGATGGAACGAATGAGAATAAATATTTTTCGAAAGGCTACGAGGATGGTGTTTTTCTTGCCTTTTGGATCGTTCAGTTTCCTTCGATGATCTTTTATTGGTCACGTTTTTGTGGCGCAATTTAATTTTGTTGTCGATTTTTTATTGTTTTTTTTTTTTTTAATTCAGCTGTAACACATTACCTTTAGCGTTTGTTTTCTTTTTTGCTGTTGGATTTTGTTTTTTTTTTTCTTTTTCTTTAAGCGTTACGGAAAAATCGTGAAGTGATTTTCTTCGTTTATCGATTCTAGGGACGAGTACGCTGATAGTAATATCGTGGTGCTAAATGTGCGCCCGTTGCGATAGAAAGTCGCGGCGAGTTCCTATATCGATTGCATACACAAATATTGGTCTCTAATCAGCGGATTTATTTGCACGAGAATTTTCATTGTCAATTCACCTGCGAAGTTCCACGCGCGCTGCGATTAAACGTCCTCGATGATATATCGTTTTTTTTTTTCGTTTTCCTTCTATTTTCTTTCGTTACTATTCTTGTGACCAAATGGATTTTGATCTGGCAACGGAACGAAACGAAAAAAAAAACGCACACTGAAGCAAAAAAAATCTCTGAATGGAAAGATAGTGTTTTTTTTTCTCAGGTAAATTAAATCGTTGTTTCAAAGCAAGAAAAAATTAATTCAGTGTTTGAAAACCAACATCTAATAATTTATTTTTTGTGCAAGAAAAAAGAATTAATTTTTTTCGAGAAAGAATTTCAATTATTACGATTAAGTTATTCACACGAAAAAATTCAACAATTTATTTTTCGAGAAGGAAAAAATTCGTCTAAATTTTATTATAACTGGATCATTGAATATTCGCGAAGAAAAAAGAATGGGATAATTTTTTTTTCGTCCTCGAGTACGAGCCGTGGAAGTTCTAAGCGTCGGAAAATCGAAGCGACCTAACTCGATGTAAAGCGGAAGTTTGGTATGTTCTTCCTCGGAGTTGTTCGATCGGGCAAACTTCATTAATCGTTGGTAAAATGGAGCAAAGGGAAAGAAAAAAAAAGGCAAGACCCAGAATGGGGTCACGCTCAAGGGTCTTCCGGGTAATTATATTGAAATTTCCGTCGTTTACCGGCGATGAAAACCGCGTGCACGCGGATAGAAGAGTCGCTCGAGAGACTGAATAACGAGGTTTCGTCGTTGGGTAAAGACGGAGCGCGGTGGCGTGAACGTAAACGCAAGAGAGAGAGAGAGAGAGAGAGAGAGAGAGAGAGAGAGAGGGAGCTTGCCAAAGCCGGTGGAAAAGCAACGAAGGAAAATTCATTTAATTCCTCTTGTACCTCATTGCCGTGAAGATGTCAACTACGAAATTGCAAGCACGATCGTATACAGCTGGAGTAATCGAGTCTTCGCAAAATGAAAAATCCTCAGTAGGATCACTTCCGTCGACGACCGCAAGGATCCAAACTGAGAGCAATTTCATGTTCACTTTTTGTTTTTTCTTTCACAGCCTATGAAAAAATCATTTGGGTTTATCAGTATGAAAAAAATTCATATGATTTACGTTGAAGAAATTTATATTGTAAATATATTGTCTCTGTGGATACGAAAAATTTGATTTTTCTTAGATCGATTTGACGCCAGGATTCTCGAGTAGAGCATCGAGAGGTGGGAATTGCTCGCCGCAAGGGACCACGCAATCGGCGTTAAACAGGGATGCATTAGGTGAGCAAATAGTTGCGAGTAGAGATGAAAAATTTGAAAAAAAAAAAAAACGGAGAATTCGGTAAACGAAGCTTGAGTCAACACGTAGCAGATTAGTCGATGCAACGGTCGACAGTTTCACGATAAACGCGATAAAACGAATGGGAGAAACAAAGCGGAAATAGTTTGAGAAACAGGTGGGAGGATGCAACCGATTGCACTTTATCGCGCGGCTGATCCGAAGCGCCGATTTCATTCCGAATTTTTTTTTTTTTTATTAATTTTTATTAATATATATATTTTTTTATTTTGCCGTAGCGTAGGAGATAAGTCGTGACGATTAGTGATAAATGTTAGTTGAGATAAAGTGGGCTGGGTGAGTGGTCTGCGGTGATATACGGATGGCCCTTAGCCGCGAGGTTCATTCGACATCGGTCATTTTCTTCGGGAGCGCAAGATTTTACGTCAATATATCGAATTAATTGTAACAATGATAATTGCTCGCGGGTCCGGTGTCATTTACTCGAAATTTGCCTCATTACGATAATGTGATTTTTTTTTCATTTTTTTTTTTTCGTATTGTAATTGGATTCTTTTTCTCGGCTTTGTGATTTTTTTTGTTGTGTCGAAAACTCGAGAATCTCATTCTTCTTTGATTTCATTCGTGACTTCGATAACTTATTTTTCGTTTTTTTGTTTGTTTGGTAATCGGTAATAATACAACGTTAAATTGTATTGGGAAATGGAGTCGACGGGGATGATCGATGGGACTGAGATGCCGGTGAGACAGGAGGGCAAAAAATTGTGGCAATATCTCGCCGCGTGTTCAGGTAATACGTGAGATCAATTCGCTGCGGTGATAAGTCGATGGCTAATTTATGATTGTCGTTAGGTTAACCGACTCGTGGTGCAATGGAACGGGTCGAATATATTTCATTCGACGAAACTACTGTATTTTTTTTTATGTATGCGGAAAAAAGGGGAGAAATCCGATCGAACGTTTGAACGAATAAACAGGGTGTCTCAAAAGTCAGCTTTTATATTTGGATAGTAGTTGGAGGATGAAATTTCGAAGTGAAAAGTCCTTACGCACTTTGCTCTCGGACGCATAATTGCGAAGATATCAAATAATTAGTGAAAGCCAATGGGGTGGGCCGCCAAGGTTGCGCACGGCGAGTGGGAGTACGACGCGTCCAGTGAGAGCGCGAGCGCCTCGATCGGAGCGCGTCCGATTGGCTGCACGCTAATTAATTGATATCTCGGCAACGGTGCATCGGATAGAGAAACGGAAAAGAACTTTTCTCTCCGGAATTTCGTGCTCTTATCTATCGAGGGAAAATTGGACGCGACTTTCCTCGCATTTCGTACATATAATCGAAGAAAATTAATATATGAATAATTTTAAGTTTATGTTTCGTGTATAATTGACGCAGCGAGTTTCCTCGCCATCGGAGTGGGCACAGCGCTCGCATGGACATCACCGGTATTGCCAAAGTTGACAGCTAAAGATTCCTGGTTCCCGATCACCGAAGAGGAAGGCTCCTGGGTGAGTTCCCTCTTAGCGATCGGTGCGATAATGGGCGCGTTACCAGCTGGCACAATTGCCGAGAAGATAGGCCGGAAAAGAGCTCTCCTCATTCTCGCCGGACCATTCTTACTTTCCTGGCTGATGATACTATTCGCCCGAGCTGTGTGGATCTTGTGTCTGGCGCGTTTTATCGCCGGAACGGCTGTGGGCGCCTCGTGTGTCCTCGTGCCAACTTACATAAGTGAAATCGCCGAGGCATCGGCCCGCGGTACCCTTGGGGCGATGTTTCAACTTTTTCTCGCGATCGGTATCGTTCTTGCGTTTGTATTGGGCGCTGTACTTTCTTACATCGTTTTTGCCATAACTTGTGCCACCGTCGAGATCCTCTTCGTCGCTAGTTTCTTTTTTATGCCCGAATCGCCAGCATGGCTCATCGTAAGTATTCTCGGTTTGTTGAAAAAAAAACAACATTTTTCTATTGCTCTTGTTCTTCTTTTCATATCTTTCCAATATTTTTCCATTGATTCATCAAGGGTCAAGGCAGAAAATCCGAGGCGTCTCACGCCCTGGTAATCTTTCGAGGCGACGTTTACGACACGAATGTCGAATTGTCAGGCATGGAGACCGAGATGGAGAGCAACGCTACGAGGAGGAGCTCGATTTTCGATCTGATAAAAACAACGGGCAACCGAAAGGCCGTACTCGCTTCCTTCGGTATGATGGCCTTTCAACAATTGTCCGGTGTCAACGCGGTTATATTTTATACCGTGACGATATTCGAGGCGGCCGGTAGCGATTTGGATCCCGATCTAGCTGCAATTATCGTCGCTCTCGTTCAGGTCTTGTTTTATAATTACCAAAGTCCAAATTCTTCCTAAATCAAGATAAAAAAATTTGCTTTTTTTTCTTCTTCATCTTTCAATTAATAATCGATGGTAAATTTCGATTAGGCGGTAATGGCCGGTGTCGCGGCTTTGATCGTCGATCGAGCTGGTAGAAAGCCTCTTTTGATCTTCTCGTCGTTTACGATGTGCGCGAGCCTTATAGCGCTCGGTGTGTACTTCAAGATGCAGGCGAACGGTAGCGATGTTAGTAATCTCGGCTGGCTACCGCTCTCCTCCCTCGTCATCTTTATGATCGCTTTCTCGGTGGGGTAAGTCTTACCGATCCACGCGATTTATCGAGATACATTGATATAACAAAAATAATAATGATAATAATCACAGGCTCGGACCGATACCTTGGATGTTGATGGGCGAGTTGTTTACCGCGGAGACAAAAGCCGTGGCATCGAGTCTCGCTGTCATGCTCAATTGGTTCCTCGTTTTCCTCGTTACCAAGACATTCCCATCGATGAAGGAGGGCCTAGGTGCGGCCACGACTTTTTGGATATTCGCCGCTATCATGGCACTGTCGACGGTTTTCACGATTCTCGCCTTGCCGGAAACGAAGGGCAAGACACTGCAGGAGATACAGCTCGAACTGAACGGAGAAAGCACAAGAACGAGAAACGTTTAGTTTTAATTGTTCATTTGTACGAATTTTATATTTTACGTACGAAAAAATCACAATTGCGATGGGATGCGAAAAGATTGTTTTTTAAATGTTTAAAGGATACTGACTTTTTTTTTACGTCTGACACAACTTCCACATATCTGATATATAGTAATAGATCATTATTTATTATATATAAATATATTGTTTTTTATTCTATCATTATATACGGAATTATATTGTGTAATGTTATTAATATCCTCTGTATTGCGTTTACGAAAGAAGAAAAAAAACGAAATATTTATTATTAATATTATATATATATATATATATATATATATATATATATATATATAGTTTTACTGTATAGCATATTATTTTCGTGTGTTCCAACGTATTATATAATAATATAATAATAATATATTATTATATATTATATTATGGTGTATTATATTTATTATATTATATTATATTATATTTATTATATTATCTTATATTATATTGTTATTATTATATATTATATATTATTATACATTTTGGGTTATAATTGAGTTAATAATAACTATACAACAATACATTTTTAAATTATTATTATTAATATAATAATCATAATTAATATTATAATTATTATATATTTCCAATAACGTTTCTGCGTATGGCTTTGAGGGTTTTTACGATTCCAACCCTTTTACTTTTATCCCACACTTGTCACTCACTCGGTCAATATAGACTGCATTGAAATAAATCTTTTTTTTTTTCACACTTGGTAGAAATTTGCATCGATTCTCTCGTACACCCGAGGGATGTTCGCTGCCATTGCAGTCTCATCGCTGTGCATATTTATGACCGATATTTTTTTATGGTTCCGATAATCACGGATGAAAAAAACAAACGGACAATCTATGTCAAGGCGAAGCTTATCGGAATTCATCATCGAATTATCAAATACCCTGCTATTTTTTTTAAATCTTTTGTTCCTCCGTGTGCCTTTAACATCTTACTTTTCGTTTTTGCATTTAATTAAATGCCTTTCATAATTATTCTGCTTTCAATCGCATCCGCGGAAGAGTAATTTTGTTTGCTGAACGGTTAATTTTCGCAAACTACTCACACGACGATAACCGGGCCTCAGACAAGGTCAACAATTACTGTGTCGATAGAACGTAAAAATGATTAATCAGTTGAGCGTATCGCTTATCGGAATCGTATCTACGGATCGATTGCAGATGGGAAATCTCGCGTTGAACTCGAGCTTGTCGATATACAGATTTATTTGCCAAGAGATAAGGCATCCGTGGCTCTACGACGTTTCTGTAGAATCTATGTCTACATGTATAAATATATATATATATATAAAATATATACAGGGTGTTTCGCGAGTTACGTCTGATCTTTGCAAGGTCGGTAGATTGGGAAATTCTGACGAGAAAAGTCCTTTTGCACTTTCCTCGAAGATGAACCGTTGCTTAGATATCAATTGATTAGTCTCAGCCAATCCGATGCGTCAGCGAGGCCGAACGCGGTGAGAGTGGGAGTGCCGAGCGTCCAGCGAGAGCGCGCTCCACCTCGCCTAGTCGCGCACGGATTAGCTATCGTTCAGTAATTAATAACCAAGCAACGGGCCATCGGGTAGAAAAATGGATAAGGAATTTTCGTTCTAGAATTTCATGATCTACCTAATCTGTAAATATCACACGTGACTTTTGGTACACCCTGTGTATTTTTTAATATGCTTTTCTTCACAGAAAGAATGAATTTATATCTAAGCAACGGTGCATTGGAGAAAAAAACTGATAAGGACTTTTCTCGTCGAAACGTCATTATCTATGCTGTAAAAGTCTGATGCGACTTTAGGACCCCGAATATATATGCGCATTCAGCTTTTCTTTATCTATAGCTTCGTCGTTCCACCCCGAAACTTTTTCGACAGTTTTTTTATACTCCATTCGCTACAGAAATATCGAAAAAAAATGTTGCAGCCTCATTATTACATGCTGGAGGAGGGTCAATAAATTAAATTCAAATACACTTTTTTATTGTAATTCTATAGTCAAGATTACCGACGGCATAAAAGTAATCTGAAGGTCTGTTTGACCTTCGCCAATCCTTGCACTACAAGTGGAATATTGAGCGAATCGAACACATTTCCCTCTTATCAGTATTGAAAAAAAAAAAAAAGATAAAGAAAAACAATTCAAAGAAATCCCTAGCGATGTTCCCCACTGACTCACGTAGAAACGTCACGAATTTTCGAGAACTCGTTTTCCTTGTTACACCATTCAAACAATTATTTAGCCTCGATTGTTACCTTGCTAGGTGCGAAAAATGAATTAGAAAATATTCAGAATACCTCGCTTAAGTAGGCTCGAAAATGTTTTCCCCTCTTGTAGTTTTAGACAAAAAAAGAATCTAAATATAATAAATTAAAAACGTTAAACAAATGTGAGCCAGTCTTTTTATCCTTGATAAGAGACTGTTCACTGAGATAAACGCAAGTGTATCAGAAACGTCTTCGGCGTTGTGTGGCCGGAAAAAAAAAGTTGACACGTGGGGAACGCGTACTCAGTGACGAGTATATATATATATATATATATATTTCTAACGCAAACGTACGAATGACACTCGCGGAACATTTTGCACGAGTGCGGACGGTCCCCACCACATAATTGACACCCACTCTGCCATATTGCGGAAAATTGAACGAGTACTTGCGTATTCATATACAGGGTGTCTCGGATAAGTCTCATAGCCTTGTATCTCATAAAGTACGAATTATAATTTAAAATATTTCGAATAAAAGTTGTTTTGTTACGAGGGGGCAAAAAGATAGCATGTTCGATTTGACCTTGAGTAAAATTACCGAGCAAATATGAAGGTCAACTTCGAAATCTTTTCATTAGAAGGCTAATTTTTTATTTGCATATTCTCGAAACGCAAAAAGTTTTTCTTTCGGATTCATTGTCACAAATAACGTGAATTTGCGAAGGATGCTTGGGAGTAATATTTGAAAAACGAGAAAATTAATTTAAAGAATTTTCTAAAGACAGCATAAATATTTTTATATGGACCAAGAGCATATTTTAGTTACGACGATTTGGATTATGGTAAAACATCGTACAGTAAAGTTAATTATAAATTGAATAAATTAATTATTAATAATTAATTGATTATAGAATTAATTGACGCACACTTGCACAGAAAAATGATCGTGCGTAAACACTCGCGAAGGCACACACATATGTATGCTGATATCCAGATCGGAGTGGATCCGTAAGAGGGGCGTATGTATAAAACGTATCAAGACGTGGATTAGACAGAGTTCGAATGTTGAATCGTCAGAGTGTTGTCACGCATGAGACCGTACGGGAGTAGGACCATCCTGAGACATCGGGATATTTCGCTATCCCATAATACACAAACCCACACGTACGGGGATTATTGCGTATTTTTTTTTTAATTGAAAAATTCAGTGAATGTCGGCCAGCGTGAATTGACATAATTGTTCTTTTTTTTTTTTCTTCAAATATCGATAAATTTATACAATTTATATATTTTGTGTATATACGTATGTATGAGTAAATCGTTCGCGGATAATTGAAAACTTCGAGACTCGATCGAGTGATCTCAGCAAACAATCCAGCCGCAAAATGACGGACGAGGGCTCGAAGTTCCTTCAATATTTTGCCGCCATGGCCGGTGAGTCTTCAACATCCTAGCTCCCGATATTAAATTGACTCGTATTATTTTAAAAAAATAAAATAAAATAAAAATTATATATGCCAGATATATTTCTGGCGACGCAAAATTTGCTGCTGTGTGTGTTTGTTTAGCGACGATAAAAAAAAATGAAGTTCAACGATCTCTACGAGATTAAAAAGTCATGTAAATTCATTTATCGTTTCGTCGTTTGCTTCAACAAGAATTGTTTTTTCTTTTTTTTCGGAACATTCGAAGTGCAATTCCGTATTTTACGAAATTTTCAAGAACAAAACTATATTTAGCAAATAAAAAATTGCGTTTTTAAATTTTTCACGAAATCGTGGGACACGTGTATGATATGCGCGAAACGAGGACAGAATTCATTGAGTTTGCGACGTGGATCAAGAATTTAGCCGGACGTTTGATAATGTAAAACGTCCGTTTGCGATCATGCAATTCAACTTATGGAGGACGAGTCTAAGGCGATTAAAACTGACGGATGCCACTCTACGCGATTGTTTTATAGATGAAGAATCGTGACCTTGAAAATCTGTCATAATACGACTATCATTACAGTGTCTAATTTTTTTTTCCTTGGAGGTCCATTCCTCCAATAGCAAGTTGCTGTTTGGCTTTGTTTGGTAGCTCAAACGTTTTGTTCGTCGTGCCCCGCTCTCCCTGGTCTCTCGTCAAAGATTATTGCCCCTCTGTCTCGCGATTCCCATCCGCTTGATTTTCTATTGGCCTGGAAAATAAATAAAAAGTCAATTTAGTCTAAAAACGGGGAGGTTTTGTTTCGACGCAAAAAGATATCGTTGGATTTGTCGCGCGCGGCGAACGATCTTTGCAAATACGAACTTTCGTGATGTATATAGAAGAGGGATATTGTTACCGCGACACGCGTACGCGAACCTTGCACGTCGATCTGTCAACTTTAGAGCAGAGACGAAAGAAAAAAAAAAGAATGGGCGTAATTATCTGGATATGTATAAGAGTGTTATTGGAATCTCGTTGCAACGAGATTGCTCGCAAATCGACGAATTTATTTGTTGCCGAGCTCATATCGTTTTTTTCAGGCAATTTATGCGTCGTCGCTGGTGGAGCGATACTCGGTTGGAGCAGCCCGGTATTGCCGAAACTAAAGCTTGATCCACCAACCGATGACAATCCGCTCGGAAGAGCCGTCGACGAAGCGGAAGGTTCATGGATCGGGTCTCTCGTCCCGCTTGGCGCTGTATTTGGCAGCTTTTTCGCTGGATACGTGGCCGAAAGGTGAGGCACGGTAAAGAATAGTTGACTTGATTTATTAAACGTAATTTGATTTTTTTTTTCGTATAATTTCGGTAACGCAGATGGGGAAGAAAGCCGACGTTGCTTGGAAGTGTCGTACTGATGACAATAGGATGGGCGCTTATAGCGACTGCCAGTGAAGTAGCTCAAATATACGTAGCTCGTTTCATTTGCGGTTTCGCCCTTGCCACACCGTTCACCGTTCTACCAATGTACATTGGTGAAATTGCCGAGGTGAGAAAAAACGCCATTAGGCATTTTTCTCTTTTTATTGTCCTGGTCTTCTTCGAGACGAGTTATGGGGAGTATCCGAAAAGTGGATGCTTGACCATACGCAGTGTGGATAGATCGGGAAATTTTGGAAAGAAAAGTCCTTATACATTTTTCGATCCGATGCACCGTTGCTTGGCTATTAATTGTTCAATGATAGCCAATAGGGTGGATGGGGTGGGCGTTATACTGAGCCAGAACGAATCCGGCGCGACTAGGAGGGGTGAAGCGCGTTCTCACGGGCCGCTCGCTAACCCCCACTCAGCGCGTTCAGCCGTGCAGGCACATCGGACTAAGTCTATTCTTAATTAATTTATATCTAAGGAACGGTGCATCTCAGAGACAAGTGGACGAAGACTTTTCTTTTCAGAAATTCGCGATCTATCTATCGCGCCATGGTCCGTGACGATTTTCGTTACACCCTCTCAGTGTTCAGTGTTCAAAAAATCGAATATGCAATACCGCGTTATTGCAGCTCTTGATTCCTTTAGCATCGACATGTCCTCGTATAATCGAAACCTTACGAAGCACAGATCGATAAAACAGGAATCTACAGAACTGCAGAGTGTTGTATCAATGTGTTAATTTTTTCAAACGAACATACGCCGATAAGGTGAGTGGAACTGTGAGTCATTGGTTCAGATTTCATAAAAAAAAAAAACTGCACTCGAACCACTGTGTTAGCTTCCGTGTAATAGCCATCGACGAACGTTGACAATCAAACGATCGATTTTTTTTCCCGATGAATCGCAGCAGTGACCGATCTTTCCGCAAAAGCGTTTATCAGACGTCAATGGAATTTTTCACGCACTTTTATCCGAATAATCGCTAGAAAATTATTTTCTTCATCGTTCGTTATATTGTTTTTTTTTCATTAGTCTTGTCTTATCTAAAAATCTTCCCGATAGAATTGCCGTATCTAGATATTATATATATATATATATATCTCTCTGTACTTTTGTCTTTGGATAGACATCAATCAGAGGAACGCTGGGCTCCTTTCTTCAAATCTTCATAACAATTGGTTTGTTGTGGTCCTACTCTATCGGACCCTACGTAACTTACACGGCACTATGGATCGCATGTGGCATTTTGCCATTTTTATTCTTCGCCGGTTTCGTAATGATGCCCGAGTCTCCATATTGGTTGCTTTCGAAAAATCGTCGCGATGACGCGATCAACGCACTCGCGAGATTCCGCCGCAGGAGCAAAAAGAACGTGACGAGCGAATGCGACGAGATGCAGGTGAACAATGAATCAATGGGTTATTTTTTTCTTTTGGCAATGAAACGACCGACGTTTTGCTCGGTTCAGCTCTAGTTTGACTAGACGGCGTGCTCTCTCTCTCTTTCTTTCTCTCTCTTAACGCGTGGCGTCCAACATTTTTATTTCCGGTCTTGGCACATTGGAATGTGATAATTGACGACGATGATGCACCGATGGAATGCCAGGCGACGGTGGAGGAGGCAAACAAAAGCAACGCCACTTGGCTTGATCTTTACAACGTCAAGGCCAATTTCAAAGCGCTCATGTACACCTGCGTCCTCGTTGCGGGTCAACAGCTGAGCGGTATAAACGTCGTGCTTCTATATTCCGAGACGATATTCATACAGGCCAGTGATTCCGGGGGTGGTCTCAGCACCTCAGTGTCCACGATACTCGTTGGTTTGGTACAACTAGGCGCTTCATGCGTTACGCCTTTCGTGGTCGATAGACTCGGAAGGAGGATCCTCCTCGTTATATCCGGCGTCGGAGAGGTCGCCAGTCTGGTAAGCCTCTAGCTGAAGGCTTCGCCTTCAGATGCTTTTTTTTTCTTTAATCTGTAGAATTCATTAATTAAACTATTTAACAATTCTATTGGTTCGAAGGTTCAATTATTTTTCAATTCTTCCATTATTCAGCTATACGATTTATGAATTTATTCTTCAATTTGCAATTATTCGATTATACAATTACACAATGATTTATTTATTATTTTTAATATTCTATTTTTTTATTGCAAGTATTAGAAGCTTTTCCTTTTCCCGGCAACTCTATTTCATTATTTAATTGATTTATTTGTTTAATTAATGGCTCAATAAATTAATCGTTCAATTGGATATATGTTCAATTATTAAATAATACAATTTTCAATTATTAATTATCAACTATTGATATATTGATTTCATTTTTACTTTTTTATTGTCCATATTCGATTTTTTTTTCCCCTGTTAAACTTTTTTGTCCGGCTTGCTCTATTCGTGAGAGCTGCGCGCCACCAAGTATTAACGATTCTTCCTCTTCTCTTTTCTTTTTTTTTTCGCGCGCCCGATGAGCGCAGGCAGCCCTCGGGTACTTCTTCTTGCTGATAGAGAATCCGGAAAAAAGCGAGGACGACTTGTTGCTCATTGACAGTGTACGTTCGTGGCTACCGATTCTCTCGCTCATCGTGTTCATAGCTACTTACAGTATCGGTTGGGGACCACTGCCTTGGGGAATAATGGGCGAGATGTTCGCTTCGGATGTCAAAGCCAAAGCCTCCTCCATCACGGTCTGCGTGTGCTGGACACTGGGATTTTTCATCACAAAGTTTTACAGTGACATTTCCAAGGTTTTTGGAAATTACGTTGCATTTTGGCTGTTCGCCGGTTTCGCGGGACTCGCGATTTTATTCGCTATTTTTATTCTACCGGAAACTAAGGGCAAGAGCCTCGAGGAGATACAGGCCGAGCTTGGGGGTGTAGCGAAAAAAGATCAAAAGGATCTCTATGAGAGCAAATAGTTTCATTTTCTTTTTGGAATAATTGGAAGAAGGAGAGGGGAAGGAGAATCTTAATTATTATGATAATATCTCATTTTTATAAGTTTTTTTTTCTCCAAAAATTAATTTCTCCCGGAGAAATGTCTTGTAAGGTTAAAAAAAAATAAATTAAATTATCGATTGTACATTTTATCGTCGATTTATCGCCTGTCCATCCTCTCCGCTTTGGTGGATCCTCGCCCTAACGTCTACTCATTCGTTTACGATACCGAGAAAAAAAAAAGATTGCGTTATTTGTCGATTTCTTTCGTGACGCGTTTTCCATCCCGATTCGTTTCGGAGTTTTTCCGAAACACGAGAGAATCGAGCTATCCTACTTTCTTTTTTTTCTCAACGATCCTGACGAGGGAAGGAGAAGTGTCTCTTTGGTTAGAGGTAAAAAAAAGCGAAGAGTGATTGATGCGGAAAATGAAGAGATCCAGGGAAAAGGAAATGGTAAGGATCCTCAGTCTCCATCACGATCGGAGTAATAAATTTCGTTTTTTATTTTATTTTCAACGAAAATTTCAATTTTATCCACGTTTTCTTATAGAGCGAGGATGACACGGCACTGCAGGAAGAATTGCTGCGTCTCGTGAAAGTTATTTCGGTTAGAAAATTTCCAATTGAAATTGTCAAGTATATTGATCTACATATATATATATAGCGTTTTAGCCAAATTGCTTACTAAAAATTTTCGTCAACTGAGAAATAATTGATGTCTTTATTGTCGTATCTAAAGTATTAATTTAATTTCAATTGATGTCGATAAATATTATAATTGCAAAAAAAAAAAAACAAATCAAAGCGATTGGGCCATTGATCGATCGAATAATTGAATAATTGTACCATCATTCAATCGAATAAATGGATTATTGAAAGGTTAATTAATCGAATAATTAAATGAACCATTAATTAACTAATGAAATAATTGAATCATTAATTTGTCGAATAAACGAGCCATTAATAAATCGAATAATTGAATTATTAATTTATCGACTAATCGAGCCATTAATAAATCGAATAATTGAATAATTGGAAAATAATTCAATAGTTCAAATGTAAGATAAAATGATCGAACGATTGGATAATTCCATACATAAATAATTGCTACACCAAAAAAAAAAACCTCAGAATGAAACCGAAGAGGACAAGTCCTTCGCGAAGTCTCTCGAGCAATTGGGAAATCTGATAAAAACATCGACGTCGTCAATGACCGCGGTGCCAAAGCCACTCAAATATCTGAGAAACTCTTACGACGCGTTGAAGATGACTTACGAGAAGAGACGAAAGTCATGGAACGGGAGTAAAAGTTGCGACAAGAATAGTGACAAGTTGCTGAGGGATTTCGCTGATATATTGAGTGTACTGTCGCTCGCCGGTGCGGCCAGTGGTACGCGGGAATGCCTCGAGTATCGTCTCCAGGGTTCGACGAGAAACCCAGGAAATTGGGGCCACGAGTACGTGCGACAACTCGAGGCTGACATCGTCGAGGAATTTCTCAACGCCCCCTTCGAGCGTGAACGAGAAATCAAGTTTGTTCTTATATACTTTTTGGCAAATGAAAAAAAAAAAAATACTATTGTACAATCGAAATTGCTACAGATTGGATGTTTCTTTAGGGAAAAACTCTTGCCTCTCGTGGAGAGTATCGTGAGCTTCGACGTGAAGGACAACGCCGAGATTCAGGCTTGCGATCTTTGTCTTGAAATCGATCAGCTCGATTTGATCGAACGACACATGGACGAGACGAATTTCAATCGGATATGCAATTATCTCGCGAGTTGCGCGACCTACAGGTGCACTTTATCAACATTCGAAATATTTGGAATAAACCTGACAATATTATTCTTCTTTTTTTTTTCATATGAGAAAGAGTGCGTAATGGATTCGTTGTATACAATTTTTCAATCAATTTTTCAAATTAAGACATTCGAAGGAATTCGACTATTCGTGAAATTTATGGTTGTTTTTGTTGTTTGATTGTTGATAATTGTAAATTTAAAACGGAATGATAATTGTAGTGTAACGAATAATAATAATAATCACGAAATAATAAAAATATTAATTGTCAGGGTAATAATAATTTTCTGTTACTAACTCCCGGGCTTTTACATATTATCAGGTGCTTCAACGTCTCATTCTGTTCTTTACAATATCCAGCAGTTCCATTCCTTTTATCCTCTCTTTACTTTCTTCTCCGACCAGTATTTCCATTGCATATCATTTTCTACAATATATTTGTACTTATCATTATACGTACATATTCTTATGTTTTTCCTCTTTTTCCCTTAAAATGTTCTAGTCCCTCTTTTATCCTCTCGTCTATTCTTTTCACATCTATCCGTTCCCTTAGCATTGTTATTGTGTCTTCTGTTTCCATATCTCTCAATACTTTCACTAAATTTTTTCCCCCTCACTTTGTCGGGTCTCCCCATTTGCTATTGCCCTTATTTATGAATTTCGTCTTATTTCTTTTAATTAAGAAAATTAATGATTAACACCTGTTTTGCAAATAGCGAGGAGACAGAACGCGAGCGGATACTGAATCGCATTGCGGTGCACTGCTTGAAATTCGGCGAGTACAGCAAAGCGATCACGATCGGTTTGCAACTCGACGATTCGTCGCTGATCGAGAAGTGTTTCGATGCGTGTGACGATCCAACGACGAGGAAACAATTGTCGTTCATTCTAGCCCGACAGAAGCGTCCTCAGCCGGAGGTCTGTTTGTTTTTTTTTCCAGCGTATATTCGTGCTTGTTTGTTTGGTCCCGACGATTTTTTTTTTACCTCTTAAAATTCGTTTTCTGTCGGATAAATTAATTTTTTAATCTCTGGCTTTTGGCGTCTGGTGACTTTTTTTTTAGTATCTAAATTCTTCGTTTCCCGTTATTTGTTTTTGTCGTTGGCGCACGATTTTCATTTGAAAAGGCGTCGATATTTGGGAAAAATAAAACGGAGGAGGAGGCGACGGAAGAGACGAAGACTATGGAAGCGATTATGAGCAATTGCATGATCAATCCTCACTTTCAATCGCTGGCACGTGAGCTCGACATATTAGAGCCGAAATTACCGGAGGAGATTTACAAGTCGTGGCTCGTGACGGGTTTACCAACGAGACACCTGATCGAGCATCACGATTCCGCGAGGGCCAATCTTGCCACGAGTTTCGTTTCGGCTTTCGTCCACGCCGGATTTGGCCTCGACAAATTAATATCCAAGACCGAAGACTCCTGGGTCTATAAGAACAAGGTGAACAATTTAATATGTGATGAAATTTATCAATCGTTTAACACGAATTCGAGACAAATTCGTTTGTAGAAATTGATCTGGATTGTTTTAAGCCTCTCAAAGAGATTTTATCTTCAAAGCACGATCCATTTTCATGCCTGTAATTTTGATAGGATCACGGAATGCTTTCTGCAACTGCAGCCCTCGGCCTGATTCACATGTGGGACGTGGACGGCGGATTGGTACCGATCGACAAGTAGGACACTCTAGTTCTTTTTTCCAGTCGGTTCTGCGATGATTTTTATTTTATTTTCTGTAACCTTACTCAATTTATTCCATTTTTTTTCGTAATTTTCTCGTTAATTCCTATTATTGAAATTTTTACCGATTTTTTTTACCGATTACTACAGATTTCTCATACCGATCTCTATTGCCGATTTCTACATATTTCTTATACCGATCTCTTTTACCGATTTCTACATATTTCTTATACCGATCTCTTTTGCCGATTTTTACAGATTTCTCATACCGATTTTTACCGATTTCTTATACCGATTTTTACCGATATTTTAAAATCGATTTCATGAGCGTAAGGGTATATTAAGGACCTTCAATAATCGCCAGATACCTTTACACGCGCGAGGACTACGTAAAATCCGGTGCCCTTTTGGCGATCGGTATAGTGAACTGCGGCGTGAGAACGGAGTGCGACCCTGCGTTGGCACTGCTAACGGATTATCTCTTAACGGAGAGTCAAACTCTGAGAATCGGTGCAGTATTGGGTTTGGGTATCGCGTACGCGGGCACGCAACGTCGCGACGTTTCGGAACTATTGGGCAACGTTCTTCTCGACAAAGCCAGTACGTGTTCTCGGCTTTCTCGATACTTCCGCAGTATAGGTATTGAGAATTTAAATAAGATTTTTTTTCAAACAGGCAACTTGGAGGTTGCTTCACTGGCTGCGGTTGCTCTGGGGCTGATCAACGTAGGCTCGGCAAACGCCGAGAGTTCAACCGCGATACTTCAAAAATTGTTGGAACTTCCGGTAGCCGAGTTGGCGAACACATACACGAGGTACGCGCCTCGATCGCCCGACGCGAACGGCGTAATATTTTTTTTTTAAATATCGTTGAAAAAATCAGATTTCTACCGCTGGGTCTTGGCATAATTTACATGGGCCGGCGTGACGCGATCGAGACATTGTCGACAGCCCTCGAGGTATTGCCCGATCCTTACAAGCTCGCGGCTCAAACGATGCTGCAAGTGTGCTCTTACGCCGGGACCGGTGACGTCCTAGTCGTACAAGAGCTTTTGCACATATGCACGGAACCATCGTCCGATAGTTTTGACACACTCGCTCGGTCGTCCACCGAGACACTGGTACAATCTGCCTCGAGTTCGAAGATAAACGACGAGTTATCATCATCATCGTCATCGAGCACGATGAAAAAGCCGAGAAGCGAATCAACGCCGGCTTCGGTGTACGACGGGCCTCGTTACAGGTTCGTCATGTAGCGGGTGTCCGAAAAGTCACGTTCGAAATTCAACGGCACGCGATGAATCGCGTGATTCTGATGCGAAAAGACCTTAACGATTTTTTTCTACGACGCGCCGTTGCCGAGATATCGATTGTTAAGTGATAGCCCAATCGGATGAAGCGCGATGACGAGGAGCGCCGCTGATTGGCTATCGTTAATTATCGTTTATCTCAACAACCGGACGTCGGAGAGAAAAACTGATAAGGACTTTTCTCCTCGGAATTGCCTCGTCTATCCGTACTGTTGAAATCAGATGCGACTTTTTGGACACCCTGTGAACACGCTTATACGCATTGAGGAAATAAATAACACTGCACTTACGTTTCGTTGCGCTCGAACGTCTTCCCGTCAAAAAAAAAAAAAGGGAAATTGGTCCTGCCCAAGCAATAGCGTCTCTCGGTGTTTCCGTCGTATCTCTCGGCGAGGGCAAAGAAAACTCTCGTATATTCGGTCAACTCGCGAGATACGGTACTGCGTCGTCGCGTCGCGCTGTACCCCTCGCAACGGCACTATCGTCGCTCTCGAATCCCGATGCTACTCTCGTCGATATATTGAACAAATACAGTCACGACAATGATCCCGAGGTAGTGCACAATGCGATATTGAGCCTGGGACTAGTCGGTGCGGGTACAAATAATGCCCGACTCGCCACTATGCTTCGTCATTTGGCCGCGTATCACGCCAAAGATCCGGCAAATTTGTTTCTCGTAAGAATTTCCGAGGGCCTCGTACATCTCGGTAAGGTACGTTGTACTTCCGATAAAAATCATCTCCGACGCGTTTCTTTTTTTTTTTTCCTATTGAGATCTCTTCGTCGTGAAAAATTTGTCGATTTACAGGGAACACTGTCGCTCTGTCCGTTGCGCTACGACACTAAAGTTCTCGATTACGCACCACTAGCGGCGCTTATGATCGTACTTGTCGCGTGTCTCGATTGCAAAAATCTCATACTCGGTAGATCGCACTATCTTCTCTATTGCCTAGCAGTTGCGATGGAGCCAAGATGGTTGGTGACGTTGGACACGAATCTTCAGGTTTGTTGTTAATCGTTCTTTTTTTTTTTTTTAACGAGAAAGACGCGAAAAGATGATTCAAGCGTGCCATTGTCTTCCGACGCACAGTCTTTGCCGGTATCGGTGCGGGTCGGCAAAGCGGTGGACGTGATCGGCAAAGTGGGAAATCCAAAAGTCATAACGGCCGGTCATGTGCACACGACACCGTTGCTTTTAACGACAGGCGAGAGGGCCGAACTTCTCGACGATCGTTACGAATCGTTGACAAGCGTTCTCGAAGGATTCGTCGTTCTTCGCGAAAGAACTCCAACGAATTCTTGAGCCACGGAGAGGGCGGCATATTATCAAGGATCATGGGACGCTTAACGTACAAGAAAAACCTTCTTTCACGTAATTACTTTTGTTGCGCCGCTTCGTTTTGCATATTTTATCATTGAACTTTATGGATGGACTAGCGAAAGCGGTGTGTGTGTGTGTGTGTGTGTGTGTGTGCGCGCGCGCGCGCGCTTTTGTACAACAAATAAACCTTCACATTGGTTCGAATTGGTAATTAACGATTAATTATATAATTTTTGATATCTCGCATTGACTCAAGATGACGCTGAAACCGCGACGAGTTCTCGTACACACAGGAATGGGCAAAATTCGAAAAAAAAAAAAGGAAAACTGTTCGAACTCTTACGAAATGCTCGTTTCGAAAATGATACAAGTGTCAATTTTCAAACCTTTTCGTTTTATTCGTTTTTTTCTTTCGGACGATATCGATCACGTTTTTTCGCCATATACCATTGAGGGAAAAAAATTATTTCGTGGTTTTTTTTTTTCCATTTCAACATCGCCGATGCACATTGAGGGTAGCACAAGGTCTGGGATTGAGTTCCGAAAAACAAAAACGTAAAAAGCTGATCAAGCTGAAATTGTGCACGGACCTTTGAGATTTCTAAGGGAACGGCTGAAAGGATTTTTCGCTATTGGCGAGCGTGTCCGTGATAATGAATTTAGAGTTTTTTCATTGCTATAAATCTATAAGGCTCCGACTATACCTGTACCATGTTATCGCGCTCTCCGCTTTGTGCGGAATTCGTCGCGATCACAATATAGATGTAGCGAGAACGTAGAATACGAGATTTATAAATATATAGATAAAATAAATCGTGTTCGAAATTAAATACTTCGCGAACTATTGCGAGTGGCAAAAAAATAGTTTTCGAAGTTCTTTTAGAACGTTGAAAGGTCCGAGCTTCAGCTCGAACAGCGCTTAACGCTTGTCGGAACTTTTCCCCATGTCTATATATATATATATATATATATATATATACACACACATAAACCTGCGCATATACAATAATAATAGTACAATGCAATATTATGAATAACGATTTTCTCGCAGAGTGCGTTAAATGTCTTATTATGCGTTGACATTTATCGAGCTAGGCACATGACTGGAAAGGGATGGGAGCGAGGGAAATTCGGAGCGGCGCGGGATGAGCGTGAATACATTTGAGATGTGAAAAAAATGCAGTTCCGGTAGTTCTCAATTGATAACAATATCTCTCGCGTCTCGCAAACTCTCTCGATATCATCATTACAATCGGTATCAATTATTATCGTAACTATAATAATAATAATTATTATTACTAGCGTATTGCATATATGTATACAACAGACGAAAAATCGTTCTGAAAAATTCCAACTTTTGCGAGTTCTCACGAGTTTGCGGATTGACAAGGAATATTAGGGAAAAGAAAAGAAAAGAAAAGAAAAACTAAAAGTCTGATCAAAAAAAATCGAGAGCGCCCGTGCTTTCGTTCTTTCCGGTTGTCGAACAGTACACTCCGAATTGTTGAACGTCTTTGACGCGATCTCTCTCTCTCGCTCTCTGCTCTAAAAAGCCTTGAATAATAATAATAATAATAATAATAATAATAATAATAATAATATCTATACGTTTCGTCTAGATACGATAAAGATCGCCGCATGAGTCTCGAGGCGTGTCACGCATTCGCGTTAAAATATTTAGCAGCGTGAGTGAATATGACGAAATACTTACATTCTGTACTTTATCTTATTCCTTTTTAACGCGTGTGTGTGTGTTATTTTCGTGTAATCTTTTTTTTCTTGCTTTTCTTCCGTTTTTCACGAGGCGTGTGCTTTTTTTTTTTATCTAAAGCGTCATCCGCGACTGTTACGTCGCTGTGATTTCTTTTTTTCGTCTCTCCCTCTCTCTCTCTCTCTTGGTCTCTCACATACACATAAACACGCGCGCGATACTTTGCCGACAAAAATCGTTTCGTCGAATGACGATATCAATGCGTAACGCATGAACCGACGACGATACTCTCGTCCTTTCGCATCCCGTCCGCTCTTCGGCTTCGTTTCTACGTGCGTTTAACGCAGCTTACACACACACACATATATATATTATGCATATATATTATGCATATATATTATGCATTTTCGCTTCTCGTGTTCCGCGTGTAACACATTCGTACTTCCGTACACGGGAGACCCGTCTTATTATGCGATAAAAAAAAAGTCGAAGGAAAAAGGGAGAACAAGGAGAGAAGTGAAAAAACGTTTCTATAGCGTCGAGTGACGCGAATATAAGCGGGGGTGGCTTTTCGTTTGTACAATGAGAATCGTTCTTTTTTTTTTCGGGAAATGAAAAGTTCATCAGGGAACTCGAGATGAGAAAGGAAAGGAAAGTAATAAAATAAAAAAGGCGTGGAAATTGGGGAGGAAAACGGATGGCGACATGGCAGTGACTTGAGTCCGATTTCATACATTCTCTCTCGCTCTCGTTCTCTTTTTCGTCCCTCGATGTAAAGCCGCAAAATAGCTCGTTTCGTTGTCGAAAAAAAAAAAAAAACAACGATTGTCTGGCGTGATTAACATCGAATACTTCGTGTGGGGGCGGCACGCGATTTCTAAAACTTACAAAACGACAAATATTTCGCGGCTGGTTTACGGTCGTTCGTACACGATCTTACCGATTGACGCTCGAGGGGACATTGACTCTTCTGCCTGATACACAGGGTGGGTCTATTCAAGCGGGCGATACGCAATATCCCGAGAGGTATGAATCTTCGGGAAAAAAATCTTTCGAACAAAAGTTTTTCATTGTTTTGAGAAACAATTATGATGTTGATTATGTTCAATTTAGTGACAGTTTTCAAGGTCAACTTCAGTTTTTCAAATGAGAACGAGTGTTTTTTTTTCTATTTCGAAATCATTTTACGCGTAAACGAGGCAGGTAACTTTGGTCTGAAACTTTAGTCCGTTTGACTTCAATTTTGTTGAGACATTTTGAATATTTAAGTTGAATATATAAAATTTATAGAAAAAAATGAAGTCAAACGAAAAAAAAGATACCTACGTCGTTATGCCAGATAGGATTCCGAAGAAAAAAAATATTAGTTGCCGTTTGAAAAAGTAAAGTTGACCTTGAAATGATCTTGAAAATTGCAATTAAATATCTAACAGTATCATTTTTTTTTCCTGTGAAACTTTCGTTGGAAACGTTTTTCCCCAAAATGCATCCTTCTCGTGATACATCGTTGTGCCAACGTAAATGGTACAGCCTAAGTATATGCCTAAATCGACGTGAAACGCTCGAGCCTTCTTAGTCTAGTGTATGCGCGTATCGCTCTTTTTTTGTTTCGCCCGCTGCAAGCTCAGAGTACTTTTTCTCTTTCGTTTTCATTCATACAGCGGAGCAATGTGACACGCGCGCTTGGAGACATCCACACACCCACGCAAACAACAGACCGTGTATCGAATACATTAGCGGCACCGTGAAAATGGGCGATATTTTGGTGTATCGAAATTGTATGTTTATATATATATAGAAGGACAGTTGTCGTTGACGTATTTTTTTTCTCTTGTCCTCGCACTTTTAAAACAAACGAGCCCGTCTCTTGATTTCGTTACGACGCCATTGCGGTAGTCGATAAAATTCCGAGCGACTGCACTGTAGTATAGCTTCGAATTCGGCGTCCGAAAGATGGCGCTGCAATCAACGTACGAAGATCATAACACTTTCTCCAAAATAATTAAAACTCTATTGTTCGTTAATTTTTTAAGATAAAAAATTGTCTCAAACTTGGCAAGACTATTTATAAATTGAGTGTAAAATCACGACCACGTCATTCTGATACTCTCTCTCTCTCTCTCTCTCTCTCTCTCTCTCTCTCTCTCGAGAGAGAGAGAGAGAGAGAGAGAGAAATACTGCAACCTGTTTTTTCGTTAAGAGACAACAAAAAAATTTTAAAAAACCATTATCCTCACCTCGAGATGGCAGCGATCGACGTCAGCCGGGAGCCTGTAGTTGGTTATAATTAGCAGGTGATAGGGATAAAGCTTGGGTGGCTCGTTGGGTGCTGCTCCCATGTCCGGTAACGAGCGCCTCACGTGATGACCGTGACTTCCGCCGACGACCGAGCCAAGACCGCCCGTGTACGTCGTCGACGACGGCAATATTCCGCCGTCATTCTAAATTGAAAACGATCGATATTTATCTTCGCAATGAAATACGAGTCGACGCAACAACGACAAAAAAGAACATTAATCAAAAAACGCAATAAATTTGACGAAAAAAAAAAAAAAAACTTGACGAATGAAAAAAATAGACTATGCCTCGTCACAACACACATGCCAGATTGAACATGCCACTCGAACGTTTATTTTCCTTGCACCAAATTCAACTTTAATTTTCGTTTCGACCAGTTGACGAGAGCTCGAAATTGGCAACGAATACATCTCCGTTCTTTTATTTTTTTTTCTCACAGCCATGCATCTTCCGAATATTACCAACTGTCGAATCTTTCATTGATGTAGATTATTAATATATATTGTCGATAAAAGTCAATATACACAAATATTAATTTGCAATGAAAACAAAAATTAAAACTAAATTTCGTGCTTTTTTTTTAACTCTTTTTAAAATTCTTCATATTATTTCTTGTGCAAGTATATTGTGCAAATGATTGTTATTATTATATTCAGTATACATTTTTCATTTCCAAAGTAAAATGAAAATTCATTAATGTAACTGATTTTACCGTTGTTTTTCTTTGACAAATCATTGATATTATTTTTTCGCAAGACGATCGATTGCGATTATATGTATTTATATTTACATTTAATAAATTCGTAATACATATGTTATAATTGATGGCTCGTGTACAAAGCGTGAGAAAAAGTCGATTAAAAAACAAAGCCATTTATTTATGAACGAGCTATTAGTATAATAAATTGGACAACGTTGGCGACTATATTTACATACGTACATACGTGGATATATATATATATATTTATAAAAAGTGCAAAAGCAAGCTACAAACCATGCTAATTCGCCGGGAATAGTACGGGGCGCTTGTGGTACATACCAGTGCCCGCCGATCCACATCCGTGATGCTGCCTGTTGATACTGAATTTGTTTTTTTTTTTGTAAAAAAAAAAGCAAAAGAAAAATAGAAAACGATCGATGATTGTAAAACAGTATTTTACAGGGCAATTTTAAGATATCGAGTATACGATCACTTCGTGGTTCTTCGTACTCTCAAACCCTTTATCCGCGATCGCCGTAAGAATAAACTTTGTCACAAGTGCGGGCGTGTATTTATACAAGAGAGTTATTGGAAGTTCTCGAGTATGGGTGCGAGAGTACGCGAGAATCGTCGCAGCAGGCGTCGTCTACAATTTATTTACAAAAAAAAGAAGAAAAAAGTAGAAGAGTGAGCGAGAGAAAGAGTGGGAGAGAGAAAATTTGCAAATATGAGAGTTCAGAGATCGAGGGTTTCATAGACGTTTGAAATAATTATTTTTTATGCGATTAGTATCTGTCGTGCGATAATAACGACCAAAAACGAAAGGTAAGCGTAGCTCGTTCGAGAGAGAGAGACAGAGGGACAGAAAGAGATGGATGGATGGACAGAGAGAGACAGAGAGAGAGAGAGAGAGATGATAAAAAAAAAAGAACGAGTTAGAGCGGGGAAAAAAACTCTATTTGGTCACGCCAGGTTTTTCCAAAAATTATTTCCAGCGTCAAGAAACGAAAATGCCCTCGGCGTATCGATACTCACTGTCAGATTTGCCGGAGGAAAAGTCAGTGCTGTGCGTCTTGTCGCCCATTCCGCTGAACGAGTAATCACCCTATACGTGAGCAAGAAGAATTTCTTTTTATTTCAAAATCATTTAGAATCCTTGGTATATACTAATAATTTTTCATACACTAAATATATATATATATATATGTATTATAAAATATATAGTTAATGAATAATTCGGATGATTATTCGTAGCGTCAAGAGCACGGTGCAATTTCGTATCTCTCGTTGAAACGCGTTTCGACTTCGTCTTGTTTTTTTTTTTCAGTTCTTTTCATTTTTCCAAGACTTACAGGGAGAGCAGATACGGAACCCCCGGTCGAGGAGAAGGTGTGACTTCGCGGTGCCAGACCGTATCCCGGCTTCGGGATGTGTCGAAGTGAGCTCACAACTATATGGTTTCGAAATTCCAATCGACATTACTCATTAGTTCGTTTGCAACTTTTCTTCCCTTTCGGACGGAGTTTGCTTTGTTTCTTTCTTTCTTTCCTTCTTCTTCTTTCCATCTCTATCCTCTTCTCTTTCATTTCCTACTTTTTTCGCTTTTTTTTTTTTTTTTATCTTTTCGTTCACGCTCGTTTTCAATCCCATACGAATGTCCAGCGTTCGCAAATTTCGATTACGAAAATAAATAAATTAATGAATAAAACAAAAAGTAGGGTTTGGAAATATACATATTGAAGACACGTGTTTATAAATATTCATATGTATCGTGATTTTCGGAGGGTTGAAAAAGAAACAAACCAATGCAAGACCACTCTCGACCGCTCTCCACCAGACTAGTGCCAATCCTACTGTTAATTGTACCAAATAATTCTTTTCATTTGTATTCTTACACATGTTACTGTGATGATGGTTGCTATTATTATTATTATTTGGTTTTCCATATTATATTTAATTTAAATTTTATATAAAGCTGACGTTCTCAATATAAATAATATGAGCAAAAATTATAATTTTTTTATGAAAAATATTATATCGTAATGACAAGAATAATAGCTATGAAAATAAATATACTGATAATAATAATTGTTATTATTATTGTTTATTATTATCATTAACATAATCATCTTTAAGGGGTTACGTAGGTTTGAAAATTTCAAAAAATCCATTTTTTGTTTATTTTGTAATCTAATAGGACGTCTAGAATATACAAATTTCAATTTTTTTTTAAATTCTTCGTTCAATCACGAGCTATGCTTATCTACTAAAAGAAAAAATTTGTTTCTTTAAGTTCAGATAAAGCTATCATGAGTTATCCTGACTACCACGAGGACACTTTATTTTTTGAGGAGTCTCCGGAAACCAGGTCCCACCGGCTGAATTTCCCAAATTTTTGGTTGAATTTTTTTTTTTAATATTGTTGAAATGTTGCTCTTTGATGTGCTTAATATTTTGAATAAAATAATTTATATATTATATTTTAAAAAATTGAGAAAATATGCTTTTTTGGCTTCGAAACCCACGTAGCCCCTTAATAGTATATAAAATATGTAAGGATATATATATATATATATTTATACACACAAGTGTGTATGTTTTAACCGGCCGACGACGCGTTTCCTGTTTTATTTTTTTCGATTTACCTCCACGTTCCGAATAATCGGCATCCGTCTTTCAGCAAAGCCTCTATTTTCCTGTTCGTTTCTTTTTTCTCATTATTTTATTTTTCCAACAATTTAGCGCAACTACGTTCTCGTACTGTGAGCGCGCCTGGCTCCGCAACAAATTCCGAATGATTTAAGGCTCGTTATAATTACGAGGAAAAAAAAAACAGTTTTTTTTACCGAGTTCTCAATGAACGATTTTTTTTTAATTTACAATTAAATAAAGAGTTTTCAATGGCGAATTTTAGGCTTTTGATTTTAGCACGAATTTTTCACGATCGCGAGGAACTGTTGTGGAGCGAGGCACGAGCGGATTTCGATATCGCCACAACTCACCGAATTATAATGCCTAGCTGCGTTCGGCAGTGTGAAGGCTCGCTGATTGCCGATCGGCGGATAATTTCTGGGAGCCGGGGAACGCGTCGATGATCTCCCGGCTGTTCTCGATCCCGGCTCACGCAAAAAAACGACACGACACAAGACACACAGAGAAATAAAAGAGAGAGAAAAAGAAATACAACAACGGAGAGAGAAAGAGAGACACGAATAGTGAAGAGTACTAGGCACAACGGAGGTTTTGAAAAAGTTACTTTGTCGAGGGGGAGAGAGTGTATTGTCTCATAAATTCACACACATATATATATAAATGTATAAAAAATTCAGGTACGGGGTATCTGGAGAGGCTACGTGTTTGAGTGTGTCGGAAAAAAAAACAAAGTACCGTACGTGATCAATTTGTGGGACGTGAAATGTGCATCGACAAAATTCGAAGGGTGGAGCCGTGCGCGAATATCGAAGCGATACGAAATCGGGAGTGTGAGAGGAAGAGAGAAAGAGAAAGAGAGAGAGAGAGAGAGAGAGAGAGAGAGAGAGAGAGTGAGAGAGAGAGAGAGAGAAAGAGAGAGAAAGAGAGGAAGCGATATTTCGACATGACGTGAAAAAAGTGTGAACGTTCGACCCTCCGCGATTTAAAAGTCGAAACTCTTTGATTTTTAATTTTGTTTTTTTTTTTTCATAATGTTTACTCTCGATTCTGTCGAGGTAATAGTATTTTTTTAATTGTAAATTGTTATCCTAATTGCTGAAATAAAGGGAAGAAAAACATTAAATTTCTACGTTTATTATAGAAATGATATGACGTTATCATTATTGTTGGTGTCTGCAAAAAAAAAGGAAGCAGCAGCAAAAAAAAAAAATATTCAAATGACGGAGGGTTGCATTTGTTTCACTCGTGAGATTGTGCGTGTGTGTATATGTGTGTGTGATTAGTTTTCACGACGAGCCCGAAAAAAGCTCCCATCAGTGAACGCTTCGCCTGTACGCTGAAGATTTTGTTAAAAAATTAAGCGTTAATTTGTATAGTTGAGAAATTATCAAATTATCGAATTTAGAATTATATAAATTAGCGAAAAGAAATAATACTGACCATAATTCACAATATTTTTTAATACCCAATAAAAAAAAACCAAACAAAATAAATAATTAAATTACCGGTGCCCCGAGAAGAAATCGACAAATTTTCTTGCGTTACTAAATTTCCAATCAAATTGGAAATTACCGTGGCACTTTTTTTATATTTTATTTTCCAAAACTACTTGAGTAAAATGCGTGAAAAATTCGTGAATTTCTTTTTTCAACATCTAATAAATGATTAAACTATTGATCGATATATATAAATCTACACACACATGCACATTATTATTATTATTATTATTATAAATACAGACTGTGCGATATACGCAATTTTTCAATTCGTAAAAGTAAAAGAAAAATCAATTTTGCTGCGTATTTGTTTTTTTTTTTCTTCGATTTACGCAACAACCTTTATTTAACTTTGTCCCCGTGCGCGTACAAGCGAAGCATTGCTTAAGGTGAAAAGAAAACGCGAGCGTGTTGCATGCAGAGAGGCGTGATACGTCACCTTGAGAGATGTGAATCGAGACCCGAACAGCCAGTTTATCGGGCTTTTATTTTATTGTTTTCACTTCTTTGTTTTTTTTTTTTCCACATCGATCCTTAATTCGAACAAGGGCATCGACACTTCCTTATTGCGCTATACATTATCCTCATTGGGCGGACTGTGACAAGGCTTTGCGCTGCACAATGCGCCGAGCTAGTCTCACCTTGCTTCACAGGCTTTTTTTTTTTTTAAGGGTTCGTACAACGAGAACGTGAGAAAAAAAAAATAACACGTGCGCACATCATCGGCATCGGTCTGTTGCTCTATTCTCAAGTAAGAAAACGAACGAGAACGAAAATGAAGAATAAAAAGATACGCCATAAATATGACGAGATAAAAATCGCTGTGGCATTCGAGATCGAACGGCGGAGGTGGTTCATGTTAGTGTCATGTGCGAACGTGTGGACATGTATGAGAGATGAGCCATACGCGTGTGTTAATGAATAGAGAGAGACAAAGAGACAAAGAGAGAGAGAGAGAGAGAGGGAAAAAGAGAGAGACAAAAAAAAATAGTGATATCTCCTCTAAGAAATGGTGTGGAAAAATTCAACGTGAACAGTGTAGCGTTGAGAATATTTTTCGTGTTTCGTTCGTGTTAAATGTGTGTCATTGTTATAACGTTTTTTTTGTCATTCCCCACGGGATGTGGAAAACTCACCGTTGTAACTTGGTCCCGTGCTGGATTTGTAGCTGACGCCGTCCTCGTCTTCCCAGGGCCGGGCGTGATCGATGTTTCTCGAAGGAGCTGCGTTTTGTTCCATTATTTTTATACATTTTATTTTCAGCGTTGCGGCTAACTCAGTAGACGAAAACAATGGGAAAAAAAGAATTCGGGTTTGTTTTTTTCGTCGAAGAGAAAAAGAAACTCACAAGCTCCAACGGGGCTCTCGTAGCGAAGTCTGTAGGTCGGTTCGCGGGCCGCCGAAGGCGTTCTCGATGCATTTCTCGGGTCTACATTGGCCGCTCTGTGCCGCAGATTCTCCCGATCCTTTTCGCGATCTTGCAGAAAGACCTTGGCTATTCCCGTGTCGATTTTGCTCAATTCGTCGTGCTCCTTCTTCAACTTTTGCTCCACCTCCTTTATGTATCCCTTGTGATCGATCTCGTCCTCGTCGTCGGATTCGGGTACGCCCTGGCACAATAATCGTTTGTAACGTCAATGTTATTTTTGGCATTTTTTCTCGAATATACTTAAATTACGGAATTATTTGCTGTCTTTTGTAAAAAATCTATCTATGTACAATAAATAAAATTGATATTTTTGTGTACTAATTTTTTAACTAATATTTATATTTATTTTTATCTACAAGTGCAATCATAGACATAAATGTGCACGTAAACACGTGAGAGAGTAGGCTGAAAAGTTCTTGGCCGACGGATGTTGGCCTCAGGCCGAGAAATTTTCAGCCTCCTCTCGTGTGCTCGTATACATCTACATACTGTACCAATTGTAAAATTTGCCCAGACAAGAATATTAATAATGTGGAAAAAAAAACAATTGTAAAATAGCTGAAAATGAAATAAAATAAAAACTGTAAATAAAAGCGATGTGAGCCAATGAAAAAAATGGAGCAAACCTTGTAAGTATCGGACCACCGTCTGCGTCTCTCCGGATCGGTGTAGGGATAAGGAGGGGCGGGAAAATCGTCTCTCTCGATCGGCGGCTTAGCACCGGGCGGTGGTTTCATAGCGTCGGGATAGTGCGCGAGTTCGATTGGCTCGTCGTTATCGGCCTGACTTCCGGCTGCCGGAGACTTCGGTCGCGCGTCGCTGAGCGCATCGACGAGAGCTCTCATACCCGAACGACTGCTCCGCCCCCCGCTGCTTCTTATCGAGCGCGATGCTGTCGACAGTTTTCGTTGGTTATTAAATCCGAGAAACATTCCTCCCTTACTGTTTTTTTTTTTCCCCAACGAAGCATTTTTGCCCGTGAAAACTCACAGCTCGGTCTATGAAAGTGCGGACTCGTGGGAGGTTTGTCGTACGGTTGTATCGGACGTCGCAGATATCCCTGACTAGGTGTCTCGGTGAGATACGAGTACGTGTAAATTCTCGAAACGTCCTCGGCACCCTGGCGTCCGTATTCGCGCAGTATCAAGCCGGGACTTCCGGTTCTCGCAGGATAATACTGTACAGATGACAAAAATTACACTTCGTTTTTTTACGGAGGTAAAATTGAAAGAAAAAAAAAACAGGAGCATTGTTGCTCTTTCGTGAATAAAGAGTTGAGCTAAAGTGTACGAGAGAAAGAGAGAGAGAGAGAACATTAGAACTGACCGGATAAAAAAACCACAATAAAACATTGGTGTGAACAAAATTAACGAGACTCGGGCGAGGTTGCAAATATCATCAATTAGGAGAGCATATATATCTATGTATATGAACACACAAGGGGAAGGCTGAAAAGTTCTCGGCCTGAGGTACTAACGAATAGGATGACTCGTAGCACTGCGGCCGAGAACTTTTTAGCTTGCTCTCGCGTATGTTCACGTGCACATATAAATGTATAGAGTTGCAGTTGTGAATTTGAAGAAAAAAAAATAATATAAATAGAGCACACGTGTGATAATGGCGTACCTTGCGACTGAGGCTGCTGTAAGGGCTGCAGATTGATCCGTTCAGGCTTGGCGTGCGTGATCGCATCGAAAACTACACGCAAATATCGTGCGACAAATAAAATAAAATAAATTTACGAAAAAAAAAATCACATATATATATATATAAATATATATATACACACATACACGCACACACACTAGACTGGACAAAATAAAGTATACGCACCTAGTCATTAAATTGACATCGACCTTTGCATACTTTATTTTGTGGAGTACTATATATATATAATGTATGTACAAATAAATCAAATAAATCAAGCAAGAACCGAGTGAAAATGTCTGGCGATGGAAATTAAAAAGGAGAGGGATAAAAATAGCAATTTTTACTTTGGATGCCGAAGAATGAGGTGTGGAAGATGAGCTTGGAGGCAGGAACGGATGTCGATTATTTCGTTCTGGGAACTTCCGTCTTTGAGAGTGTCTAAACTATCGAATATAACATATATATATATATATATATATATATATATATATATATATATATATATATATATATATATAAACTAATAATAGCGTTCGCATTAGCGTGCAATTAAGAGGCGTAAATAAATAAATGTGAGAAACACGTCCATGTATGCGAGGTTCGTGACGCGATCAACCTCCAATCATCTTTAGTACAATTTATTTCATCAATATTACTTAACCCGCCAATAAGAAAAATCTTTCGTTATTCTCAGTTTGAATACGATCTTTTTTTATTTTTTTTTTATTCTCCTCGAATGTTCAAAAGAGATCCGAGGTTAATCGAGTCGAGGAATATTTTTTTCGTGCTGGTTTTCAACTCGGCGAGCTCACTCGGGACGAGGAAAATGCGGCTTCACCTGCATCTCCGAGGCGCTGCTCGATATGCGCTCGGATTCGCGATGCTGAGGAGTGTGAGGCTCGGCGACGTGACCGTGGCCGTTGACGATGCCGTTCGTCCCGGTAGGCCCGGGTCCGCAACGAGGATGCCAAATTGCAGCACCCTGAAGATACATCTCCTCGCCGTCGCCGAATGGATCGCCGCACTTGGTGCATCGAGCGCATGTAGGATGAAAGTGATGATTCTCACCGGCTTGCAACACCTTGCCGCTTATGTAACGACTGCAGTAGGCGCACTTTACGCCGAATTGCTTCTGATAATCCTTCTCGCAGTAAGGCACTCCGTCCCTGAAAAGTCGATCTTCTCGTGAATATATATATATATATACACATATGTACCAGGAAATAATATTTTCAAACTTTTTTTCGTTTGACTTAAATTTTTGAAGATATATTCTGAATATATAACGAAATAAAATATGAAGAATATCTTGCAATTTCGACACCGACACGATATTTCGTCCCAATTTCAACGTCTCCCTCGACTCGTTTCGTTTGTCTATCGGAATTTCCGGAATGGCCCAACGACAACTTCCGTATATCGCGAGGATAAAAAAGAAAAAGGATTCGAATTCATGAAAAACGAGAAAGGCGAAGAAATTGGAAAGCTGTCGATTTCTAGTTGGCAAATAGTGCACAGGGGGGACACGTGAGGATAGATGGGAGGGTATTACACGTACTTTCCCATGTACTCGCCGTGAAGAACGGTGTCGCAGCTGTGACACTTGAAGCACCATACGTGCCATTGCCGATCGAGCGCCACGAGTGCCTGACCCTCCTGGAGTCTCAGACCACAACCGGCGCACGCACCCGGATCCGTCGTACCGGCGTTACTACCCGCTGTACCGCGATTGTGATCGTTCGAGCTCACCGGTGTCGAGGCCTCGCGTACCGGAATACCGACGCAACGATGGCACAGTGCCTGGCCTGCGAACAAGAAATTAAACATTATTATAATGTACATGAATATTTATAAACGCGTCATTGTTGGTATTGCAAGGTGAATATAATTCGATACGTATCAATTGCAATCTTTAATTACAATAATTTTGTTTATTGCGAAGAAAAAAAAAAGAAAAAAAAACGCAAGCCGAGAAAAATTTCCATGTGATAAATACAATTCGTCGTTAAACGGAGCTTAGAAGATCGGAATTGAATGAATTTGGGAAAGTTGAAAGATACGAACCTTGAACGAGCGTCACCTTGGTACCTTCGCCAAGAAGAGGCTGCCGACACCTCTGACAGTGAAAACAATTGGGATGAAAGCTGTGCTTGTCACCGGCCGTGACGACATCGCCCTCGACGTATTCACCGCAACCGGCGCATCTCGTGCCCCAACGTTCCCGATAATCCTTTCGAACGAAATATTGAATTGTTGAAAAATGAATGTTCGAATGAATTTAAAAAAATAATAATAAAATAAGGGAAATTATTGGCTCACCTTTGTGCAGTAGTACGAACCATCGCGGGGAAAGAATCCACCCTGGGCAAGGCTTGAGTTGCACTGGGCGCACTTGAAGCAACCGATGTGAAAATACTTGTCCTGTACGCGGAGCACTTGACCGCTGCATTTCTTTTTGCAGCATTGACAAAACGTTTTCACTGAAACGAGCGAGAAAGAAAATCATATATTAGTTGAAATTAATTAATCGAAAAATTCTCGTAACGTTTTTTTTCTTTTTCTCCCACATTTGTTTGCCTTCTCACAGCATTATCCTTCGACAATTTGAAATAGCAGAAAGAAACGAAAACTGACATATCTCACGATAAAACAAGTCGATAAGATTCGCATTTTTGCTCCCCCCTTTTGTTTTTCATTGCAATAATGGCCTCGAAGAGATATGCCGGAGACGTGATTACATGCTCTTGGCATTTGTGGCGGTGGCATTTGAGGGGGAAAATTCTAAGGATAAGTATTCGGGAACGTTGCCGTCGAAAGGAAGAGATTGAGGATGAGACCCGAAATGACCACAGGCTCGTTTTTACACGAGACTAAAGTTTGCATCGTTCGAATGCAACGAAAATGATTATTTTTCAATTGCTCGAATTTTCTCGTGGCTAATCTTCTTTACGAAAATCCATCAATAATTTTTTAATCGCTTGTTCAGCGATTTATCATTTTTATCTGCAAAAAAATCATTTGTATAATAATTCGAACAAGGAAATAAAAATATGAAAAAGATATTTCGTTGCATTCCAACGATGCAAACTTCAAGACCATCGTTATTACTTTGTCCTATAGGAATAACGTTTCAACTGTTCCTTTCTCCAATTTTATATATGAATGATAACGATTATGTAAATATATGTGATATATGTGATATATTTACAACAGCTTACATTTAATATGATCGAATTATTTCATAATCGGAATATTTGATTGACTCCAAAATAAAGTATAATTTGCCATGAAAATTATTGAATATATTTTAAATATATTTTATTATCATTATATATTGTTTGCAAGTATGTATTCTAAGTAAAATATTATATTTAGAATATTTTACTTAGAATAAAATAAATAATAATAATAATTTATATATTCTATTTTATATAAATTATAATTATTATATATATTTTTTACACCATTTATATACTTATAAATTCCATAGTCACATATGGGTTTGCACGTGTTCTTGTGTGTGTGTGTTTGTGTTTGTGTGTGTGTGTTCGTGAGGGCGTGGCGGAGACGCGCGGTTGCCCTGACAATCCTCGCGTGTCTCTACGCTATACATTTAAACGTATGTGTTAAATGTATGCATATACATATGTATATGTGTGCGCAAGATTCCCTGCCCTCTCGATACACACCGCGCGGTCACGAAGAATCTGCAACGAGTTCTGCAACGTGCCGGTCTATATTTTTTTTCTTCTTTTTTACGATTAACAGGGATAGCACATCCGCGTTTAATTAGAAGAAGAAAAAAAATGTAAAATGCAAGCATGAATCTCTCTCTCTCTCTCTCTCTCTCTCTTTCTCCGGTTCCCGACACATGGCCGAGATAAAAGCGGACGAGGGTGGTGTACTTACTGTACAGTAATTCGTTAGTGCAGTCATTCGACGAAGAAGCAGTGCTGCTCAACCTTCGCCCGCAATACGGAACACGTTCGAGAGGTTCGTTTAATTGAATTCCTTCGTATCTTACGTACATTTTTATTTCATTCGATACGTAACTTGTAAAAATTCCTCGAGACACAATTAGATGCAATTATTCTTTTTTTTTTCGAGATCTTTTGGTTAATAAATAATTCTTGAATTCGGTCGAATTTTTCTGGGGAATTTCATTCGGAATGAATTGTTTGAATTATTGAATTTACTTTTTTTTTTAGCCAGGCGCTAAATTGTCTACCAGTATTATTATAATTTAATTGAGTGAAAAATTAGGTAAGTTACAATATATATGTCTGATTTTACCGTAAGAAAATCGAGAGATAGGGAGGAGGGAGGGAGGGAGGGGGAGAGAGGGAGAGAGAGAGAGAGAGAGAGAGAGAGAGAGAGAGAGAGAGAGAGAGAGAGAGAGAGAGAGAGAGAGAGAGCGCTTCAGTAATTATCGTTCTCGTTTAATGGAGCAATTGATCCGAAGAAATAGCCGGTAAGACTAATTCCCCAATTTCCGAATACAACGATTCATTGATCGAGTCTGGCATATACCCATGCGCGACTCTCGTACGTCGTTTCTCGTTTCTCCCCACCGCGCGCTAATTAATTTCAACTGCTCAGCCAGTGAAGATTTCCCTCCAAAAAAAGAACTTCAAATTATTCTCAATGTTATATAAATAAATAAATAAATAAATAAATAAATAAATAAACAAAGAACAAAACGAATTTTTTTTCAGTCCCGATTCACATGATTCGCTTCGGACTTTGCCTCCTATATTAATAAATCGGACGACACGCTCGCACGAGAAGCCGAAAAAAAGTGGAAGCTTTTTTTTTATTTCTTGTTGTTGCACGTTATCACGAATTTGCCGGAGGAAGAGCAAAAGTGAGTTGCCTCGAATGTGACTCGTGTATAACGAGGAGACGTTTATAAATACCACGTGACATCACACTAGTCACACATAGAAACGTCATGCTTTTTGCCCACACGGTAGGTATACGTTACGTGTAAATATCTCTCTCTCTCTCTCTCTAGGTACTCTCCAGCCCGGCAGCTCTATAGCTATTATTACATCAGCGAACTCAGGCGATATCCTGCGTGCATATAATTACGTACACATATATGCACACACACATATATATTTATGCATACATTAACCGTGAAGAGATAAATCCGACACCTGCATAATACACGCTTCTCGTCTCGATATTTCTCTGATTTTTCAGCGTCGAAAAAAACGCGAGGCCGCTCGAGGATTTTTGAACGTGTTTTTTTTTTGTACTCGAACGTTGAGGTGCCTTTGTATTTTTTTTTTCGCCACTTTGTTCGAATAGGTGTTTTTTTTGCCTTCTCTCGAATTGTTCAACTTCTGCTTCTCGTTTATCTCGCGACGCGCTTTTTTTAACGGCTTGGTTATTTTTTCAAGGTAAAATTTTTTTCTTTCCTTTTTTAAAGTCAAGATCTTTTTTAAAGTTAAATTGACAAAAGGTAAATTGAGAAATTAGAAAAGAATGAATTTTCGTGTGCATTCCAACGATGGAAACTTCAACGTTTTAGAATTTTTGGGAGTGGGATGTTTCAAGTTTTTTTTTGGGAAGGGGGCGCTGAAATTCCTACGTTTCGGGAAGGGAAAAAAGAAGGTTGAAACGCGATACTTTGAGGACGCAGCGTTGGGTCCGAGTGTTGCAGCTCGTTAAATTGTGCAGTACGAGCGGTATTCGTTGTTGCGATGATAGTATATGTTAATGCGATTCGTAAGTGGACTAAATAGGATGTAGTTGTGAGTGGGGGTCAAACGTCAAACTCGCGACAATTCGCCGCGGTAAATTTTTTCCCGTTCCCTGTTTTTTTTTCTCTCTCTCACTCTCCCGTTCTTTTGTCTCTCGGTCGTTTCTTTTTTTCCCCGCAATTACCTATATTGCGGCATTGGAGCTTATCAAGGCGCGTTATCTCGCACACGTTTTGACTGATAGATATATAGAACATATTCACACGTACGAATAAATGAGGTATCTCTTCGGATCTACACACGTGCGAATTCCAGACACGCTGTCCACATATGTAAATAACACGAGGATCACGTAGAGTCGCGAAATAATTTTCTTCAAATTCATACATATTTATGTACACGTATGCATTAATAATTAAAAATGAATCTTTGTATATATATATTTTTTTATTCAATTTAATAATAATAAAATATTAAATCATTAAAATCATATGAAATAATATATTAAAATATAATAATAAATATATTTTATAGTATTAAATGTATTAATTTATTATTTAATTTGATTCGAACGATTTAATCTTCAATTATTATTAATAATTCTCCATTAATTAACTAAAGTTAATAATTCAAGTCGAAATTCAAATACTACTACTATTAAATCATTCAAATCATATTAATAAACTAAACGTCATTTCTAATTATGAAAAAAATACTTATATATTTATAATATTTGCTTCTTTTTTTAAATAACTTTCAAATGAAAAAAAAAACGTGTAGGAAGTGAATTGTGCATTATCGTAAGAGACAAGAGAATGACATACTGACATGAAATTCCGGCGTTCATTGCGTAGGTAGATTGAGGAGGAAGAGACCCGATTGACTGGGATACTTGAGATTATTAACGGGAGCTTCATTCTGACTCCTACATATGTGTTCGCATGCGTGTGACCATTATGATTCGTATACTCTTTTCTTTCATAGATTACTTTTGTCATTCCAAAAACTTGTCATAAAAATTGAATCTTCTTTTTTTACGTTTCGATTAATTTCCCAAGCTTTGTTCAACGTAATTCCTCGTTAATCGAGAATTTCTCACCGTTCTTTCCGTTCTTCTGTTGCTCGTGAGCCTCCGATTCGGACGGATTGTTCTTGACCCCTTTACTTTCCCCGATTGACAGGCTCTTTTTTTTCGTCCTCATAATCAGGCCTTTTTTATGTTTATTATTATTATTATTATAACTGTAACTATTATTTCGCGTCAACGAATGACGATCAATTGTTCACAGGTGTCCGGTACTTTTTTATTTATTTATTCAAGCATATTTTATTTATCACACAATTTTTTTCTTTTTCTGCAAAGTTTAGTATTCACAAAATTAAAAACAATATTGGTAAAAAAAAAAATAGTCACCGCAGTTTTCAAGTTCACCAAAAATGGAAATTTATTTTTAGAAGAAAAATCTTCTCTTTGCCTTTTACTTCCCAAAATAAATGAATTTTCAACTTTACAAGAAAAACAAAAATTAATATCTCCGCGTGATATATTTTCGTGTGTCACGCGCAGAGAGTAATTTTTTCACGCGTTTAGTCGACCGTGGAACTTTTCTGTTTTTTTTTTCTTGGCTCGTTGCAACGACTCACGGTTTCTTATCTCACTGATAAAATAAGTATTTTTCCTCCGTACATGTGTGCGGGTGTGTGCTTATAAGTTTTACACGGATCGGTAATTTTTTTTTTTCTTTTCTTTTCGTTCGGAATCGTGGAGAGCTCTCGACGTGCTAACGTGTCGAGGACGATGATCGACTGACTTTTGCTACGCTATAACTTTGCTCGTGTGGACAAAAGTATGGCAGCCGGCGTAGTGTGCGGTGTGTGTGTACTATGGACATACGTGTAGTACGGCAGGCTTGTAGTTTTGCGATGGAGGGGGAGACGCGGGTGGGGGGTTGGTGAAAGAACGCAAGGATTAATAGAGAGGAGGAGGGAGGGCGGGAGGGAGGGGGGCTGATGTATCATTCGAAGGCATCTCGAAGAGAGAAAAAAAAGAAGAGAGAGAGAGAGAGAGAGAAGGAGGGGAGAGAGAGAGAGAGAGAGAGAGAGAGAGAGAGAGAGAGAGAGAGAGAGAGACTCATTACGTTACCACTAATTACATCCTCCCAATTTTTTTGCTCTTTAATCTTTTTCTTTTCTCCTGCTCGATTGGTCGGATTTGTCGGGTTTACCGGAGCAGGGGGAGAGGGGCAGGCGGGTGCGAAGGTGAAAATTCGAAACCGTGAAGAAGGATGAGAGAGGGAGAATTTTTTTTTCCTTTTCGGACTCGCCGGAAGACGTCATCTCTGTCAATAAACGGTTTTTTTTTATCGCAACTCTCTCTCTCTCCCTCCCTCTCTCTCTCTCTCTCTGTCTCTCTCTCTCTCTCTCTGTCTCCCTAAAACATGACCTCAAAATATAAGTATGCCAAAACATCGGCAATCTTATCGCGGCTCGACAAAGCATTTTATTGTCCTGCGTAGTTTCACTTTTAAATTGCCCGCAATACGTGACAATTCATTGTCAATAAAATTCATGAGTCAATGTGTTTTTGTTCTTTTAATTTGAGAATTTTTTAGTGATTTTTTTTTTTTCAAGGACGTCACAGCATATTGATGTGAGAATTTTTGATCACTTTGGAAATTTCGTTACGCACGCCATTTGAGAGTGGAAATATGGATAGTTGCGATTTTATGATTCCTCTATCAATTTTTATGTACATTTTTTTTTAATTACTTGCATATTTATAAGAAAATTAATAAACTTGCCCGCATTAAAATTACGAAAATACGAAATGAAATTATATGCACATAGAATTTCATGAATTTACGGAAAAGTTCTTAATTCCCAGTTCATTTTATTACAATTTATTTTTTGCATTAAATTTTTTTCAATCCTTCCACAACGAATTATAACATTGAAAAAAAAAACCAGCAAATTCTTTTATTCGAAGCAATAGATAAAAATAAATAAAAAAATTTCAAGACTATCCGACACCGAATTGTCGGTCATCAAATTATTAATGATATTTTCATACGCATTTCATTATTGGCAAAATGCTCAAACGAGATTTATGAATTTTCTTATATTTTCGAGGAAAACTTCTCGATTTGTCTCAAGTGTTCGATAAATCTTCTCGATTTTCCACTCGTCCACCGGGGGTCGTTCGAATAAATTCAGGTGGGCAGAAAGAAAAAACAAGAATTCGACCGCGAGAAAAATTTGTGGGAGCGAGAAACTTTTTTATTTGCCCGCCTCGACGATATAAATCGCCGAGCGAGTGACCCTGAGAAATTCTCCGTCACGATTTTGTCGCGGGTCGTGTATCGTGGGGCACGCTTTTTTTTTTCTCTCGTATTCCGAATTTAGACGTTGCCTCGCGTATTTTCTTTTTACTCTTTATACGTTTTTTCGTCCCCTGTCCCTCCCCCGCAACGACGTCGAGGAGACTGTCTCAGCGCACGTAGCAAATTTCGAATAAAGACAAAAAAAGTGTATAGGAAGAAAGAAAAGCACTTCAATGATGAGAGAATTTTAAACTTTTCCATTTGTCGATCGATCCGTCGATTTTTCCAAAGTGCGAACACTCAAAGTATGCCAATTTCATATTCTCGAAATAAACTTCTACTACTACTTCTATAGCTATTCTTATATATAACCGAAAAAAAAATTAATTTTCTATAGTCAATTATTATATAGTCAATTTGTAATTCCGATTTATTTTATGGTTTCGCTGACAGAATTAAAAATCACTAAAATAGGCCCTTTTTTGTTTGGCCTCTAGAGTGACCTAAAGGCCTTAAGGCGCGAATCGCGATAGTGTCGTTGATTGGTCGATAGTAGTCTTGAGAGCGAAGCACAAGTCAACGACTCGATGCAACCGTACAGCGGGCAAGATTTCACTCTCGTTTTCGCTGCTTTGTCGCGTTTATACGTGTACGATATGGTATATAACACACATGTGTATACGGAGGGTTAACGTTCTGCGCTCTTGGCACATTCGTGTCTCTGCAACCTGTGGCCAGTTGCCGTTGCCATTATGGTGGTGGTGGTGGGAGGGGGGGGGGGCGGGGGGGCATCGATTGCGTAATGCCATTACCGATGTGTGCCAGTGACACATACGCATGTCTATATATATTTTCACGGTGTCTCGAAGTTTGCATCGTTGGAACGCAATGAAAATGATTTTTTTTTTGCTTGCTAAAAAAGCGTAGCTTTGAAAATGGCTCAATAATTTTCGAAAATCAATAAATATGCGTGCACACAAATAAATAAATAAATATGCACATAGAAGTGCATCGGTCCTCGAGAGACGCACAAATTTCATATATATTCGTACAAATTTCAAGAAACACATATCCATGCGGAATAGTGATCTCCGCGGAATGATGTCTATGGAAAGTTGAAATTTCTTGAACGATGAAAAAAAAAGAAAAAAAAGGACGAAAGGATCGAGCCAATTGAGCGTAGTTAATTCGACCTTTCCGGGAAAGAATTTCGACCGTGTAGGGGAACGCTTGCACGTGCGTGTGTACACGTATGGAGGATGTGTGAAGATTTCTCGTTTGAGCGCAGTTTAGAGAGAGGAGAGAGAGAGAGAGAGAAGGGTGGCTGTGCGAGTCTCCAGTTCTACATATTTAGCGCGGCATAGCCGTGCAGCCGAGTCAAGCATACATTCGCGTTGTGCATTTCTCGGTATTAACCCCGGTGGCATACGTACAGTGGGTGTCCTGGGGCAGTACGAAAATCGATATGAAATAATAAGACCTCTCCGTATCTACATGTACGCCCTTATGCACAATCACACACGTATACGTATGTATTGTAGACACGAGGTTACTGACTGGTCAGGTGAAAAAGGTTCTCATCGATTCTCGGAGTCTTCCTCATTTTTTTATATTTCTCTAACTTTAGGATTCCAACGAGAGGGCTGAATAGGGAACTTGGAAGGAAGAGGGTTGGAGAGGTGGAGGGTGCGACAACGTCAAAGTCGATAATAGACGGCCGAGTCGAGAATGAAGAGCTCGCTCGGCAATGCGAGGCAGCAAGATGGGATGAGAGAGAGAGAGAGAGAGAGAAAAAAAAGCCCAGCCCAAACCGCGGTCGTATCCGATCGCGGAATGCTGGCGGCTTGCGCCTCTTCCTTCTCTTACACGCCGCTCGCGGGCTACGATCTCCGCTCCACGATACTTTTTGTTCTCTCTTTCTCTCTTATTTTCTTTAGGCGCATTAGAGACGAGCCGGCTTAAATTAACGCGTATATACATGTGTGTAGTGTAAGCGAGAGCAACGATAGTATAGAGATTGCGGTTAAAAAACGAAAAGTCGAAATTCCAAAACTACGATATACAGAGAGAGAGAGCGTGCACGGAGAGAGCCTGGCCAATCGCTGTACGAGAGCAGAGCAGCATGCACGCCCCTGTAAGAAACGCGTCAACTAATTTTAGCGACTGTTACCCACGCTTCTCTATTCTTTTTTTTTTTTCGTTTTTTTTTTACACTCCAACTCCGCTTCCCCGTTACATATATCGTTTTCCGAAAACATTTTCCTTCTCGATAGCCAGCTCCCTTTCTCGCGCGTAGACACTCGACAAATACGGTTGAAAAAAAAAAGAGAAAAAGGTTTACTTGCGAGTAAGATTTCATCGACTAATCGCGACTTATCGTTAAAGATGAGGGGAAAAAAAAAAAAGAAATGACGAGTACACGTAAGGTTACATCTGGGCGTGTATAACTGGAGCATCTCGTAACTCATCGTGTGTTATATATATATATATATATATATATATATATATATATATATATATATATATATACACACACGCACGAATACGTATACGCATTTATCGCTTTTCTATTCTCATATATACGTGTGCAGAGCTCACACACGGCACTACGTACCGTCCTAAAGACACACACACACACACACACACACACACACACACACACACACACACACACACACACACACACACACACACACACCCCACGGACAGGGAAAAGGCGTATGCTTGCAATCCGAGCGAGCCACGCTTGTGACACCGCAGAATCGAGTTTCGGATATTACAACTTACGGAGAAGAGAGCGAAAGGCATGGGGGTTATGAGGTTTGCTATATATATATTTATATGTTAGGCTGAGGGCGAAGAAAAAAATGAAGGAGGCATAAGAAAAGGACAAGTGAAATACGCGCCGGTGTTTCTTGGTGCATGTACATATGAATATGAATATATATATATTTCTCCCGGCTGGTCGAACTTCCGCCTTTACTCACCCATTGTTGCGATGATATTTGACAACTGGATCGCGTAAAACTACCCACTTTCGTATATTCGACCACTTGTATCTCTGCCACTTGCTCCTGCTCGTTCTCTCGATAATTCCGTGAACGTTATTTATTTTCGCGATGTTGGCGGCGAGTCGTTATCGATACGGCGGTGAACGTACACGTCGCGTACACACACAGACGCAAGCACGTACACACACACACACACACACACTCGAGAGTAACAATCCTCGCGCGATGATACCGGGCACCGCGCGAGCGTAGCACACAATGCGTGGTCGTTATATGAAATTCGTCACTGCGCGTGTAGGTTCAACACACAAAATTGCGCGGCGCGTCGTTGTGTGACTAAGAAAAAAAAAACGCACACGCGCACACACTTGTAGGGTGGATAAGACGGTGGAGTGAGGAAATTGATGGAAAAATAAGGAAAGTGTTTGACGGGAATGTGCGTTGTGTTTACGCAACGAGGGGGAGAGGCGTTTCGCTAGTGATAAGGGATTTGCGGAGTTGGATTATTCAAGAATGATGAAGAACAAAATTACCGTCCGACATTGTAGCACCGACCGACTGGGGCCGTGTTACGGACGAGCTTGCAAACGACGTCAAGGAGGCGCTCCGAGCACCCGCGAACCTCCGAGTACACGCGCGCGCACACACACACACACACACACACCGGGTGACTACTGACGGAGTATCAACGTTCACACGCGATGCTGGTAGAGCACTGCGCGCCTGTGCTGCCAGATCGCGCGTAAAAGTTACCCCCTCTCTAGTCTCTTACGCGCCCATCACACAATCATAGTAGCGCGTGTCCGTGAGCGAGCGACGCTCGGAGGTCTTCGGAAAGAGCCGACCGCGGTCGAAGTTTCCCGACCGCGCATTCGGCAGCTACACTAATACATGGACGCTGAGCACGTTCATGTGCGGCCAAGCCGAAACGAAGGCTTCGAGGGAAAAAGCAATCTGAGCACGACTCGCGCGTGACGTCACCCGACGGCACGCGCGGGGCTTTTAAATGATTTCAATGCTTATTTAGCTCTTAATTCTCTGCGTTATTAATGTATACAAAAAAATGTATCGCGCACTCTGATCGCTTATTTTTTTTAGTTTATACGTTAATTTAAATATAATAATAAATCTAAATTACAACTTATTTATCTTCTAAAAAATTGTTTACGCTTTACTCACACCCGTCCTTATGCCAAATAAATTATAATTCATAAAAGTAAGCGGAAATATATTTATATTCGTATTATTATATTAATTCTCATACTTTCATCAAGCGATAAAGCATTATCCCCAAAAACAAGCCAATCATCCATCCGGCCGCCAAGCGTAAGTACCAGAAAGTGCACATATTCTACAAGCGATGAGATGGTCCCGTTGGTAGCGTTCCTGGTTTCGGTCCGCAGGGGCGCGGGATCGTTCCCCGCGTTCAGTGCTTTTTGTTTTTTTTTTAAATTTTTATTACTATTAATTCTTATTTGATTAGTTATTTTTATTAGTTATCATTATTATTTTAATTAGTTATCTTTTAGTGTCGAAAAATTTGTCGCGCACTCTGACCGCTTATTTTATTAGTTTGTACGTTAATTTAAATATAATAATTAATCTAAATTACAACTTATTTATCTTCTAAAAAATTGTTTGCGCTTTACTCACACCCGTCCCTATGCCAAATAAATTGTAATTCATAAAAGAAAGTGGAAATATATTTATATTCGTATTATTATATTAATTCTCATACTTTCATCAAGCGATAAAGCATTATCCCCAAAAACAAGTCAATCATCTATCCGGCCGCGAACTGTAAGTGCCAAAAAGTGCATTAGTAACACAATCGATAAGATGGTCCCGTTGGTAGCGTTCCTGGCTTCGGTTCGCAGGGGCGCGGGATCGTTCCCCGCTCTCAGTACTGTTTCTTTTTTTGTATGGAGCGAATTGTTTATTCGTGAAATCATACAATGTACTTATGATTTCACATGGCAAATGGTATGATTTCACAGTACAAAACATGGCATTTTTGTATGTTTTTACATTTACAGGTAATTTTCATTGTAATGGGGTGAATTGTTTATTTGTGAATACTCACCATTGACAGAACAAAAAATTTTTAATCGTGAAAGTTTTTCTATTTTCAGAATAACGTTCTTTCAATGAGCGTGTTTCACGAATAAACAATTCGCCCCATACAAAAAGAAATAAAAAAAAAAACAGAAATGTACTGAGAGCGGGAACGATCCCGCGCCCCTGCAAACCGAAGCCAGGAACGCTACCAACGAGACCATCTCATCGCTTGTGCTAAAAATGCACTTTTTGGCACTTACAGTTCGCGGCCGGATAGATGATTGACTTGTTTTTGGGGATAATGCTTTATCGCTTGATGAAAGTATGAGAATTAATATAATAATACGAATATAAATATATTTCCACTTTCTTTTATGAATTACAATTTATTTGGCATAGGGACGGGTGTGAGTAAAGCGCAAACAATTTTTTAGAAGATAAATAAGTTGTAATTTAGATTAATTATTATATTTAAATTAACGTACAAACTAATAAAATAAGCGGTCAGAGTGCGCGACAAATTTTTCGACACTAAAAGATAACTAATTAAAATAATAATGATAACTAATAAAAATAACTAATCAAATAAGAATTAATAGTAATAAAAATTTAAAAAAAAAACAAAAAGCACTGAACGCGGGGAACGATCCCGCGCCCCTGCGGACCGAAACCAGGAACGCTACCAACGGGACCATCTCATCGCTTGTAGAATATGTGCACTTTCTGGTACTTACGCTTGGCGGCCGGATGGATGATTGGCTTGTTTTTGGGGATAATGCTTTATCGCTTGATGAAAGTATGAGAATTAATATAATAATACGAATATAAATATATTTCCGCTTACTTTTATGAATTATAATTTATTTGGCATAAGGACGGGTGTGAGTAAAGCGTAAACAATTTTTTAGAAGATAAATAAGTTGTAATTTAGATTTATTATTATATTTAAATTAACGTATAAACTAAAAAAAATAAGCGATCAGAGTGCGCGATACATTTTTTTGTATACATTAATAACGCAGAGAATTAAGAGCTAAATAAGCATTGAAATCATTTAAAAGCCCCGCGCGTGCCGTCGGGTGACGTCACGCGCGAGTCGTGCTCAGATTGCTTTTTCCCTCGAAGCCTTCGTTTCGGCTTGGCCGCACATGAACGTGCTCAGCGTCCATGTATTAGTGTAGCTGCCGAATGCGCGGTCGGGAAACTTCGACCGCGGTCGGCTCTTTCCGAAGACCTCCGAGCGTCGCTCGCTCACGGACACGCGCTACTATGATTGTGTGATGGGCGCGTAAGAGACTAGAGAGGGGGTAACTTTTACGCGCGATCTGGCAGCACAGCTGCGCGCCGTGTGTAGCTCCGCGGTAGATGCGCGCGCGGTTCCCTTCCCCCACCCCGCGCCACTACAGCTTCGCTAGCGCTGTCTCTTTCTCGCGCGAACGCTGCGACGGCCGCGTGTCCCCATCTAACGGCGCTCGCGCGAACTTGGTACACACACGACGCGGCACAACGGTAACGCCTGTAGGACTGGTTTTTTGACTCGACTCTCTCATTTTCTCACTCTTTCTCGAAAATTCCCATTTTTCAAGTAAACAACGCTCTGACAAATGTTTCAATTGATCTCACAATCAACCGCGGTCCCACAAACAATTCAAATAAAAAGAAACATCGAAAAGGCAAATTCGAGTCGCTCACTCACCGGTAGTCGGGTCGGTAACTTACCGACAATTTTCAATTCTCATTTTTCAAGTAAATAACGATCTCAAAAACGTTTTAGTTGATCTCACAATCAACCGCGAACGTCCCACAAACGATTACAAAAAAAAAAAAAAAAATCGAAAAGTCGAAGTCGGATTGGTCAAGTTCACGGAGCGTAGTACACTTCTCGTAGTCTTAGCGATAGTGGCGCCATCCCTGTTTGCCCACGTTTGTTTTTTGGCCACTTTTGAGATACACAACTCGGACTCCTTCTACTCTAGCCTCCATGGATGCAGATAAACCGCCTTCGGCGCTGTAGCTGGTTCCTTTGTCTTCAGCCGTTTATAGACGACCGTTACCGCCTTCGACATCGTAGCCGGCTTCTTTATCCTCAGCTCATAATTCAGCAGCACTTCGAAGAGGCAGTTACAAACGTCCATTTTGTTTACGGCAGATACCGGTACGCACAAACACTTCAAACAGAATTTTTTGTAACAATTACACATTGCAAAAGTCTCACGCATTAAAATCTCGCGGAATACATTTGTAAGAGACAATAAGCGTAATTATTTCTTGGAATTCGACTTTGATCGAGGAATCGTGGCAAATAGTTTGCTAATTTGATGCACGTGAACAACCGAAATGCCGCGATACATTTGACAATCGAACAACACGAAATATCATTTAACGAGGCTTAAATTTGCTTTGCAGCCGAGACCCCTTTACGGCTGAGGAGAGAAAAACTATGACCGAATATCTGGTGAAGAACAAGTGCATCGGCAAAGCGAAAGGATTTATCATATGACAAAAAATGATTAAGGAGGGTGTAAGTCTTTTGTACTGCAATATCGTTGTTTTTTCTCACGTTTCAATTATTTTCGCCATATTTTCGTGAAAATGCAAAAAATTCCTCTCACTTGCAGTACCTAACATCTCGAACGCCCCAATCTCTCCAAAATCATTTCGGAAGGAAAATATTGCCGGACATTGAAAATTCCGATTGGTTGAGAGCGTCCGATGTGCGAAAATTTTTGGCACTCAAGAATGGTCCTCGTCGTCCCCGCAAGTAACAACATTGCCGCAGCGTTATTACTTTAATTTCATTATTAATAGTTGAGGGAACAGTAATTAAGTAACAAAGCATCACCGTTTGTATTATGTAGTGTGTGTGTGTATTTTTTTCAATGCATTCTGCCAAATAGTTTTTGAGTTTTCCTGTACACGTTCTTGCCAAAGCGACTCGAACGCCGTTGGAGACGGAGGTGAAGAAGAAAGAGAGAGAGAGAGAGTGTCGTTCATCCTCAAAACAATAACGATTCGTTTGAGGCAACGGGGCGAGAAAAACTATAAATAATAGGATAAACTTACAAATAAGAACAAATACAAAATTCTTATATAATCCTAGTAGCTTTTATCGATTGAACGGAGAATTTAATGTGAATTATTAACGTGACTGTGTCGAGACTATTATCTTGAATCTAATATTTTTAGCGTTGCAGGAAAAATGCGGCTTTATTAGGCTCGACAGAGGGAAAAACCCTGCCAGGGTATTTTATATATTATAGATCCCGTATCACAGTTTCATAGTTTTTCGCTTTACGAAAAGTTCAGCTATCTCTCTCTCGCACTCGTCATGCGGTAGATCTTCCACATAGTCGTTTCGTATTTATCTTATTTTTATTTTTGTATTTGAATTGTATTACAAAGATGCGCAAAGATTTCAATTTCTCAATGAGCCGGTGAAAAATTAATCCGATATCCATTTGTTACTCGCCGCTAGTCCTCTGTCATCCTGCTTACGTTCTTTCTCTCTCTGGCTTATTCCACCTGGCAGTACCAGATTCCTATATAAAAAGAAAACATTTTTTTCAAGCATGTTTACCGCACCAAAGAACTATTAAGAAATATTTTTGTCGGATTCCTTTAGTTGCCGTTTGTACATATTTGTAAAAAGTTAATAACGGTACGAAATAAAAACTTGCCTTGGGGCTTTCGTTCCTGGATCCAATTAATGAACGCCCCTACTCGAGTATTGAGAGCAGGTGCGCCGTAACCGCAAGCGCTTCCTCTGCTGATTATGCCGACCTGTACTACTCTGCGAGTAGACGCGCTCTGTATGACCAGTGGGCCGCCGCTGTCAAACTGAAATAAAAAGCAAACATTTTTTTTAATTCCTTTTACTTTCCTGTGATTACGCGAAATATTGAATAATTACCGTGCACGAATCTCGATTTGGCTCTTGGGTGCACATCTGTCTTCCGGTCACTAGAGGAAAGCTAGGCCGACATTCGTCTTCCGTTATAACGCTCAGACTCGCTTTCATTAGCACATTTATCGGCCGATGGGCATGATTGATAGCTCCCCAGCCTGTTATCCGATAGAGAAACAAATCGGTCTCATCGATGACAATTTGTTAAACATTTATTTTTTCATTTTTAATTTTAAAACACACATTGAATTTTTTTTCTCCAACTGATAGCTCGAACATCGCTCCACACGTTTAACAATTATATTTTTTTTCGTCTGCGGTTTTTCATAGTCGCCTGCGACACGACGTTCGAAACTCATTAGACTTACCCATAACGTCGACGGAGTCTCGGTAAAATGTTGCATCTCGTCGGAGAAACGGTAGACAAATGGGTCCGACGACCTCGTTGAATACAAAATAGCTCTTAACGGTGACAAGGGCTATATCGTAGTCCGGGACGGTCGGACAATAAAGCTCGTGAATGGTGAAATAATCAGCAAGCAGGAGCAGTGCAGGATCTTTAGTCTCATTGCCTGTGAAATAAAATGGGCTTTAGACGCATTCGACATTGAATTTGATTCATCTACGATAGAGGGTTGCTGCGAACGATGATCGGATTGAGGTCTAGAAGAAAATGTGCGTTTGGTCGATGCTGCAAAAAAAAAAAAAAAATTGCAGCACGAGAACTATTGAGCTGCAGTAACACCGCAGTTAACACGAATGTACGTCTTTCTTGCCAAAACAACTTTCTCGCTTGTCCGATGAATTGCAAAATCTTGTCGCAACGAAGTAGCTCGATTAAATAAAAAATGAAAGTAATCGTACAATTACCTCTGTTCATGTCATGTTCACCGACTAAGATAGCAACCGTATTGGGATCTCTATTGTACACGCAGTGTGCCGCAGTAAGCACTTGCTTGAAATTAATTATCGTTGAACCGCATATGAGCATTTTTGTATTCAAATCGACTACAGCTGCCATCATCGGATATTCATTGATTCCGGTTTGTTCACCTCCGTGAATTCTCGTCTGAAAAATTGTAACGAAACTTTCATTGCAATTATCTTTTAATTTTAATGAAATTAAAAAATGTTTATCTGAGATTTAAAAAAAAAAAATCCTATTGGGGAAATATTGTGCATCGATCAACTTATGTTTGACTTGTTCAAATTAGGAATTTACCGGATTTCTTCTGCCACATTCGCACGTGGATGTGGAAGCTACTTCCTGTTTGATCGTACAGCTGAACGATCCTCCAGAGCTGGGGACACTGGTAATGGCAGTTATTGTCAATAGATTGGTTTTACTGAGCACACTGAATCCGCTGCCACCGCAGTAAACTCGACCGCGTTCATTGCCATCTTCAATTAACAGCCGATCATCGGCGCATTGAATTGTCTTTGAAAGAAAAGAAAAAAAAATTTCTTCCGATAAAATACAGCCAATTCGAGCGGGATGCTCGAGTTCTGACGAATGCTAACAGCACTTACGAATGGCACGTTGAAATAAGCACAGGTAAATCTCATTGGACGATCGCTCTCGGCGATCCATTGATGGAACCATCCAGCCTGATAATTCTTCGGAAAGTCGATACTTTCGATCGTGTATGTAAAGTTTGGTTGCACCCATTGTTGACTGTAACGTATATCTTGTCCGTTATTACTGTTGAATAACGCCAATAAAATTATCAACGATGATAAAAGACCTGTTAAAGAAAAAAAAATGTTTTTTTGATCAGTGGCTACGTTTATTACTATATTGGAGACAAAAAAAGTAGAATCCTTGCCGTTTAAGATATTACTTTCGTCAACTCGAATATTTAACAATTAACTGATTTTCGTCGAGAATTGAGTAAAAGAAAAGAAACTGGTAAAATTTCAAGCCAATTTGGCGAATTTTCAACGCAAAATTCCGAAGATCCCGTAAAGACAATAAAAACAAGGGGAAAATGTTTAAAGAAAATATTAATGATAAAAGAAAAACACGACTAATCGAACAATTTCCGTAATCGCGACTTTTCAGAGACCATGTAAAAATGTCTAAATGTACATCCTTTTTTTTGTCATTCCAGTTCATCGCTGATTGCAACTTATTTTTATTGAGCGCCACTGTAATCTAATGTTTCAAAAGGGCCCTGGCGCCCACAAAATATGACCCTCCGTGAATGTGATACCACAATTTGTATTTTTCTTTTTGCGTTTTAGCCGAAAATTTAGCCCGACGCAACGTCACCACTGTTCGACAAACGGATCAATGCGAGAGGGAAAAAAAAAAGTACTTACCGCACATCGTGGACGGAAGAAAGTAGATTCGCAACGATCTACATTCGTTCACGGAGTAAATCATCCGGGTCGTTTAACTCGGCTATATATGTACTAACTGCCATGGCTTTCACGTGTTCAATAACGTTTTGATAACTGTAACGTTGACTGATAACGTTTTTACATAGATCTTAAGAAGCGTGCCATGCTCTTCCGGGAACACGACACGTAGGATCAGTTAAGCGTGCAAAAAAAAGACATATATCAAAATTAAAAGATGCTACAGCGACAAAATGGTTCACCAAAAAAGTCCGTCTTGTGTAAAGACGTTCGATACTTGGAAGAACCGAACGAACGAGGAATCGGTCGCATTTTATGTAATTCCTTTTATTTTTTTATAACGGATCAAATTGGTTGATTGTTTAGTTACAGAAATTATCGTAAATATTGGTATCCGTCGGTCCAGAAGCGTGAAATGCAATTGTTGTACACCAAACGAGGCTTAAGAGTTAAAAAAAAAAAAGTCCAGGAAAACTCGAATTGACGAAATGCGTAGAAAATTATGAAACAAATACAGCAATTAGGAGAAAACAATGTCGCGCATGAGATTATTAAATGAAAACATTATTGAACATAATTATTTCGCGAGACTCGAGCATTTTTTCTGGAACAAAAAAATTGTATAAGCGAGATATCATCGTGGCATAAACTAAAGTTCTCGTAAGTAAGTCAAATGTCGGTGGCAATAAATTAGTACTGTTTAATCGCTACTGACATAGTTTAGGTAGCGTAGAGGCTTAGTTTCTTTGCTTTGCTGATGTTTTCGAGGGTGTTTCGTGTGTGATGCTGGAGATTGTGGAGAGGTGTGTTATATGCCTCGTGAGATACCAAGCGTGTCTTGCTTCTAAAATATCAATGGTTGCGAGGAAGAAAAGAAAAACATTCCACGCAGTCTGAAGATCACTTGAGAAGGAAGCTACGAATATTCGTAATAATTGCCCTCGAACTTTGCGCGCAAATGCAACGGGAAAACGATTTCTCGGCTTGATAAGATTGTTCATTAGGATGGGCCAACGAAAAATTGAGATTATATAAGTACTAATATATTTTATCGTATGGAGTATTCATGATTCGAATGAACATTTTTTTTCTCGTGTCACTGTTCAGCGTGCGGAGTCACTTTTTGCTCAACGACACAACGTATGACACTTTAACGCACTACGGTGAATAAAACCTTTTTTGCCTAACAATCATCATCATTACGGAAGAATGAAATGAATAAAGAAAGTGGAGTGTTCAATGAACATTCCATGAACCTTATGAACGGTCGATGAACTTTATGAACGTTCAATGAACATTACCTCACGTTCAATAAACATTATGAACATTCGATGAAACTTGTGAATCTTTAATGAACATTATAAACAGGTAATGAGCGTTATGAATAATCAATGAACTTTATGAACATTCAATCAACATGAACCTTTAATGAATATTATGAACAGGCAATGAGCACTGTGAACATTTAATTATCCTTGCGAACGTTCAATGAACGGTATGGACGTTCATCCAACATTATGAACGTTCAATGAACATTAAGAACGTTCAAATATGCATTATGAACATTCAATGAGTATTATGAACATTCAATGAGTATTATGAACATTCAATGAACAGTATGGGCATTTAATGAACTTTAAGAACGTTCATGTGAGCATTATGAGCATTCAACGAACATTGTGAACATTCGATTGTGACCAACCCGTTCATAATGAACCATTAATAGTCATTATGAACAAATAATGAGCATTGTGAATATTCAATGAACTTTGCGAGCGTTATGAACATTGCAAACAATTCGCGAAATGAAGAATATCGAAAAAATACAAGGACGACCGCTAATTTTTCTTCGTGTCACTTGTGACAGGTAATTTGTCGTATTACTTGTGATCGTTGTCTGGAAAAAGGCAACAAAAAAAAAAAAGAAAACGACTTCTTCCGATCTCACCTATGGTTGTTGATGTTTATTTTTTGTTTAAGAGTATTATTACAGCCATATTGAGGAGAAATTATTTTCGCAGTGAGTACAACAGTAAAATTTGACATTTCGCAATACGCGTGCGTCACTAATGTGCACACGTGAACATTGCTGCGCGTAAATCTTCGTTGTATATTGCTTGCCGCTCGGAAGAACCATTCAATCATTATTTCCATTCGCGTAATATAACTATTGGCAACGAAGCGTAAGATTCTTACAATGAAATATTATCTTTCGTATCTCTTCTATGTACACGAAGAAGGATGGCCAATATCTAGCACCTTCTGCCTACATATCGTTCTCCTCACTCGATCGCGCAGTAATTGATACCTAAAAAGATATTGTCAATAAATAATTATTCAATCGCTAGGTTCGTTTTTATCGGTATTAATGTCGTCGTATAGTACAATTGGTGGAAAAAAAAGCTTGTGAAAAAAAAAAAAAAAAAAAAACGTCACCTGGCGGTGTATTCGCGACGATCCAATCGATGAATGAACCGACTCGAGTATTTTTAGCCGCCTCGCCTGTTGCGCAAGAACGTCCCGAGCTGATTATCCCAACGGACACGAGCCTACGGGTGGTTGGATTTTGCCAAAGCAACGGGCCACCGCTGTCATACTGAAATAATAGACGAAATATGGATAACGTATGGATATATTTAACCGTGAGTAAAGAATTGGAATATTTTTAAGGAGCCATTTGAAAATTATGGAAATTATTTGGAAGATTTATCATTTAGAAATTATATGCAAGATTTATAATTTAGAAATTATATGAAAGATTTATAATTTAGAAATTATATGAAAGATTTATAATTTAGAAATTATACGAAAGATTTCGTCAACGTTTACCTGACAAGCGTCTACGCCTTTTTTCCCTTGGGTGCATATCTGTCTATCCGTAATGTCAGCGTAATCTTGTCTGCATCTTAAATTCGTAATAACCGGAACTTGTGCTTTTTGTAGAACGGTCGCTTTGGCCCTGTTCGGCTCCGTGAGGCCCCAGCCTTTGATAATCGAAAAGACGAAACCCATATACGATGAAAATTGCAAATTGCCATGATGTTTATGGACTCGTTGAAATGAATAAAGCTCACCCAACATGTCGACGGGACTTCCGGCAAATGAATCACGAGCGTGTTGAAACGGAAGACAAACTGGACCGACCTGCTGACTGAACGCAATGTCGATTTTCGTCGTTAACAGAGCTATGTCGCCCTCGAAAGTCAAAGAATTATAGGGACTATACAGCTGCATCGAATCTACCAGATATAACTTCGAAGAGTTCGTATCGGAGCCTGTATACGTAAAAATTTATCATCAATAATCCAAGAATATCGCTGATTTTGTGTATTTACACAAAAAAAAAAAAAAAACATTCCAATGAAGAATATTTACCCTTGTTGAGATCATGATCGCCAACCAAGACAGCGAGAGCGCTGATGTTGCTTCTCTGCACACAATGCTCAGCGGTTAAAACTTGTTTTTTATTGATGATCGTTGCACCGCAATAGGCGATGTTTCTGTTCAAGTCTACCAGAGCTGCCATCATGGGATATTCGTTAACCCCAGTAGCCTCGCCACCGACGATTCTCGTCTAACGATTAATTACAATTACTCATTTTCCATATCACACATGCTTGAGCATTTTTTTACTCGAAATTTTCGTCATTCAAAGAAACATTTTTGAATTATTTTCATCGACAATTCTTCTATTATTCGTATTTATCAATTCGTCGACTTACAGGATTTTTCCATCCGCATCTGCAATCAGCATTTTCCTCTTCGACCGTTTGCATCTTCACGCTGCAGAGAAAGTGACCACCGGGCGATGTTTTCGAAGTTGAGAGTATAACAGTCAATTTTTTGGCCCTACTGACTACCGTGAAATTCCCAGAGCCGCAGTAACGATGGCCCACCACATTGTCAACTTCTTGGAATATCAAAGCGTCCCCGCTGCACTTTGTGCTCTGAAGAAGTGAACAAAAAATGGATCTTCGTCTCGCAATCTCTTGGCGACTGGTATGATCGTTGAGGGAAAATAACACCGCGGAAACCTCGCAATTTCGTCTAAAAGCCTTATATTCGTAAAAAAAGAAGAAAAAAAAATACATTCGTTTTGTTTCGATATTAATTTAACCGGAATTTTTTGGAAATATTTTCATCTTCTAAGAATTACAAATTTCAACAAAATGTTGAAGACCATCAACACATTCGTCAAGAAAAATCGTAATTGTTTTTTTGTTTCTCAGACAGTCAAGAGATTCAATGAACGTTGTATTGAGAAAAAAAAAAAAAAGAAATGGCAATACATTTGTCACTTTTTTTTTTCACGGCTTCTGTAAATGTATCTCCGAAAAAAATCGACGAAATCGGGTCTTATAAGGCCTTAAGGCCTTAGGCCACTCTAGAGGCCAAAAAAGGGCATATTTCGTGATTTTTTTTTTTCAGCGAAACCATAAAATAAATCGGAATTACAAAATAGGGGTTTTATTATACACGTAATTAACTATAGAAAATTACACACCCATAATCTTTTGGAATATCATTTTATAGGTACTAGGGTACATTTTTAACGAAAAAAAAAAAAAAAATCAATTTTTGGAAGATCCTAGAGTGGCCTAGGGCTTCAATTCGTCTGTCCGTTCGAGCAAAATTGTTCGTATTGTGGAAAAACTTACAGCGGGTATGTCGAACGATTCGCAATTTATTTGAAACGTATGTTTGCTCGTGAAGGACCATCGACAGGAAGATCCGGCAAAATAATTTTGCGGATACTCCGAATTGTACATCCAATATGACCTACCGGGTTCCAATTCCTGACTAAAATCGCAGCCATTGTATTGCTGCCCGTGGCTTCCGCTCACCCACACAAACAACGGTAGCAGAATATCTGCAATTCGAGAGAAAAAACAAAAAACGTTATCGTCCGGCTAGAGCAATGCCCACGCTCTTGCACTTTTTTTTTTCCAAATATTTGTGACTGATCGAAAGAAAAAAAAAAAAAAAAAAGCAACTTTGCGCGGCTTACAGAACATCGTGGCGAGAGAAGCCGTGATTTAACTTGAACAGCATTCGTACGGGCACTAATTATCCCGTTTGTCGGTAATGAGAAATATATATACGGAGTCACGATTTACATACGATAAGCCAAGGTGGCTGATAACGAGCTTGCATGTTCTTTGCGAGCGCATTTAATGCTTGAAAGATAATATTTGTATGTAGAAAGGGGTAATTGCGGAGTGGCAAAAATATAATTGTGAACCTGTTATTCATCTCAAGTTTATATTATAAAACAAAAAAAAACAACCAAAATTTAATACCGTATAACGCGTCCGTAAAACGAAGGTGATACGAAACTGGTATACTCTTATTCGGGTATTACGAAATTCGAGATTACGTTTGCAAAAAGTATTCCCCACCATTGTCAATCGTAATCAAAATCTATTTAAGTCAAGATGTGGTTATATCGTGTGAGACGGCAAAAAAGGATATGCATACGCCAAATGCAGAATTTGCGAAGAGAACAAATAAAAATTTGAGACACATTTCCGAGTGTCCAGAAGTTGAGGGGAAACGACAATGAAGAGATAGTAAAGCAATTGGAACAATGGTTGTAAAAAAAAAAGCGGGACAATAGAAATAAATCGTAAAATAGAGGCGCAATTGAAAAAACGTCCGGTAAAACAACTATGTGACTACATTAGGCGATTCGAGAAACTAGAATGTGAAGATAGATGTAATATAATTTTTAAAAAAACCGATGTAAACACGTATGCAGAGGTGAAGGCAAGGATGAGACCGAAATTGCATCGTTGGAGTGCAACGAAAATGATTTTTTTTTTAATTGCTCGAATTTCTTGTTTCTGATCTTCGTTACGAAAATCCATCGATCATTTTTTCAAATGGCTTATTTAGAGATCGATCATTTTTATCTGCAAAAAAATCATTTGCCAAATAATTTAAAGGAGACAATAAAAATATGAGGCAGAATTATTCGTTGCATCTCAACGATGCAAACTTCAAGACCATAGGCAAGGGCACTAAACACCATCAAAAGTAAACACCCTTAAAAGGGTATATTAGGAATAAATACTACTACTACTATTAAAATTTATATATATATAACACAAAAATCGAATACGCACAATTATTTTTGACTAGTACATTTTTTATATTATATTATATTTTATATATTATATACGAATATTTTTTATTACTATATATATATATATATATATATATATATATATATATATATATATATATATATATATATATATATATATAATTTATATATATAACACAAAAATCGAATACGCACAATTATTTTTGACTAGTACATTTTTTATATTATATTATATTTTATATATTATATACGAATATTTTTTATTACTATATATATATATATATATATATATATATATATATATATATATATATATATATATATATATAATATGCATAATATATAAATATTCATAGATAATATGAAAAATGTACTAGTCAAAAATAATTGTGCATAGTCCATTTTTGTATTATATACATACATATATATACATATATACATATATACATATACATACATAATATAATATATATATATATATATATATATATATATATATATATATATAATATTATATTTTATATATTATATACGAATATTTTTTATTACTATATATATGTATATATATATATATATACATACATATAGTAATAAAAAATATTCGTATATAATATATAAAATATAATATAATATAAAAAATGTACTAGCCAAAAAGAATTGTGCGTATTCGATTTTTGAGTTATATATATATATATATAAATTTTAATAGTAGTAGTATTTATTCCTTGTTATCGTAACATTTAATTCAAACAATACTCGATTGTTTTATATTATTTTTTTAAGCAACATTTCGTGGAATATCCCGATAACGTGATAAGATAATTTCGACGATAGTGTGTATCTGAAAATGAGGGGTCATCGTACGTAGACGCGGTATAATTCGTTTGGTGTTGAATATGGATTATCCTTGTATTTAGAATTTTTATGACCAGAGTTTGTTTTCTCGTCGCTGCCACTGATAACGCGCGCCTTTTAAAGACTACAAAAATGATAAAGGTAAGCGCGAGGACCCTGAGCCTGGCATTTCACGCAAACTGCATGCATATTTATCATTCAGTGCAATCCTTTTCGAAGCAATAAAATGTACGCGACGCGAATGCATTGCGACAGCGAGCAATTGAATTTTTTTTAACGAGCCACTACGCTGTAATTTTTTTGTTTGTTTTTTTTTTCCCTAACAGACGGAAAGAATTTGCAAAGTAATTACTCCCAAAGTCGCTTGACTTTTTGTCACATTAATTATTTACCTTCATAATGCCGCGGCACAACTTAAGCCAATCCGATCAGTCTTCCTTCTGAGCTCTCAGCCATTGAAACGAAAGCTTGTATCCTGCGGAAGAAAAAAGGTACTTTTTTTTTCCTCGCTGGCTCATATCCAAAGGATATTACAGAGTCGAAGAATTGTATTCAGTAAAAAAAATGTTTGAGAAATTTGAAAAATGCCTGAAAAAATTGTACGATATGTAGCGCGCGTCGTACGGTGGCGCTCCCTCGTGGCCTTTTCGTCAACTTGGCCAAACGTATCCATGGCAACGCAAAAGGCAATACTGTTGACACAACAGGCGTAATCGAGCTAACCTTATTCAACGCTTCGTTTGTCTTACTTTTTAAATAAATCTCTTCGAGATTTTCTCGTCGTATCATGCTAAAAAATAATTTCCTCTTTCTTCTTTTTATATCCCGTTGAGAATTTTTTGTGAATAAACCTCAGTAATGTCTTACTTCTATAGTTCAACTGTCCCAGATATTGACAGTTACGTGAACAAGAATGCTCGAAAAAATGTAAGTTTTCACGAGATACAATATCCATTGTGAGTGAAAAGGAAAGGACTTTTTCTTGCGATAATTTGCTTGGCGCTATTCGTAAATTGGATATGTTGCAGATTGCGGGACGCAAAGTTACCAACGATTACGATATCGAGCCTGTGCACGGAGGAAGGCATCGTCGAAAGCACTCGACGCGCGCCAGGACTCTTTCCAAAGTAAAGACGACGGAGAACGGAGACGACGATCGCAACGACGGCAAAGCGTCGACGTCGCTCGAGGATAAGCGAAGACGACACAGACATCCGGAGAACGACGGTCGGTGCGCGAAAGTCGAACTACGAGATTCGCCATAATCGGATAATTCGTCGAGTAATGTAAATGTTTTTTCGCGCTTCTCTAGATATCGCGGAGGAACTGAAGGAAACGAAACTCCTATTGGCCAGAGCAAAAAACAAATCCAGCAAATTGGAAAAAAACTATCACGAAATGCAGGCGGAAGGTGATAAATTGAAGAGCTTGCTGGAACAACGAGACGGCGAATATCAAGAACTGAACGTTCGTCGCGAAGAATTGACTAGGCTTTGCGAGACGCTGGAACGCGAGAAAGCGAATTTTTCCAAGATGGCGCAACGATTGAACGAGGAGAATACGCAGTACAAGGAGGATGTGGCGCTGTTGAAAATTCTTATTTATCGTTTGAACGTTGAGATAGAACGATATCAGGACAAGTTGAGATTGTCGGAACGAAACGAAGATTGCAATGTCGAGCCGTCCAGGGGCACAGACGTAGACGTGACTTTGGAAAATAAGCGAATCTCCGAATCTTGGGGACGCGTTAATCTTCATGCTCTGGGACCGTTGCTCGAGGCGTATCAGGAGAATTTGGAAGAAAAGGAACAGTTGATAAAGCAATATGACAATGAGATCAATCACTTTGGCGGAAGATGCAAAGAAGTGGTGACCGAGAATGAAACTCTGCGTGCGGAAATAGAGCTTGTTAAGACGCAGGTTTGTTTGAATTAGCCAGGTCTTTTTATCGGACAGTATCTTGGCTTGAAACTCGGAAATTCTTTACAAGACAAACTCTCGAAACTTGAAATGCCATATAAATATTCTTCGAAATATAACAATTTGATCACGTAGATGATATTCTTCTTTTTTTTTTGTTCACAGTACGAAAAGTGCCGCAACGAGATGAAAACATTGAGCGAGGACGACGCGACAATCAAGGAAAAGAATGATCTTTTGACGAAACAGGTGATAGCACAGAAGCATCAGATCCAAGAAATACATTCGCTTTACGAGAAAAAAGTCGAATCGATGTCCCAGGATAATAATAAACTGCACACGGATTATATCGCGTGTACGTCGGAATTGAGCAATTTGCGTGGCAAGTACGAGATATTGCACGAGGGTTACGAAAAAATGAAGAATAATACGGAACGTACAATGCCTGTGTCGGTGCACACATCGACGATCGACGAATGCAAACGTTTGTTCGAGGAATTGAGGATACAGTACGATTCGGAAAAGAGAAAATTGACGGATCGCGTGAAGCGATTGGAAGAGTCAAATCCGCAAAATGAGAAACAATTGGTCGTGGTAACTGCCGAGAGAGATCAGCTCAAGCGTCAAACGAAGAATCTTGAGAAAAGCTTGAAGTACGAAGGCAGAATTTGTCACTATCGACGATAAGATCGAAACATCGATAACGATAAATCTTTTTCTTTCAGACGTACGCAACACAAATTGGAATACTTTCAGCGAAATCTTTGCTCCGTTCAAATCTCGAGGGACTCGTTCAAGAGACAGCTTGACAAAATCACCGTCTATTGCGAGGATTTGTTGGCCGAGCAGGAAAAATGTATCGCAGAGAGAGACAAATTGGTTGCTCTGCTCAACGAACGTGACAAAGAGAACGAAAACATTCAATACATCGGCAACAATATTGCTCACCGTATGGGAAACTTGAAGAGTCAATTACAAGTAATCGAGACTTTGTGTTTTTTTTTTTTTTTTGCTTTTAGTAAAGGTTGCCCGTAGCTTCGCCCGCGTGGAATTAAAAAAATAATAGTAAATTTATACCGAGTTAAAAAATAATAGAACATTTATAGTTTTAAATTGATACAAGGAATACTATTTGAGAGTTGATAAAAAAAAATCCTTTCTTAGTGCACCGCTTCATCTTTTAATGAACATATCCAAATTTCATGTTTCTATTTTCAAGAGCCAGTCACGGAGCTCTTTTACATGAATAGATGAATGGACATTTGTTTTTTCTCGCATTTTCAGAGCGTACAAAAGGGCGCCAAAGAGCAATTGGAAACAGTGGAGAAGCACATAAAGATTCAAGAGCGCGGTGTCGGTCGTCTTAAAACGGATTACAATCGTGAGTTGCAACGCTTGAAGAATCTCGTTAAGCAGAAAGAGGACGTTATAGGAAAGTTGCAACGTGAGAAATACGCGACTCGCGACAATTTGGAGCTTGTTTGGAGAGCGGCGACAAGCGACGACAAAAAAGTCAAGGATGCCTTGAAAAACACCAAGATATGCAACATTTGAAAAGCGATTATCAATGGAAAAAAAATACCAACGTTCCACAAATTCGTCTTCTGCGACCAAAAAGTCGTATCCGATTGACGTAAATTTTTATACTAGTCAAATGATCGAGTCGTTATTGTTACTAGGATAATTAACACGTGTAATCGTTAGAGAGCTAACGAAATTTTAGATAAATGCTCGCGAGCCTGCCACAGTTATCGTAATTATTATAATAGTCTATAAATAGTCAAGCAATTGATTCATCCATCAGAGTTTCGAGCACGAAAATTTTTCTGAACTCTTCCCGCGATCCATTAAATTATCGGACACGTGAACGTGACGAGTTTCGCAATCACGTACCGCGTTATGTGACGATGATACGTGCGCGAGAATGTATTCACGTGTACGCAACATATGCCGCAGAGAGACCAAGTGTCATCTTACTTTTATACAGTGATGACATCAACTTCGTTAAATGGTGACAATGGTGGCTCGAGTGTACCATCGCAATGGGGCAACAAAATCGACCGTTTCAAAGACACTCGCTTCCAATGCCAGAGTCATTTCAACGCGAAGCATAATTTGCATTATTCGAGAATATGCGCACTTGTCGTAAATCTTGGCTTGACCGTTGACGATGTAGGCGAGGTCAGAAATTCGATTTATCGAAATATCTTGACAATGCTGAGAACGTTAGCTGAGAAAGGATTTATTGTTTAATTTTTGTATGAAAACTTTTACTTTTAGAAATCAGATTCGAAGAATCATTGAGATCTTTTTACGAACGCAATATATAAGTAATTATTTCGTATAAGTATTGCCATTCCAGTTTTTTTTTTTTCCGTGAAATGTATGGATGCATGTAAAGTAGATTATGAATTATAGTCATGGATCAAACTGGGCAATGATCATCGTGTATTATTGAAACAATCGAGCGAATCGAATAGCGATATTTTCTCGGACCGAATCGAGATTCACGTTTCTTCAATATTACATTGATCACTGATCGATGAAGGTTTTTGCAAGTGTCGATTGTCGAACTTTTGGACATATGATAACTTATGGAAACCTTCAAAGAGGACCTTGTGGAAATGTTCAAAGAGGACTTATGGAAATGTTCAAAGAGCCTCTTGCGGGCGGACGAGGCAGTGTCCTTCCCCAAGGACACTTTATTTATATTCTTTGTTTATAACTATAAGAATTGTTCCATATAATTACTACACGAAATTACTAAATATATTCCACATAAACTTGGAGCCTTACAAGTCCGAAGAGGGATGAACCGTATACTTTTAATCCCTCTTCGGACTCCTAGCGATTAAAAGTATTACTTTACTCTATGTCTAGTCGTACCTATCAGCGAGGAGAACATGGTAGTGGTATTTAAAATACATTTTTGGCTTTTGAGACACTGTTGAAATTACATATTTAGAAGTTACCTTGCCTGATGTTCCTTGAAATTTTCAAATTCGGAAAAAAAAACGAAAAACCATATCTACGATAACTAATGAAAAAAAAATTCGAATCTTAACGCAAAATAAGCGTTAACTTTTACCTCTTCATATTTTGATAATCCTAAATTCATTGTCAAATATCTTTGGCGCTTCGAATTGGCAAGAGTACGATACTCTTGCCAATTCGTATCGAAGTAACAATTTTTTTCTACCGACTCTCAAAATCTTCTATTCCGTGACTCTCATCTTCACGTAACGTATCCTATTTACCGCAATTTCATAATTATTCATTTTCTCACTACTTTCGTCAGTGTAAAGCGATCTTTTTAGTTTCGTCGGACTCGGCCAGGCGGCGCACCGGTCGCGAGTTTAGCGAGTCAAAATGTCGTCTGCTAGGCGCGTCGTCTGGAACCGGGTCGCATTTGTGAGGTGAAAAAATTGTTGCGACGAGTGATATAAAGTGACGGGTCTCACGATTGTCGCCCCGCAAACGGTACTTGCGCGTAATTCCGATTTGTATAAAAAAAAAAAGGAGCAAATCAAGAAGAAGAGGATAAAGAAAAACGAGCAAGAAAGTTCAAGCTCGCGTGAGGAAAAAAATCAGGAGCGAAGTGTATCGAGAGCGCGTGGGCCGAGAACGTCGTGGCGATTTGAGGGAAGTCTCGCGTGTGTGTGTGCGCGCGCGTGTACATTGGCCGTGCGAGTCCCCGGGAAAGCCGGTGAGCCATTGATTTTTTTTTTTTTTTTTATTCATTTCACAGGATTCTCGTTGATGACACACGAGACAAAATGACGACACGGGCAAACGTCATCTGGCCACGACGTTCGAGCTACTCGTAACGATCGAACGAAATTTGAAGAAAAAAAAAAAAAAACAAAGAAAATTACACGAAGTGTGTTTGCGAATCGTAAGAATCGCGCCATATGCATTGAGCGCTAACACATCATGCACGCACACTTGCGCGTGCGCGTATATTCCGACGTATCCGTCAACTTTATTGCCTCGAGAGACTCGCGCGCGCGTGTGTTGGAAACGCCTTGAGTCTCGTTTTTCTCCGCCAGTTTATTTTCAATCGTATCAGTGAAACAACCGTCGTATAACACTTGCCATACGTTTAGGCACGAGTGAATTTTCTCGCGCCTTTTTCTAGACACGTTTCAAGCAACTCGCTACGAAAAAAAAAACTCGCTTTGACGATTTTATTCTAGATTATGAAACATTTTTCTCGCTTCGTGGATATTCTTTCGACATTGCGTCGAGAGTGTGCAGAGTTGTCAATAGAGAAGAGCGGGCTACCGTCTTGTGTTCCGCGCGGTCGCGAATATACACAGAGAGAGAGAGAGAGAGAGAGAGAGAGAGAGAGAGAGACGTGTATATAGAAACGCTCGAGCGTTCACACCATCTCGACACGCCGTGTAAATATTGAGTTCGCTCTCACACGCGCGAATAACCGTTCGTAATAACCGCCATATTGTTGACTCTTGAAGAAGTTCCGCGTAGACGAAAATATTCCAGAGACGTTTCCGCCATTCGAAAAGGAAAGAAAAAAAACGGCAAGGAATTCCGAGAATATCGTTTTGTTGATTCTTCGAAGATTGCGAGCTGTCGTTTCTTTTCGGAGGGGCTTTTCTTTGCATAGGCGAGTTGAAGCGTGTGACGGTGAAATATTGCCGGTACGCTTTGAAGCTTGCGGAATATTCTTTAAGGCCTTAAAGACCACTCTAGGATTCCCCAAAAATTGATTTTTTTTTTTCGTTAAAAAAAGGCTTTGAATAAATAAGGAATGAAAGATGAAAAAAAAAAAAGAAATTCCGTTACATTCCAACGATGCAAACGTTATTTTTTGCGCGCGCATCTTTGAGAGTTTCCTTTTGTCGCTTCGTTACAAACGCACTATATATCACATTCGTAGTACGTTAGCAAAGCTGCCCGATAACGGCAACGTCATAAGGATCAACCAAATGTCCCGATAAACTCCTGTGCGATAACCAATAGATTACGTTAGTCATAGTTGATCGATAAAGCGCTATGAAAATATGAAGTTTCCCCCTCGTATCACGATGACATTGTTCCACACTCAAATTCCTATCGCTTGCGGGACTTTCGTCGGATGTGTCACGTTTCACTTCGCGATGTCGAGAGTGACGAGCCACTCGAGTAAATGTGGCTGTCAGCTGGTAAATTTTGACTTCTCTGGCTCTGGCTCTCTCTCTCTCTCTCTCTCTCTCTCTCTCACACACACACACACACTCACTCTCTGTCTTACTCTTGAACTCTCTCACTCTCTCACTCACATTCTCACTACCCATCCACCCATCCATCCAAACCAAACCAAACCCCAACAAACCCAAACAAACTCACCAAACCCAAACAAACCTCACCAAACCCAAACAAACCTCAACAAACCCAAACAAACCTGACCAAACCCAAACAACTCTCACCAAACCCAAACAAACCTCAACAAACCCAAACAAACCTCACCAAACCCAAACAAACCTCACCAAACCCAAACAAACTCACCAAACCCAAACAAACCCAAACCCACCTCCATTGTTTAAAAGCATTTTCAATGCTAAAAAAACTTAAAAAATTCGTGCAAATAAAATTCGTTTGATTGATTGATAACAATCAGAACTACAATAATAATAATAATAATAGACCAAGAAGGGCCATAATAATATTAATATTAAATGATAGAGATAGAACTACGAATAATCGTAAAAGTGAAAAAGAGGGATTTAGATACTATTTTTTCCATCTTATCACAACGGATTAAAACGTATCGTCGTGCACACTTCGTTTTTACCGCAGGTGTAAACAGGTAGCGTCGATGTACGATAAAAAAAAAAATCATACGAATTAATCCCCTCGGTGCAGTAAAGACACGAGAGACGTGTCCGCGAGGGAAAGAGTAAAGGGATGCGTGAGTGTAGTCCACAACAACAATAACAACAAAAAACCACGATATGTCATCGAACGTGCACATCGCGTTGCAAAAGTGCAAGAGGGAGAGGCTAATAAATTCTCCCGCGAGTCATTCTCACTTTAAAGCTCGTTTATCGAGACCCAACAGATGATAAATTTTCCAATATTAATTGGTTGCATTTTTTCGCCGTGAATTTATGAAACGTTTTTGTGAAAAGAATTATTACACTTTGTCAAAGTTATTGCATTTTTAAGCAAAACATATTTGCGAGTCTTGGAAATATTTCATTATTATTGGAATATTTCGTTCCGGAATTGGGCAAAAAAAAAAGTTGAACCTCAAAGGACCCGCGCGGACATGTGAAATTATACATATATATATATATATCGACAGCACGAATGTTGAGCAATTCCAGGCGGCCCGGAAGTGAGAAACGGTAGCGGGCAGTTACGTCGGAGCATTGTTTCTCTCTAATTCTCTATCCATCTCTTGTTCTCTCTCTCTCTCTCTCTCTCTCTCTCTCTCTCTCTCTCTCGTTAAAGCTGAGAGAGCATCTTGCGTTGGCGCTCTATCTCTCTATACCCACGCGGCAATTAATCCGTGCAATTGCCTACAGTCGTCTTTTGCGACAACATCGTTCCGCGCTTTCCGCAAGCGATATTAATCCTCGCGTCTCGGTTCTTTGTACGGCTTTATTACAAATCTCGCTATCATTTACCGTCTCGTTGATGCACTGTGCGTTTCTTTTTTTTTTCTTCTTCCTTTCAGAGCAGTGGATGTAGTTTCTCGCGGATTTTTTTTTTTTTCCACACCGTCGTGTTTGTCTTTTTGAAATTTTTGCATCGTTGAAACGCAACGAATTTCTTTTTTAATTGCTCAATTTAATTAAATTCAATTTGGCAATTTTCGCTATTCTTGATTGAAGTCATTGGCTTCGGGATTGTTGGAGATTGCTGAGTGTACGAGTTGTATCTCGTGCGACTATTATCGTCCTTAATATTCATTGGTTTCTCGGAAACTCCCTACACCTCGTTGCAATACGAGCTCTCGTAAGCAAAGTATCACACGGCCACAAATAAGATATGAAACACAGCGCGGTGGGACTTTTAAGCCTGTGATACTTAATAGCACGTGGGTAGAATCGTCCGTACAGACATTATAACTGTAATCGCAAGTGTTCGGTATCTATTCTTAGACCAATTCTCGCCGAACATCAACGAGAACATTATACAAATTAACATATCAATGGATTGTGAATTTTTTTTTTCTTTTGCCGCAAAAGTCATTGCTGTAATTTTTTTTTTCTTTCCCCAACAATGCCGAGTGCTTTTAATGTCGCGTTCGCTCGGAGTTTATTGCGAAATTTCAAAAGTATGAAAAATCGAATGTGTAAGGAATAACCGTGTGTCGCGTCGTTCCAATACTTTTGTGAAATAAAAAAAAAAAGGGCAAGAAGCTCGAAAATCAAAGGATCATAGATAAGAAAATGGAATTTTCATAAGCTATTATTGATTCGTAAATTCGTGAATTAAAAAAAACCGCACGACAATGCGCTGATTACTCGCTGTCGTCCGCGACGCGACTGCCGCGAATTCGTTGTGGCTGTTCACGGAAGCTCCGTCACCGCCGCCAACTCTCGAGTTGCGCGAGCCGCCGCTGCCGCCGCTCGTGCATCGGAGTGGAGGGGTAGGCTACTACGGCCAACGAGAGTGCCGGGCGCGTTCTTTCCAGTAAACAAACGCGCAACGTTGTCGAACGTGCACACACACACGAGAACGTGTCCGGGCAAGTTTCTCGCTGGCGAGTTTATCCGACATTTGTCCTACACCTCGTGCCGGCCAAATATTCTTACGATACGTAAATTCGTCGTGTCGCGTTATCGCTGTGTGTGATACGAGAAAACGTTTCTTTTTTTTCTTTCAAAAAGAGCTAGTTCCCTGAAAAAGGAAACGTAGAAAATACGCGAATAGCGGCAAGGGGGCAGGGGGGGGGGGGGGGCGGGCAAGTATTCATCGTTTTCACGTTCTAGCGGTGATAAACGGAGAATATTTGGTGAAAAAGCGGTAAAGTTTGTCAGTGAAAAAGTTTGAGTAGAAAGAAAGATATAAAGGAATAGAGGAACGCAAATAAAGGGCTCGTGAGGATGATGACGATGACGACGAAAGCGACGAGGACAAGTGCGGTAATGGATTTACGGTAGTGCTACGTGATAACGGTGAATGATCTTCGATCAAAGAGGATCATGGAGTTCGAGCTCGACGGTAGTCTCAAGGAGTGGGCCAAGGACAAGCCCTTGAGTATACTGCAGCTGGATCCTGCGGATAGGGCCGTTCTCAGGATAGCCGGTGAGTCGACACATTTTTCTTTCTTTCTTTCTTTCTTTCTATTCGTTCCTCTGCTTTCATAATTAGCCACCGGCTTAACCTCTAAGCTGCCAGAATAGGCTTTTACCATTTCACGAAAATTAATTTTCGTGAAATGTGGTTTTTTAGGGCGTTTTTTTTTAATTAAATGTTTTTTTTTATATTAAATGCGTTCGTTTAAAAATTAAATGGGCTATTTTGAATATTAAATGTTTTTTTTTTAATTGAATGAGTTTGTTTACAAGTTAAATGGGTTTTTTAAAATTAAATGAGTTTTTTTTAATTAAATGAGTTTGTTTAACAATTTAATGGGGGTTTTTTTTTAAATTAAATGCGTTTTTTTAAATGAAATGAGTTCGTTTAAACGTTAAATGGGGGTTTTTTTATTATTAAATGTGTTTTTTTAAATTAACACGTTTGTTTAACAATTAAATGGGGGTTTTATTTCAATGAAATGTGTTTTTTTAATCAAATGGGGATTTTTTTAAATTAAATGCGTTTTTTTTTAAATTAAATGAGTGTTTAAAAATTAAATGGGTTTTTTTAAATTAAATGAGTTCGTTTAAAAATTAAATGGGCGATTTTTTATAATTGAATGTGTTTTTTTAATTAAATGAGTTTGTTTAAAAATTAAATGGGGGTTTTTTTTTACATTTAATGTGTTTTTTTAATTCAATGGGGGTTTTTAAAAATTAAATGGGGTTTTTTTTTATTAAATAGGGTTTTTTAAAATTAAATGTATTTTTTTTATTCAATTAAATCGTGTTTTTTTTTAAAATTAAACTGACTTTTTTTTTCTATTTTGTCAACGAATGACGTCACTTTGCGAACTTACATTTTTTTTTCCACTTGGATCTATTTTCGACGGTGACGCAATTCGTTCGAAGCAGTTTCCTGCTTCCGTTTAATTAACGGCGACGCGGACTTCCGGTAAAAAAAATAGTCCGTCTGCGATTCGCCCTTTGCACGTAAAATTTACACGTGTGTGTATTCGTGCGACGAACGAGGTCCTGCGCCATTTTTGACGCCCCCGCCCTCCCCCTTTCTGACGGTTTTGCAGTGCCATAAAAAATAAACCTGCTCGTCGATTTTAATTTTTCTTTCAAGTCGACTTTGTATCGATCGTGCTCAAGGACAAGCCTGTTGTCGGGCAATCATTTTTTTTTTTTTTTACCATCCTCAGCCGATTTATTGAACGTCATGAATAAAATTTGGATTTTTTTTTCTCCTCGGTTACGAGAATTTAATGATACGCGATATTTTATGAGTGTCGTCGAGAATTCCCGCGAGAATTGCATTTCTTATTTTTTTTTTTTTTTGTCATTCTCTAATTTCTTCCTTTTTTTCTTGAGAACAAGATCCTTAGATAAATAATTCCGCTTGAAATTCTTTGTGCAAAATCGTACACGAGTACGGTTAATTCTCTTTGGACTTTCCCCGGCGATGTAAACGCGAGAAAGTAAACACAGTAGCTGCGATGTGTTTACGTCGGCGGGGAAGGCTTTTGTACATTGTGTTTTTCATACTGTGAAAACCCGTCGCTCATCCCGAAGCGAGAGAGCCCATGCTTAATGCGCGCGCGCGTGTGCGTATTATGTACGGAGCTACGCACAAGGTATCGAAAGAAATGGATGGTACGTCAAAAAAATATGGCTGTAAACACTTGCCGTGTGAGCTTTGAGTAAATCAAACTCGTTTTTTTTTTTTTTTATTATTGGACGGATGTGTTCGTACAAACGCGCGCGCGAACAATGTAAACGCGCGGGGAGAGAGAACGCGAGAGCAGCGGTTTTTCACGGAACAAACGGGCAGTATTATCGTTCGTCGCTTCTGTCGATATTTTCAAGTGACGATTATTTCGGAAAAAATTATTCCGTAATTCTTGCACTCGATACTCTTTTTCGAGAGGAAAAAAAAAATTATTTTTTTCCTCGCTATAACAAAATAACATATATATATATATATATATAAAGAGAATTATCAGGATAATAAAAATTCGGTAATAATCAATTTTGTCATTTTTTCCTCGCTCTTCGATTTTCAAATTTTGTTTGGCTTTGTTTGGGAATTATGGGAATAAAAAAAACTAGGGAATAATCGAGTTTGTCATTTTTTTCTTGCTCTTGAATTTTCAAATTTTCTTTGGCTTTGTTTGAGAAAGAATAAAAATGTTATTTTGTTATAGCGAGGAAAAAAATAATTTATATATACATATATATATATATATATATATATATATATATATATTGAAAAACGCATGTGGGTCCGAGCATACGGCGCGGGGTTGCTCTACTCCTGTGTGTTTGGCGCCAACAGGATGCTCGCACGTATTATGTATAGCAGAACATGCTTCGATGCTAGTCCCTCTTTCTCTCTCTCTCTCTCTCTCTCTCTCTCTCTCTCTCTCTCTCTCTATCTCTATCTCTATCTGTCTATCTATCTATCTATCTATCTATCTCCATCTCTCTTGCCACTACCATAAATAATAAGGCGTTGCTTGGCGGATCACTCCGTGTGCCTACCCGCGTATGTGCGTGTTACCACCCCGGATAGGGGTGCTCAACTTTGGCAGTGTGAAAGGGAGGAGACAAGGAGGTCGTTACAATTCTCTCTCTCTCTCTCTCTCTCTCTCTCTCTCTCTCTCTCTCTCTCTCTCTCTCTCTCTCTCCCTCTCCCTCTCTCTCTCCTCTCCCTCTCTCTCTCTCTCTCTCTCTCTCTCTCTCTCTCTCTCTCTCCCCCCCCCTTCTTCCTCCCTTCTTCTCCATTTTTTAAAACTAATTTCAATTAGACGTAAATTTAAAAAAATTTATTAGTACAAATTGTGATTGATTTACGAAAAAAAAAATTTAATCGTAAAAATTGAGACGAATTTTTTCGTCTCAGGTTTACCAAGTGGCGAACTTTCTCGGTTTGTTTGGGTTTGTTCGATGAAGTTGAAGTCTTCATCGCTGGAAGGCAAAGAAAATTCATTCTTTTCAATTACTTATTTTTTATTTTTGCTGATTCGGGCTGTTCGGGTTTACTATATTTTTTTAAATTTATATTCTTCGGTGTTGCGAACGAGACACGAGAATACTCAGGGTTCATACACGTGTGAACTTGCCCTTGTACGACTTGACCGTTGGACGGTATCGATTCTCCAAGTATATACAGTTGCGTTGGACAATTTTTTTTTTCTTTTCCGTGTCGCACACACAGTCTTTGGGGTCTTGAAAGGTTTTTCGTCTCGCCTCGTGTCGTGCGGCGGGTTGGGGGAAGGGGGGTTGGGGTAGCAAAGGAAACTTTATTTATTCTACTACAGAAATTAGAAAATACATTATCAAATTGTAATTAATTCTTTCGATTTAATCGTACATTGACGAGTCTTTGTAAAATATTGGATATTAGCAAAGAAGAGAAAAGGAAGGCGTTGGAACTTTTTTCCTTTGCGAATTCTTTGCTACGTTTTTTTTTTTGTTTTTTGTTTTTGTTTTGCGTAAACTTTATGTACGATAATGAATTATGCAAAACTATTCTTGCTGGCTATCCACGATTGTTTCTCACTTT
>OZ010720.1:791311-979284 GCA_963932345.1 Ophion ventricosus
GCCCCGCGATCCCCTCGCCATCGTCGAAACGTCCATACTCGGGCGCCATCTCTCAGCAGGCACGTTTTCGCGCGCCCCCTCGACTCCATAGAATTTCCACTTTGTCGTTTGCTCGACGTCGACTCGTCGGCAGATTCAAGCGCCACGAGACATTTCGATGTGATTCTCTCTCTCTCTGTCCCTCTTTCTCTCTCTCTCTCTCTCTCTCTCTCTCTCTCTCTCTCTCTCTCTCTCTCCTCTCTCTCTCTCTCTCTCTCTCTCTCTCTCTCTCATCTCTCTCTCTCTATCCCTCTCTCTCTCTCTGCCCCTCTGTCTCTCTCTCTCTCTGTCCCTCTGTCCCTCTCTCTCTCTCTCTCTCTCTCTCTCTCTCTCTCTCTCTCTCCCCTCTCTCTCTCTCTCTCTCTCTCTCTCTCTCAATTAAATACTCGTTGAAAATTTGGACGGCTCTTCGCCGTTTCGTATTAATTTCGTGATTGGTACGAAATTTCAATTAAATAACATTCGGGAACTGGAGACTTCTCTGCGGAGAGCCATTGGAAGTCCTTGACTAAAAAAATCTCAAACTTTTTTTGTTTTTTCTTTCGACGTTCATAATTACGAAAAGATTTGTGTAGCGGATCTCGAATTCGAAATAGTGTCAATTTTTTTCAACAAATATCCTTACGACTTATTTAATTTCATATGCCATTGAAATTTTGCATCGTTGTAACGCGACGAAAGTTTTTTCGTACATTTTATCTTCCTCGTGTTTATCGTTTATGGAAAAATCTTTTTCTTCATCGATGTTTAAAGTCTGTCGAATGAAATTAAAGAAATTGAGAAATATTAATTTTCATTTCACACCAACGATGCAAACTTCGAGCTCATTTAATTTCATTGTGCTACAATTAGAAATGAAATTCTCTCACGGTATCAATGTGTCGTAAAATATACAGGTATGATTGTATCATCGTAGTTATTAATTCCTAATCGATGTGGTGATAAAAAAAAAAATGTGCGCAAATCTGAGCACAATTATCGGTGAATTATATTGATTTTGATACTAAACATATGTCTATGCTAAGTTGAACAGCCAGGCTTTATCTATAATCCTTGGGGCATTTTTCACACACACACACACATACATACATATATAAGAGAGCCAAGACACGTTGATTTTCTCAACGATGCTTTTTTCTTCATCGTTTCTGCCGTTCGATCTTTTGCTCTCGAGCAATCGACACCACGCCTCGTGCCTTTCGCATTTTGTAGCCGGTCTAATGACAGCTTGGATAACATCGTGTGTATGCGCCACTTATTATTAATAGGGACACTCTCGTACTCATATATATATATATATATATATATATATATATATATATATATATATATATGCGTGATGGATTTACACTTACGTATATTATCGTATTCGGCACAAGTCGCGATACACAAGACGCGCGCCACACACGGTGCAATAACTTTGGCATTTTTCTTTTCAAGCTGACCGAGCTCTCCGGTTCTCCATTTGTCTTTCTAAATTGCTCTCGAAGTTATTCATGGAGATTGTAATTGTGCATTGAACGAAAGTGCACGGAAAAATCTGGTGTAATATTTCCACTCGGTTGCATATGAGGATATTTGTACTCGGCTTTGTTATCTCTATTTGAAAGTTTTTTTTTTTTTTCTTTTTTGTTGTAAATTCGACAGAGAAGATTTCCAACGGTGCTCAACTGCTTATGATAGGATTGTTTTCTTTTTTATTGCTTTTTTTTTTTTTATTATGCCGTGTATTCTATGCCTGGCAATCATTCACTTTGGGCTTCAATTTTTGTCGAAAAAAAAAATATCGGCTTATGCATTATGACAATCCCACAAACTCGAATATCCAGATGTAAGTTTTTTTAAAATCATTTTTAGCAATTCTTGTGAGATTTCTTTTTCGGACGATTCGTATGTAAGGAAAATTCAACAAAATACATTTTGTTATAAATGTATTACGAATATTTGGATATTATTGATATATAAATATATTTGTATTAAAAATATATACATCATAAATAAAATAAAATATGTCAATATTTTTATTTTTTATACACGACAAATAAATTAAATTAAACATATTTTTATTAAATATAAATAGATAATAAATATATTTTATTCGAGAAGGAAAATTAGCGTTTTTTTTCTACGTTGATACTTTTTTGCACATACTTTTTTGCTCATGTCAAACGACGGGTGATCAGTCTACTGATATCTCGTGGATTTGAACAGATTTTGAGAAAGAAAAAAAAAAGAAGTCCCGTTTGCTTTACACACGCGATTCAATCTCGTTTCTCCTTCGTCCGGGGCTCCTTTCTTTCCTCTGACACGAATTTTTGTTTTTTGTTTGCTTACGAGCGCCAAATAAGTCATTCATTCATTCCTTCGTAATAAACGGACACAAGCTCGACTTGATCTGGACAACGTGTCGTATGTATACCTTCAATTAATTCCTGGCTTACAATTCGCGCATTAGGGATCGTCGAGATAAGGATGGAATTTTCTACTCACGTATTATAGACTATGAGGGCCTCTGTATTTATGCATTTATTCGGTTATATGTGATGCATATGCATACGTCGTATGGTAGAGGAGAGGGAGGGAGGGAGGGAGGGAGGGAGAGAGAGAGAGAGAGAGAGAGAGAGAGAGAGAGAAAGAGAGAGAGAGAGAGAAAGGGGGAGAGAGAGAGAGAAATGCAATTACCAGACACTTTACAGTTATGTAGCTGCTAGTCAGCTGATCCGTCATTCCTTATAAACCAGTACAATCCTGACTGCCAATTTTTGCTATGTATATGGTCATCATCAAATCATATTTTTTTAATTATATATATATATATATATCATTTGAAAATTTGAAAATATAATTATAAAATAATAATATAAAAATAGAAAATAATAATATAAAAATAGAAAAAAGGTATCATTTGAAAAAATGTATCGTACATAATTTGATTTGATTAATATTATGATTATTTATAAAAATTGATTATTTTATTATTATAATTATATATGACATATACATATTATTTATTAAAAATATATTTTCCACAGGAGGCTTCCTTTTTTTTTTACGAACCTCATCTTATTCCATTTTTTTTTTATAGTGACGTTGAAATTTCCAGTAATTGGCACTGCCGTTGACTTCGCTGTCCGAGAGAAAAAGACAGAGAGAGAGAGAGAGAGAGAGAGAGAGATCTCCGCGGTCTACATTGAGGGTAGGCGGTTAAAAGAAAGTCGTTTTCATTGCGAATTGCGCAAATACTGAAACCGAGAGTCGTTGGGGCACACGCCTTTCGCCGAAGAATCAGAAGCAGTTTTACGTTCGCAGTTTTAAATGTCTACGTATCAATCTATATAAATTTTTTTTTTTTTTTAAATCTATATACGCTTATACGCGTTTCTCGCTTTTCCATGAGGTCGTTCATTGCTCATTGCCACGTCTTTTTTTTTCTCTCTCTCAATTTGGCACGTTCGTTGCGACGCTCTTTTGCCCCTTTTCGGCTTTTGTTTCAGTCAGTTTCTTCGAGAGGATTGTAAAAAAAATCCGATTTATGCCGACTTGACGGTCGTCTGGTCGTTTCTTCACTTTCTCTCTCTCTCTCTCTCTCTCTCTCTCTCTCTCTCTCTCTCTCTCTCTCTCTCTCTCTCACAAATAAAAACATCAGATTGGCTGGTGCAGTGATCTGAAATCCAATTTTTTTTTGTTAATTGCCCAGCTGGTCAATTGAAAACATCCGATTGGCTGGTGCAGTGATCCGAAATCCAAACAAACCCAAACAAATCATATTTTTAATTAATCAGCTGGTAAAATTGATCAATCTCGTATTTTTTTTTCTTCTCTCGTTGTCCGATCCTCTCTCGTTAATTTTGTCAAGCAGACATTATTGCGAGAGCCTAATGGTAGTCCACATTTGCACCAAGTTTTCTATATAAAGCTTGGTCGGTCTCTCCTCGCTCGCGTACAAACCCACAAGGATTTTTTTTTCTTTTTTTTTGATCGGTTCACTTTTACCGCTCGCGCGCGCGCGCCCTCTATAAGACGGGCAGGTATTTATGATTTCCTAGAAGCGCACCTCGATCGAGGCAATCGCAAGTCGGGCACACACTCGCGCACGAACGCACGCACGCACGCACACGACGATCGAAAGTCCCAAGAGCCTCGTCCTAACCCACGCCATCGACTTGATTATTTATGCACTTTCGATTTCTCGGAGGACATATATATATATACAGGTACCTATAGGATTCTTTCGGTATTACGTATTACACGCCCTTTTTTTTTTTAGACCTGCCACAATGCCCTTGTCCCTTTCGTTCTGCCGCTACTACTCTCGCCCTTAATTTTTTTTTTTACGTCCTCGGAATTTTCTCGATTGGGCGGAACCGGTTTGGCACATTCTCCTCCTCCCCCTCTCCGCCCTGTTTCGGGTCTCTTGTTAACTTATTACTTATTTACGGTATTTATTCCTTATTATTTATTTACGAATATTTATTTATTCAATAAATACATTATAAATTCGCCCTCCATTTATTTATGCTATTTTTTCGTTGTTTTTTTATTTACGAACATTTGTTCATAAAATAAATTGATGATAAATTCACTTTTTTTTTTAAATTTTAATTTCAATTTTTTCCGATGCACGGCTATGCGGTCGCCGCTCCGAGTATTGGCCATGCGCAACGCTGCTTAACTTAACCAGCGTCGGCTAAATTCAGTTATTATTTATTTACGATATTTATGCGCTATTATTTATTTACAAATATTTTTTTTATAAAATTATAAATTCCCTCTCCATATATTTACGGATTCGTTATTATTTATTTACGAATAAAAACCCTTATTGAGTGCAACAAAGCCATATAATATTTCGTCCCAAATATCCGAGCGACAGATCCAGATATTTTTTTTTTTTTTTTAAGATAGAAAGATGTAGATAAAAACAAAATAAAAATCCGACATTTTTCCATCAGGAACTGGATTATTTATCGATTATTTCCTCTCGTTCGTTGCCCGAAGCGTGGGTGGCCTCAGTCGACGTACATATATAGCGCGTTCTTTCATAGACACCCACGTTTAATTTCTTATTTTTCTTTTTTTTTTTTTCTTCTACTTTGAATTTTCGATCGTTCTTTCGTTGTTTATTTTTTTTATTTTTATTAATCCGCACTTTGATAGACGCGCGTAATACAATTGTATCGGCACGAAAAAAAAAAAAAAAAAAAATAACATAACCTCCAGATTAGTCGCTTGTTTATTTAGTCAATTAACGCGCAACTTCTCGAAGCTTTCCAAATAGTTTGGTGACACCCACGCGGCCTCTTGGTCATATTGTAACGCTTTGGGCGTTGTTACGTCATTGCTCTCGCGTCAGTTATATCTTTGCGGAGATCTTACAATCTTTGCATATTTGTCGATATACTTAGAAATATGGCCAAACGAAACGGGCGCTAATCATAAGTCTGTTGCGATGGCGTTGGTGTTGGATCTTTTGGAAATGTCATCGATTATGGACTGTTCATTGTTCCGAGGAGAAAGAAAAATATAGAAGCGGCATGACATTGTTGATGTGATTGGGAATAAAATTTCACGCATTAGTCCACATTGTATGACTTGTCGGCTCGTGATGTAATATCGAAGTTTTTTTTTTTTTTTTCACCTTACGTACACACGTGACACTTTGTTCTATCGTCAATAGGCGGCTATTACGTAAAGCGTGTAGTATCGCCGCGATAGCGACCGATAACAAAGATAACGACGCTTATCCGGAACCATCGGAACTTTGTAATACTTTGTATGTATGGAGGTTTTCGAGTAAAGAGAAAACTGAAATCCAATGTGCTGTTTTTTTTTCTTTCACGATCTGGACTCAAGGCAATTGTTTGAATCATTTCGTACATTTGACGTTTCTTTTTTTTCGAACTGTATTTTCGTTTATCCTCTAACAAGATATTTGATGACGTTGACGTTTGCATCGTTGGAATGAAACGATTTTAATTCCCTTATTTTTCATTTCTTTGTTTTTATTATTATTGAAAGCATGGTTTTTTTTTTTTGCAAATTCAGGTCGTAAATTTTTTATAAGAATACGTACGTTCGAGAGTGACGTACACAACTTAAAATGGCAACAAACATAAAAATGGAGCGATTAAGAATTAATTTGAGTTGCTTTTGAAAGATGCAAACTTCGTGATATATTTATCAGACTCGATGAAATATATTTAAAGCCTTGTCGTTTTATGTAAACTTTTGAAGTGTCAACTCTGGAGAAATAATTGATACAATGAAAATTAACGTTTTAATAAATTAACGTGAATTAATGAATGAAAATTAACTTTAATTAACGATCTTGAAGTTTGCATCGTTGGAATCCAATGATAATTCTGTTTTTTTTACTTCCTCCTTTTCATTATTTCGAAAAATCTTTTTTTTTACTAATTTAGATTATAGATCTCTAAATGAGAAAATTAAATTATCGAGGGATTTTCTCGGCTAAGATTTCTCAAAAGAAATTGAAGCAAAAGAAAAATTATAATTTTCGTAGTTTAACTTGAATCAATGAATGAAAATTAATTTAAAATTAACGATCTTGAAGTTTGCATCGTTGAAATGCAACGAAAATTCTTTTTTTATTTCTTTTACTTCCTTTACATTATTTCGAAAAATCGTTTTTACAAATTAAAATTACAGATTTGTAAATAAGAAAATGAAACAAATTATCGAGGGATTATCGTGGCTGTGATTTTTCAAAAGTAATTGGAACAAATGGAATAATCATAATTTTAGTTGAAACGATGCAAATTTCAACATCGTGAAAATTAACATTTTCGTAGATTAACTCAAATTAAGATGAATAGATTCTTTAGTAAATTACGATCTCATAAAATTGTTTATTATTTTATTCGTCTGATGATGCGAATTGGTGACAAAGTGAGACAGAGAGAGAGAGAGAGAGAGAGAGAGAGAGAGAGAGAGAGAGAGAGAGAGACAGAGAGATGGAGAACGTACTTTTTGGTGCGTTGCATTTATCGAGTGAATTTATCGTCCAGTAAAATCCGTGAAAGGTGAAAAAGCGTGGGTGAACTAGATCAGCATTACGAGAATCCTTCCAATCTCGCCTTCTCTCTTCAAAAATGCTTCGATATCTTATAGGGATGTAAGGTTTATTTTCAATTTTGCTCGTATGGAGACACTTTTTTTTTTGTCTTCTTCCGCAACCAGGATCTTGCCTGGCTCGAGGAAAAAAGAAAAAGCTCTGCCAAGCGAAGCATCGAGTCCGGTGGAAAGCACCAACTTTGGACATCTTCGAAAGAAACGATCTTAGTTGGAATAATGGAAAGGGCCATTTCGACGTTTGAAACTTTGCGAAGAAATTCCAAGTCACACATTGGCAGTTATTTGGACCCCCGCTCCCCAAAAAAAAAAAAAAAAAACATTGAAATTAAGTTTCCTCGTGCTCTCTATCCTCTTCTATCTCAGTTTCTCCCCGGTATCGTCACATATCCATTTGCCAAACGTACATTTCTGGCTCCCACGTACTTTTACGAGGCTCCTTGGCAACCATAACCATTTAAGGATCGATCGCCATGACCGTCGACCGTTTATAATTCTCGTTTGTTCCCGCACAGCCTCCCCTACCTCTCCACCCCCGCTTGCTCGACAAATCTTCGCAATGCTATAGTTGAAGTTTGCATCGTTGGGATGCAACGAAAAATAATTTTTTTCCTTCTTTACTGCCCAATTTGTTTTTTTTTTTTCACCGCGTTTAGCCGACAAAAATTACTGAAACATTTATTGCTTTATTCCACAGGGTAAACCCGGAAAAAAGAGTTGCGGTAAAAAAAAGTATGAAGGAAAAAAAAATAATTTTCGTTGCGTTAGAACGTTGCAAACTTCAGTAACACTGTTCGCACACCCGTGTTGTGTGTGCCGGGACTGTATTACCTTCTCATCCCCGACAAGGATCGCGAAACATCGAATCAGAACTCCCCGGCCTTTTACGGACGATTTATTTTCTCTGGCGGATTTTTATTTTTTATTTTCGTCGTCGAAATTCAACTTTCAGTTTAATTATTATCTCGGGAGAGAGCCTAGACGGTGGTGTATTGAATGAATTGGGATTGGTGTCTGTTGTACAAGAGGCCACCGAGAGTCGGCTCCGGTAGTCGTTGCTGCTTTTGCACTCTTTGCAGGGTCGTGGCCGACGAAAACGGTTCAAGGGCGACGAATGTCTTCTCCTTCGAGAGGATCGCCGCGCTGGGCGCACTATAAACCGCGGCCGCGAACTATCGGGAATGGAACAAACGAAAGCACCGAAACGAAAATATCGCAGCTGCAAGGAGCTAAAGATCTCGCTTTTCTCTCTCTCTCTCTCTCTCTCTCTCTCTCTCTCTCTTCTTTCCCCCTCTCCCTTTTCTCTATTTTTCTCCCACCCCCTCTCTTTCACTTTTTTTTCTCACGTTTTTTCTCTCTCTTCTCTTTTTTTCTCTCTCTTTTTTCCTCTCTTTTTCTCTTTCTTTTTCTTTCTCTCTCTTCTCTCTTTGTTTTTCTTCCTCTCCCTTCTTTCTTTTTCTTTCTTTCTCTTCTCTTTTGTTCTTCCCACCCCTCTCTCTTATTTTTCTCTCTCTTTTTCTTCTCACTCTCTCTCTCTCCCCCTCGCTCTCTCTCTCTCTCTCTCTCTCTCTCTCTCTTTGTAGTACAAGCAGAATCGATCACAGCCTACCATTGGCCGTGCCATCAGCTCCGAGGGATCGATTTAAATAAAACGTTTGCTCCCGATCGAAATAGCCCGACGACGGGAGAAAACGTCCCGGCGCGTTTCGAATTCCACTTGGATTGCATTTGCCCGGCGTGTACAGACTTCGTTTTTGTATTTAGTCGTGTGGTCGTTTTCATCTTCGCTGTCGTTGATCTTCGGCCAGACTCTCGTGGATACTGGGGTAGGTCAGTTTGCAAAAGCATCGAAGGAGAGTGAGGGGGGGAGACAGAATGGGTGGGGCTTGATTGTGCAGCTTGCAAACCAGCCACATTCGACAACACACACACACACACACACACACACACACACACACACACACACACACACACGCGATCTTTTCCTATCGATGCTCTTACTTTTCTCTGTTGAACTTGTTTCCTCACAAGAGGCGCCTCGATACTATATCACGAAAGATAAATAAATTGAAATGACGGCAGAGGAATATATACATCGATCAATGTGCCGCTTAAGACTCTGCACATTCGTTACATTTGCGTTTTATTGGGACCACGTGGATGGATAACTGAAAATTTATACACACATCCGGCGGCGGGGGTGTCGCGCGATCGTTTTATCTGTTTGGCCTTAATGATACGTCTTATATGTCAGGACGACGGGGTGATCCTCGATCAATCGAGGGAAATGAAATAGGGGGAAATGTTTGAATATGAATTTCTGACAAATTGATTGTGAACGACTGAGATAACGATATGAAAAAGTATATATGTATACATTATGACGTTGAAGTTTGCATCGTTGGAATGCAACGAAAATTCATTCTCTTTAATTGCTCACCTTTTTCACGTATTATTATTCGACATTTATCATTTCAATTCGTAAAAAAGGCTTTGGATAATGATTTAAAAAAAAAAAATGAATCAAGATAAATCCATTGCATTCCAACGATGCAAACGTCAGCGTTATAATTAATTTCGATTGATAGATCATTCATGACTATGTTCAGCTGTGAAAATAAATCAAAAAAATTCTTTCTATTCCACATGCCTACTCATGGACGTCCTTCTGTCACTTCTCGTCCTGTCAAAACGCACGCGCTCTGCCTCAAGTCGAAATTAAATGTCAATTCAGTGTATCGCTGAAGCTTTTTTTTTCTTCGTCGTTTATAAGAAGACGAGTCCAATCTTGTTTCTTCACACATTTCTTTTCTGCTCAAATCAATGCAAACTCTTGCCCTCCTCCCCCAAGTGTCTTTTTTCACTCTCGAGGAGTGCCGAAGTGTAGCGAGAAGGATTTGAGAGAGAGAGAGAGAGAGAGAGAGGGAGTCTTGTAACCCTTGAAGCCCTCCTCCCATCTCGATTGCGGGATGACGAGAGAGAACGAGAGAGAGGGGAGCGAGAGGAAAGGGAGCTGGACTTTGGACCCGTTATGCAGGTCCGGCGCAAATATGCAGCCGGTTCGTTGCAGCGTTGCAGTACGAGTGCATAAGCCCCGAGTCGAGTCTCGCGCGACTCTGTCCTTTATTTCCTTTCTTTTCGCCAAAGACTCGACGCAATCGTGGGTGTTTGTAAAACGCCCTTACTTTTTTTTTTTCTTAGCCCGTTCAAATTAATCGCTGCTGTCTACTGTTTGGGGATTGTTTTTACCCCAGGTGCACTTTTTTTAGTCCCCTACTTTTTGATTTTTTTTTTCATATCGTGAGTTCAAATCAATCGTGGCTGTCGACTGTTTTTCTCAAGTGCACATTTTTTGCAAAAATTCCCTACTTTAAAAAAAAAATTTGTCTCGCAGTCTAAATTAATCGCTGCTGTGTCGAGTGTTTGGGTTTGTTTGGGTTAAATTTACCTCGTACAGGCTGTAAATCATTTTTACGTTGCCCATTTCCTCCCTTTCCTCTTGTTCTCCTCGAGACTCGTTTCAATTTGCATAATCTTTAAACTTTTGACGTCGATACTTCCGAGAAAGGCAATACTTGGCAAGCTCTCTCAATAATATTTCAAAGGTATGCTTCGAGTTTCTTCCCCTCTCTCTCTCTCTCTCTCTCTCTCTCTCTCTCTCTCTCTCTTTTTCTTGCTCTTTCGTGCACTCTTCCTCGTAATTTCTTCTTCACGCATATGTGTATAGCTGTGTATTTATGTGTGGACGTGGACGTACGACGGTAGTAGAAAACAGCTATTACCGTAGGGTCGAGAGCGTGGGTTCGTTGTAACGATTGTACCGGGAGAGTAAAGGGTTGTTGTAAACACACGTGGACAGGGGCCATTTGCGGTAGAAAAGAACGGAAGGAAAGAGCTGGTCAGCTGCAAAACTCGCAGCTGCCGGACGAACCTTAGAGGGAACGACTCGGAGTTGTTTGGAAATTAAATTTAGTCTCTCTCTCTCTCCCTCTCTGTCTCTCTGTCTCTCTGTCTCTCTCTCTGCCTCTCTCTGTCTCTCTCTGTCTCTGTCTCTCTCTGTCTCTGTCTCTCTCTGTCTCTGTCTCTCTGTCTCTGTCTCTCTGTCTCTGTCTCTCTGTCTCTCTCTGTCTCTCTCTGTCTCTCTCTCACTAAGTATGAAATGTCAGATTTGCAGCTTCTTTATGATATTGAAATTTGCATCTCAACGCAACGAAAGTTTGGCCCGAAATCCTCCCCCCCCCCCCAAATATGGGCTAGGAAAATCACTCAAACGTTTTTTGTAGGATCCTTATAAAAAAATGTACAGTGAAAATTTGTAATTCAAGATTTTGGATTATGAAGAAAATGAAGGAATAAAAATGAAGTGAAATGAAATACAAGGAATTCTTTCCGCAATGTAAAAAAAAAAAAAAAAAATTGTTTACATCGGGGAAAAAAGTTTAATTTAGGAAATTTCCTAAATTACCTGAATTACTCAATGACCTGATACAAGGAATTTTTGCCTGAATGTAAAAAAAATAAAAAAAGATCCACTGAGAACAAATAAACGAATGAGAAATGTCCGTTGGGCTCATCGTCCTCATCTTCTCCTTCCTACTTCATAAATTTGCAAATTGGCAGCCGTTCAAGCTCCGTCCTCTCCGCGCTTCGTACGTGCTTTTCGGTATGAGAGGAGCGAACGTCTCGAATCACGAAGCTCTATCTCTCTTTCTCTCTCTCTCTCTTACTGCACCATGGCCTGCCTTATGGCTCTTCTTCTTCCTACTGCAATAACGCATTTGAAACGTCGACAGAGACGACCACGATGAGATCCTAAGCCGCTGCCTACACACATACTGTAAGCTGCTTCTCTATACATGCTTGGTCCCACACGATTCGCGCCGTATACCGAGAGGGCAATATACCGAGAGCAATTCTTCTGGCAGCGGCTTACGACCTATAAGAATATCCGAGAGCTCCACCAGACGGTGCAGACACCGCATCGATATAAAGACGCATAAATCAGATTGATACAAGTGTGCACGATGATTCCGCGCGTCATGCGCGAATATGCTTCTTATTAAATTTATCGATGCGTCAAGTGATCGTTGCGCTCCAATCGTTTTACAATTTCATTGCCTTTTTTTTTTTTTTTTTTACCTTTTACCGATCCCGTTGAAGTTCACATCGAAAATTCGTTCGTTATTTATTTCATGAATTTATTTTTATTACTGTCTGAACTGAAAAAAATGTTTCACAGTGATTTTGGTAACGTGTAAATGTGCGAAAAAAAATGTGACGAGACGAAAAAAAGAAAATTGACTAGCCTACTAATGAGTTTATATTCCCCCCTCTACCCCTCCCCCTCCCCCCGCCCCCCCCCTAAAGCCGCAATCCCGTAAAGCGTGGACTATCCGCAATATCTTTGTACCTCAGCTGGGGTAGTAAACCGTCCACTCGTAAACCGGCTAGTAAACGATTACCCTCTTAACCGCGACTAATTCAGAGACAATCTTCTCATTGCCCCTTCATCTTCAGAGAACTTCATAACGAAATAGCTGTGTGCCAGAGCACTGTAGGAACAGTAATCAGCAAACATTGGGCACCGAGAGTGGAGGCACTTTGTGTCAAAAAAAAAAGAAGAAAAAAAATAAATAGACGCGAATCCCTGAAGATGCGATGAACTTACGTGCGAATAAGTAGACCGTTTCTCGGTGGCATAGCCGCGATGGTAAGCCGATAGTTGTGCGGAGGTCATCAGGTTTTCGTTGGACTTTTTAAATTTTTATTGCAGCTTGGTACTTGCTTCTGACTCTCCTGGACCATAAGATCTTGCCGTACATATGAGCGGGGGGGGGGGGGGGGGGTACTCCTTACAATCTTCCCCTCATCCCAAGTATATTCGTCTTTCTTGTTTCATTTTCTGTGGCAGTCGTGCTTTTGCAGCGAGTGTGTGGTGCTCGCGAGACCTCGTAGCTAACTCAGTCACTGCACTCGTTTGCCCAGGCCATCGCTGTCCAGCTTTGTCGTAGAGACTGCTTTCTGCCATTCTCTCTCTTTCTCTCTCTCTCTCTCTCTCCCCCTCTCGCCCTCTCTCTCTCTCTCTCTTCAGCTATTCCTCCCGTTATTCCATTTTCTATTTGCATCTAATTCAGGCAAGCCGGGAAACGCCGAGGTCGCTTGTATATCCGATGACGTTAAAGTTTGCATCGTTGTAATGCAAGGAAAATTAATTCTTCTTTAATTATTCAATATTTTTTGTTTGTTGCCAATTTAGGATGTGAAAATCATTCAATCGTTTTTACATATTGAAATAATTGAAAAATCTACAGATATTACACAAAGTGCAACTATTTCATGGCAATGAAAATGTAATCAGACATTTCGGGTGATAAAAAAAGGTGCATGCAAATAATATAACTCTATCCATCCATCAAACCCAAACGAACAAAAAAAACAAACTTAAACCCAAACAAAATTAAACCCAAGCAAAATTAAACTAAAATAAAATTAAAGCCAAACAAAATTACACCCAAACAAAAATAAATCCAAACAAAATTAAACCCAAACAAAATTAAACCCAAACAGAATTAAACTCAAACAAAATTAAACCCAAACAAAATTAAACCAAAACAGAATTAAACCCAAACAGAATTAAACTCAAACAAAATTAAACCCAAACAGAATTAAACCCAAACAAAATTAAACCCAAACCCAAAAACAAACCCCACCAACATTGTAATGTACACACGAAAATTGAAATAACTTGCCAAATAAGACTCCCTATATACATCTTTAAAAGCATTTTCAATGCTAAAAAAAAGAAATATCGTTGCACTCCAACGATGCAAACTTCAACGTCATTGTATCCGCGTGGGTGTGCGCTTCCAATGGGACAGTGTCGAGCGTCGCGGTCAGTGATCCAACGAGGAAGCAACAATAATTGAGAAAACGTTAAATCAACAGTTGCCAATTATCTGGCTCTCTGCATCTATTTTATTTTCTTGTCGATTGTGAACTGAAGTTTTGGCCAAGTCTCTTTGATCCCGATTAACAATTTCAATGATTGTTTTCTCATCAAGTTTCAGCTTCAACATTGCCTCGCTCTTGACACAGATATGTGTTTGTTTTTCTTTTTCTTTTTTTTTTCATCTTTGCCTTACACGCGTACACGAAAATTTGGAATAATTTGGCCAAAAGGGATAATACTCCCTGCTGCGAAAGGTATGGCGAGGAGGCTGCACGGGTTGTCCTCTCGTCCCCACCTGATCACTGCGTGTGTCTGTCCTTGTCCCCGGAAACATTGCTTTTGCCGTCGAACATACGATAGTCAACTAGTTTACCGTTAGGTGTCTATATATATATTTATATATACATACCGAGGTCTGAATTCCAGGACGGTAATCCACCGCTTGTATGGAGGAAAATAAAAGTCCTACGATGTCTTCCAGGTATTGCACTACGAGACGAGCCGGTCATATACCTGAGACTCGGGTTTACCTGTTGCAATCCTACCTTTTTTTTTTCTTCATTTTTCTCAATGACGTTTACACCCCCTCACGATGCCTGCGAGTGGCACACTTTGGAGTTTCAATGCGCCGGTAATGTTTCGATCTATGTATGCAAATTGTTGAACATCGTGAAATCAATTTTATGACGCTAGAACGCAATGAAAATAAATTCTTTTACGGTCAAATTTTTTTTTCTTCCGTTGCCCGATTCAGGCTCGGAAAATTACAAATGTTTTCACGTACTTTTATTAGAGAAAAATTGTGGCGTATCGTGGAATTTACAATTCTAGATCATGTCGTACCATGTGTAGCCTTACAAGTAGCTAATTTAATAATGAATTAACACACTTTGAAATGTTAATTTTCCACTTTTAATAATAATTGAAGTCAAACTCGACGACATTGGCTCGACTGACGTTTTGTCAGTGACTGTACATCTGTTTCAACTGTCCAATAATAAAAATTTCTCAATTTTTTAAATTCAATTAATACGTTCAGAACATCTTATATCAATAATTACCCAAAAAGTCAATATATTTTGAGTTTTCCAATGATTGCTATTGATCTATCGTTAAAAAAAGACTTCTCTTTAATTTCTCGACAATTAGTCGATTTATTTGAACACATAGCACAATCAATCGCTCCTAAATCTTGACGATATAATATTTTTCGCATTTACGGCGATTTAGTTTCATTCCTTTTGCAACCATTAACGTCTGCAGAAAGTTCTTTTCCCATAAGCGACCATTTTAAATCCATACGTTTATAACTATTAAATTATTGAGTGAAAAATTCTAAAATAATTCATGTATTATTCTATCAAGAACTATAATTCCTGAAATTTTCAAGAATTTTTGCCATTTTTTAATATCCATCCAGTAGTACCTTAAAAAAAAGTGTCGAAGAGTTGACAATTAGAAGAAAAAAAATGATTTCGATATAATGATGAATATCCCTTTGTCTCGGTCTCTCTGTACGTTGCCACAATAATTTTGAGCCCTGACTCGGAATGATTCACCAAGCCTTTCGAATAGTGGTAAAAAGAAAATTGTTTTTTTTTCCTCCGCATTGGCAACTCAATAGCCTACCGTTGGTTCATCGTTGGGAATTCTTCGTGGGTAGGGCTTATCGAGTGTCAAATCGTACCTGTACAATGTCTTCATCATCGGGATTAAGGCTCTTGGACTTGGAAAAATTTCAATGGTACATGCAGTCATGATCGTTGTCCTCCTCTCTCTCTCTTTCTCTCTCCCCCCCCCCCTCTCTCTCTCTCTCTCTGCCCCTTTCTTCGAAGGTGTTGGGGAATTTTTTTTTCTTCATTGCGCAGAGGTGGTGGATCATTCGGTAGATACGTTTGCCACGATTGGACGAGAAACCCGAGTTCCATCGACACCCACACTTTGAACGTTCTCCGATTACCATATGCGGGGATCCCCGATCTCGAGCAACCGCACGAATCAACTTCTTTCTCTTTCTGCCTCTCTCTCTCTCTCTCTCTCTCTCTCTCTCTCTCTCTCTCTCTCTCTCTTTCTGCCTCTCTCTCTCTCTCTCTCTCTCTTTCTTCTTCTTCGTCTCATTGCAGTGTGTCTGTGTGTGTGTGTGTGCGTGGGTCTCGTTTTCAGTATGCGGTGGGCTATTGAGCGTCACATCTCACGCGGTAGCCTCAGTCTCGTGTCCACGCGGCTTAACGTCAGACACATCGAGCCCCAGCTCTCCAAGTCGGTTAGTCAGTCAGCCGGTCGGCGAGCTATCGACCGCTCGCTCTTCCCCCTTTTCCCGTAACTCTTATTTATTCATTTACTCCGCTAATATTTAAAACAATATCTCTTTTTCTCTCTCTCTTCGCTACTATCATCGTCGATTCGCCGTCGTCATCAATGAATCGTCGAATTCATTGATTCCTCTTTCTTCTTTTTTTTTTCCTCGACACTCAAATCGAGGAAGAGGAAAAAGAGAACGCGTCGTCGTGCCGCGCGCTTGCCAAAGTGTTCCGTTGATTTTTTTTAATCTCGATTGTTTTTTTTTTCTTCTTTAAATCTCGAACAGTGTTATCGCGTGAAAAATAGGAGTCACCTGAGAGGATCGAAAGGGCCAAGAGGATTTCATGTGCCATAAATTGTATAAAGCGCTCGCGTTAATTACGCGAGGCTGATGTGAAAAATCTGCCGAGCTGTTTTTTTTTTTTTTTTTTTTTGCCAACTCTCTGTACAATCGCCATAACGAATGAAAATACACGCGTGATTAATGTCCGTTGATCCGTCAAAGCACTAACAAACTTGAGAACGAGGCGTGAGTCAATGTGGAAAATAATTCGCGAAGCGACCGATCAAGAATTTGCCTGACTCGTTTGGAGACATTCTGCGAAAATTCTCAAAAATTCATAAAAATCTGTGAATATATTGTCCTCTTGCCGCAAAATATTTTACTACGAGAGTTAAAGGAAGAACAAACAAAAAAAGAAGTGGCAAATGCCAAAATGACAGCTACTGGAATTAATATCACGTATTATTAACAGCGAGGGCAAGAGAAGAGAGAAAAAAAAAACACGAGACACGTTCGATCGACAAACACGAAATATTAATTAATAATAATAATAATAACCGACACTCAACCGAAGAATATCCGAACGTTTTGCAGATACGAAAACGAGCAGACGAATTTATAAACGAACGAAATTAAAAAGTAATTCGAACATTTTCTCACTGTGGTGTAAAGCAAAAAAAAAAAACGGGAAAAGGCGCGCGCGAACTGTTTCTGCGAGGATCAATTCCGGTGACATTGAAAATTGTTCCCTTTCTCTATTCATCCGCAATCTTCTCCACCCACCCATCGGCACGTTCTGGCGCGCGAAAGTGATGAAAATTCCGGTTCGGGTGCGAGCAGTCATGATTAGAGTGTAAGACGGAAAACAAAAAAACGTGCAGAGATCGAAACAAAATCGGAGGTGCAAAGAGCCCCGCGGCTACCGGAAGTGCGGGGGAGAGGAGGAACGATCGAAAAAAAAAAAAAAAAAAAAAACGAAACGGAGAATGTCGACGCAGGCTTACTACAAGGAGAGATTGGGCTTCGACCCAGCCGACACCGTGGCCGAGCATCATCGCGAGCAGAGGTCCCAACACGGCTACGAGGAGTCTCTATCCAAGTTCAAAGGTCAGAACGGTGATGAGAGATACGAGAGAAAAAGTGCAACTATCCTTGGCGATATTATCGCCGAGGATAGAAACGAGGATACGAGTGGAACGAGCGGAGAAGACGATCGAGAGACTCAGACAAATTTGAGAAGCGTCAGTAGCTCGCAGACTTTCTGGGGCTGCTGGGCCAAATTCATCGAAGCACACGGTACGTCACGCTGATGCATTGCATTTTTTTTTTTTCATGCTGTCGCTGTGAGAGCTCGTTTTTGATTTATATTTTTTTGTTTTTATTTCTTTTCAATTTTTAATTCATCTTAGATTTTTGAGTCCGATTAACCTCTCGTAGTGACGAAGACATTCCCATTTTTTTTTTTTTTTTTGGGTTTCACGAGTGACGAGAGATATGAGGTTGAAAGTTTGCATCGTTGGAGGACGAGGAATTATTGATCTTTTGGAATTTGATTTATTTTGGTATTCTTCGCATACAAAAATTTTACAATAATTTTTTTTAACTTATTCAGCTATCATATAAATCCGCAAAGTCCACAATTAAAAAAAAAACATTTACGGAGATTAAAATGTAAAAAAAGAACTTTCGTTGCGTTCCAACGATGCGAACTTCAACATCATCGAGAGATGAAGTTTTTTTGTTTTTCTCGCCGTACCCGATTAACACAAGTTTCATTGGTTGAGATAATTAGAGGTGCGCTGCTTCGTTAGATTTTTTCTAGTTTTTTTTTTTTTTCTTTCCTCGGAGTTTGGTGTTGAAGATACGTCTATTTTGGGCCTCACTTATCTTAGTAAAGGCAAGGATCGTTCCTTATCGTCTGATATTTCAATCACAAGTTTTATCACACCCGTCGCATTCACTCGAATTATGATGACGTTTGAATTAGATCGTTGTGATAAACATTGCAATAAACATTCATTCTTTTTGGATTTTCGGGTTTTCTTTCTTTTTTGTCGATCGAGGCTGTGAAAATGCCTCAAACGTTTTCAAGTATTCTTTTTAGAGCTTCGATAAATAAATTCCTGAAACAAAGGGCTTTGATAAACAATAATAATTATTAAAAAATGAGGAAATGGAAAAAAAACATCGTTGCATTCCTACGATGCAACGATTTTTTTTGTAGACATTTGTTTTAGCCTTAATAAAAAAAAGCAGAGTTTCTTAATTGATTGAAATGGCAAAGCACGATGATCAACGATCGACACTAAAACGCGCGCCCCATAAAAAAAATTCATATAGAAAGCAGCAAAGAATCGCGCTTTAGATTCGTAAATAAGAATAATTGGAAAAAAATCGTCCAAGTAGATTTGCTTGAATAGAAATTAGATTGGTAATTAATTTTTTTTTTTTTTTACTCAAACGATTTAACGAAGCAGAGCTCTCCCGAACTTCTCACCATTGGACCACATCGATCACTGGACGATGATTTGGTTCTTTTTTTCCTTTTTTGTTTCCGTGTGATTTCGCTTTTATCTTTTATCTTTGATCCCATGAATTTCAAAATGTTTACCCTGGCATGGTGTTGCGTGATGGTTTCTTGACAATGATAATTAGAGGAGGCAAAAAAAAAAGCATTGTACCAAGAGAATTTTGCAGTGGAGTAATGCGCAGTAGCCTTAACGATATAAAAAAAAATAGAAATTGAATAAAATAAAAATAAATAATCGTTCGGTGCAAAGAATTTTTTGCTTTTGCAAATATTCCGGTTGAATCTCGACTCAAGAGGAACTACTAATTTCGTTGGAAGAGGTAGTGTGGTCTTTTTTTTTTATTTATTTAATTGAACACATCTCGTAATTTGACGAAAAAAAATTGGGGAGGCTGCAAAAAGGGGAACGGTCTTTCTTTCCAAGTAATTTCAACGAGTTAACTCGATTCAATTGTCAATTAGTCAATTTCTTGGAAGATTTTTTCTTTTGGCGTCTCAATGACATTATGACGGAGCACTTTGCGAGAAAAGTTTTGGCCAAAGTTACACAGTACAACGATACCTCCAACTTTTAATCTTTATCGTTATAAAAAAAAAAATGTTTAAAAATCGGATGGGACGAAGAATCTTTCCTTTTTTTTTTTGTATTTGATGCAATGCACGGGAAAAAATGGTAATTTCGACAGTTTCGAATCGACGTGTGTGCAGTTCGATGTTGATGACTTTTATCGGATAATCAGCAATTAATAGAGAGGGGCAAATAAAAATGAAAAGGTACCTGCCATTACCAACAATCACGATAATACCTTGCCAGTACCAAAATATATGAGATATAATCCTTCTCTCTCTCTCTCTCTCTCTCTCTGGTCTTCACATGACGAAAGACGAAAGCGAATCTTGCGCAGATACAATCTCCAACGAGCTCTTGGCGAATGCATGCCTGCGATGCATCAGTGTGACACATCGTTCGAGAAATTCCATCTCGTATGTGCAACAAATACGTGTAGGATGTGGTATTTTTTTTAAAATTTTTTTAATGACATACGTGCGGATGTCTGTGTTGTATTATTACATATTTAAGTCTCGTCGTCTCAGTCGCAATCTCAAGTTCACCGTTCACTCGGACTTGCACACATTTGTATCTCTCGCGAAATAATTAACATCTCTGTCAGCCAATTAACAATGCGTCACAACGATTTTGATTGTTTCTCCTCATTGGCATTGGAGTGAGAAATAAAATAAAACAAAATTATGGGACTGAAGTGTGCATCGTTGGAATGCAACGAAAGTTTCTTTTAATTTCTTTCATTATTTTCCAAAAATCATATTTTGCAAATGTTTTTTGTACACCTGTGAAATAAAAGTCCGAAAAATGTTTCCGCCATTTTTGTAGAGCTCCTGCCAAAAGAGATTTGGGAAATTAAAAGAAAAATCGTTGCATTTCAATTAAAATTTTAATCTCAGGGGAAAAAGCACGGGTTGGTCCATTCTCTATTACGTAAATATTTTTATGTATATTTTTGTTTTGTTTTTATTAATTGTTGAATTATTCTGAAGACACTGATGGCCGGAAATGCCCTTTGCAAAATTTATCAACAACGAATGAACAATTCATAGGATATGTGGGATGCGTTTTGAGAGTAATGCTGTTGGAAGGATTAAAAATATTATTGTCGATTACGTAATTAGCGAAGTGCAGGTAGGTGAGTGTAACGAGCGTATCGATTGACCGATGCGTCTTACGGCGATACGTAATTCATGATAATACATGATGCGCATATAGTTATCGCTTGAGTATCGAATCAATGGAGCGTCAAACGTATGGCTCGAACGAGCACCTTCGATAATTCAATTGGATCATTAATCGCCGGTAACAATCGTTTTGTTCGTCCCGGCTATTTTTTTCTCTACATGTTTCTCTCCATTCCGAAATAGCAACTTAATCATTTTCTTTCATGGACTTTCGACGAGATATCTTGGGCGGGCAAATAAAAAAAGAAAAATAATTCCCATGCTCCGAATGACGTTTTCCCACAATTGATGGATCATTTATTTTGTCCTATTTTTTTTTCCCACGCTCGAGAATGTGTTGGAAGATCCAATTTTTGGAAACAATGTTCAGGATCCTTGTGAAAAAAATAAAATAAAACCTGCAAGAAAAGATGATCGATAAGAATTTTAAAAAATAAGGAAATTTTCGTTGCATTCCAACGATGCAAATTTCAACACCATGTTGTTTTTTTTTTTTTTGAACGCTTCGTTTTATCTTCGCTATCGAAACTAGAGAGAATGAAAATCGAATTAATGGACAAGATATTAAAATGATTTCTTTTTTTTTTTTCCCCTCAATAGTTCTCATTAATGCCTTCTACGGCAGATCAATTTAACGTCGTTAACTAGCCGAGATTTATTTTCTTTTTTACTCCCAAATACGGAACCGCCCTTGTCATCGCGTCATAGGATATATCTCGACAACTCACGAGCCACCCAGTCACTGTATTTACGATCTCGCAGAGATGTCGGCAACAACACCGACAATCACTCTCTACGGATAATCCGAGAGTGGAAGAAGAAGAAGAAGAAGAAAGAAAAAAAAAACATATTGGCAAAGATCCGAGGCTAATTGGCGAACGATTAGAACGATTGGCACGAGAGAAAAGAAAAAGGAAACGTATTTTGCGTTTGAGCAATTTCACGACTCTTTAATTCTCTGTCTTACTCCTTTGGCTCTCGCACTGTCGCGGAACATTTTTGGCAACAGGCGGAAAAACGAGAACATTGGTGTAGCCGTGTTCTAACGAGCCTACGGAAGTTGCGGTAGGATTAAAGCTCGCGTGGAAATTTTAACGAGGATCGATGAACATCGACACTCGAGAGAGCGTGACTCGTCAATAAAAATAACAAGCAACTCTTACCGTGAATTGACAGTTACGTATGAAAATTTTCGAACAACGTGTACACGGCTCAAAAATTCGTCGGCAAAATACATCCAGCAATGGCTTTTGCAAAATGGATTTTTTCTTCTTTTCAATTGTCTTTGGGCTAATGTCTGTTTGTCAGGATTGTCTGCTCTCTGATGACTCGTTACGACGATCCCTTTTTTTTTTTGCTCAGCGTAAAATAAATTGCAATTTAGTAATTGGATGAAGCAATTCTTTTTTTTTTTTTTTATGAAATTGTTTCATGAATATTCAAGCGACTGGCATTCTCGGATTATCTGCACACGTGATCGATACAAGATCGATATTTTCGATCAAGTTGATCAAGTTCATAAATGACTTTTGTCGATTGACCAAATAGCTTTATTTTATTGGGATATCTGATGAATTTTATTACAGTTTCTTGACTCCAAGAAGATTCAAAGATTTATGCGCGCAATCAATCTCAATATTATCAATTGTTCACGAACGATCGATATTAGTTGACCGAATGGAGGAGGGTATTGGTATACAATAGCCTATATATGATGCAGTAATAATTCCGCGTGATATGCGATACTTGCGTTATTAACGATTCGGAATGGGGACTCAGGCTCGAATATATATATATATATATATATATATATATATATATATATATATGTTGGAATCAACCAATGCTCTCTTATTCGTTGTGCCACAGAACTCTCTTCTTGCGTAATGCGAAACGTGATATCCTTACGATATAAATTCAATATGTATATGATAATAACCATGATATATATATATATATTTATACTGGATTAACGACATTCACTTATTACGTGAAGTCTCGCCAATCGTTTCGTTTTACCAAACCGTCCAGGTGTGTCGTCCTCGGCACACCAGGCCAATCAGGTTAACACTTCGCCTGTAAACGTTTTTCCAATACCGTCTGCAAATCTGGGTATTTCCAGACGTGCCGTTTTTTTTTTCACCCATTTGAGATATTCAAAAAATTGTGAAAAAATTCACGCTGTTCGAAACATTCAATTTAATATATCAATCATAAAATTATAGGAAAATAAATTTTTTCATATATTTTTTGTTAAATGAAGCAACTCGGTTGGAAAGTAGTGTTGGCTCGGACACGAAATACCCGAGTTTATAATTTGTTAGAACTATCAATATCCTGACTTTCACAAATCCCCGTACCCACAGTTCTTTCTCCATTATTTTAACGTGTTTTTCCGTTTTTTCTTTTTTTCGTCTCTACGATTTTACCCGCGTGTTCTCTCATACTTTATTCTTGTTCCGATTGTCTCGAGGACTCAAGATTCGAGGCCTTGAAACGAATAATCCTTGGGGGCGAAACTTTTCACGGCAGAACGAAGGAAAAGTAAGGTACGAGCGCAAGAGGTGTAAGGGGGGGAGGGGCAAGGGGTGAATTAATCTACGTGGAACAGGTGCTTGGTTCGCAGGGTCGCGATACGAAATTACCGAGTACGCTGGTAATATTTGCATGTAATTCGTACGTTGCGAAAAAATTGCATTGTTGGAATGCAACGAAAAATTATGCTTTTTTTTCCATTAATTGTTTAAAAATTATTATCCAAAAGCTCTTTTTTTTGCAGGTTTTCGTTATAGTTTTTTCAATAAGGTAATATTAGGAAAGTATTTTGTAAATAACAAAAAAAAACCTTTTTTTTCAATTACATAAAGTGTATTTTTTTTTAAATATATAAGAAACTTTTTTTTATACGAATATGTATTATTTTTTAAACAATTAAAAATTGAGTTAGTTAATGCCTGAAAGTATATTATTATAAAAGTATTCTGCAAACAACAAAAAAAAACTTTTTTTCAACTCCGCAGGAAACCTGTATTTTCAAATATACAAGAAACTTTTTTTTTATATATTACGAATAGATAATATTTTGTAAATAATTTTAAAAAAGTTTAATATATATAAAAAAAGATGATTGATACGTAACCCTATGATACAATATGCCTCGAGTATCGGACTGCAACATTTGTCCGATTTTATTTCTCCTAGACGTTCTATCCAATATATATTTCCATCTGACTCCTCAGAGCCTCGAGAGCCTCGGCAAAACGCTCTTACAAATTGTAACAAGAAATCAGGGTGTGAAAGATAATCCAGCCCAGATTGATTCGATTTGTGTGGCGTATCTTCCGCGGCACTAATTAACCCCGGGGGGGGGGAGAGATAGTGTTGGTCGGTTGCACTAACAAAAGCTTCATCGAGTAAGCGGAAGAAGAGAAAAAAAAAAGCTGAGTGTACAAGAATGATTCGAGATGGATGAGGTCACGATAGCCAAGCGAGGCGAAGTGAGGGGTACCGAGGTGCGGGGGTGGGGTTAACGATGAGTAAAATGGTGGCGGGTGTGGCGCGTCCGGTGATAATTCCCAGTATTTCTACTAGCTAATGGGTTACCTTGTGTGTTTAGTCCAATGTGAGTGCACACAGCCTATGTTCCATTGATGGAAATTGGATACAGGAGTCAAAAACGCCGCCACGAAAAAAAAAGACTCTTTTTTGGGGACCGCTCGCACTATCGATAGAAAGCAGCGTCAACTTTCGCGGGTCTAAGCTTGGGAGATGGAGCGAGAGAGAGAGAGAGAGAGAGAGAGAGAGAGAGAGAGAGAGTGTCGCGGTCTAGTCATCGAGCAAGAGATAAAAGGGAGTCCCGGGGGTCTTGTACCGAGCATGCTTGAACGACAGGCTACACGATGTACGCTTTTATCGATTGGAGAGGCCCGACGAGATGTACAAATGACAGTGGAAGAGAGCTGCATTGAGATTTTTTTATAAGCAAATCGCAACCATCTCTCAGTCGTATTGCCTCAAATTGCTCGAATACTTTTGACATTCAACAAAACATTTATTTCCTCTCCTCGTTTCCTAATCCAAAGGCGTGAGAAACTTCAGGTGAAAAGTTTCTTCCGTGTGCAGAGAGAGAGAGAGAGAGAAAAAAAAAGAAAAGAAAATCAACAGCGCCGATTTGCTGATAATTGAATAAATTAGTGACTTTGTTTTCGTGTACACGATATTCGAAAGTGCTTGTCGCTGAAAATTGCAAATAGTCCGCGAAACGTTAGGAACATTTGTCAATGCCAAAGTCGAGGGGTTCGAGGGCCGGGGGGGGGGGGGGGGGGGGGCAATTGAAAATGAAAGCCCCGGACAGTCGAAGAAGCTTCGCGTCATTGAGTTATAGGTGCATCGTGTGTGTAAGAGTGCACTTGAGGCCACGGAGGCATAGACAGAAAACGCGTGAACTTTTTTTTGTTGTTTTTTTTTTCATAATTTTTTTTCTTTCTTCATTGCGCCACTTGAGTCAGTGGAGAAAATCGAGTGCACCGACAGTCTGAGAATGCACTTAGTCGCGATGCACCGAGAGTGACTGGCCCGAATGTCTTGCGAAAAATGAGTATCGAATTATTCGTTTTTTTTTTCTCGCATTTATGTTCGAGCCTTTGTGAAAATTTGCTGATGATAAAATTCGAATGATTAATTAATCGTAGAAAATTGGTAGTTGTTGCAAGAATAATAATAATAATAATAATAATAATAATAATAATAATAATAATAATAATAAGGGTGGGAGTAATAAATATTATTTTCTCCGAGCTTTTAATTGTTTTAATATTGTTGTGGTATTTAATAAAATGATAGTAATAATGAGAATGAAAATAAAAATAAATAATTATTATGATAATTAAGGGGTTACGTGGGTTGAAAAGCCAAAAAAAGCTTATTTTTTTATTTAATATAATAGATAAAGTATTTTTTTGGAACGCGCACTGTGCTACTATTTTTTTTCCCCAAAAGTAGCGTATCTAAGGAGCATCGCGTCCAAATTTTAGCTAAAAATGTTGAAAATTCACGGAACTATGATTTTTTTTTAGCGAAAAAGTGTCTTTTTTTTTGTGTTTTATGAATTTTTAACCTCTATGAATTTTTTTTTTAACATGTCGATATTCTATTTCTTATAAATAAATTCTTCGTACATTATCCGGTAAGTTCAAAGCATGTTGCGTAATTTTTTGAACCTCTACGGACGGATAGTTTGGTCAAAAGATTTATTTGAAAACTGACTTGGTAGAATCGACCCAAGTGTGTGATCATCGCGATTGAATTTGGAAGTGTCACCACGAACGGTTAAATAGATCCTATTTAAATTAAATATATTTTTCTTTTCTGCCCGTGTATATTTCTCTCGGCGTTTGCTCCAAGCTCGTAATCCATCTCGGAAAGAAAAATAAAGCTACAGAATTCGTTTTTTTTGTCCCACCATTCCCTCGAAATTCGCGATACGTTGTAAAGGGCAAAGTGCGTTTTCTCGTAACACGAAAGTTTTGGAATGTTTCGTATTTTTCGCATCACTCGAATTACCATGGAAAGAAGATAGGGTGTAGCGCGAACGAAGGAACACGAAGAGAGTGTTTTTTTTACATTGGCGAGAGAAAGGCTCTCAAGGTATAGAGAGGATCTTGTGGGGGGGAATGATGACGCGAACAAAAATATTTTCGCGTACCTATAGTCGCGCGATCGCTCTTTCTCTCTCTCTCTCTCTCTCTTGGAAAGAATTAGAAATAAATCGTCTTTTCCCACGGCGTGGGGAACGGCCGGGATATTCCAGAGTTTGATCCCCAGCCGCGTGGCAAAGGATAGAAGGTACAAGAAGCGTGGGCAGCGAGCTAAGTACACCTATGTGTGCCTCGAGAATCTCTCGGCAAAGCCCGCGCGAGAGTACGAAGCGCGCTTCTTACTCGAGCTCCACAACGTTGAGACACGTATCTATTCGCTATTTGCCATTCCGTTTTGCTCCTCGATGTCGAGAAGGCGTAAATGGAAGAGGAAAAAGGTAAACCTTGGAACTCTACGAAGAGCGCGACAACGACCGTAAGGCGCCACCGTTCCCTCTCTCTCTCTCTCTCTCTCTCTCTCTCTCTCTCTCTCTCTTTGATCTACCGAACTGACGTCACTCTCTATTTTCGGAAGGATCGATCATCCCTGCGAGTCCTTTTTTTTTTCTTGAAATCTTTGTTGTTTTCGTCTGGAAAAAGATACGAGCTGCAGTGCAGCAAGAGAGAGAGAGAGAGAGAGAGAGAGAGAGAGAGAGAGAGAGAGAGAGAGAGAGAGAGAGAGAGAGAGCGGTGCCATAAATAAAAAAATTGACGCGACTATTAAATATATAAAATAATTTTTATCTTTTACAAATGCACTATTTTGTTTTATGAACAAATTCATCAGTCGTCTGGCATAGGACCCGCTTTTGAAAATCCTTGCCAATGGTGGAATTTTTTTTTCCCTGACAGTCGTCGTTTGAAAAATAAGAAATAAAAAAATCCCGTCATTTCCCTGTCAGGCATCGTCTGAAAAATAATTTTTAAAAAAATTTCTTGTAAAGAAAGATAATAGCTCAAGTCTGGCATAGGGAAAACATTTTTTTTTGTACAAATGTAAAATAAAAACCGACTAAAAAGAATTAAAAAAATGACGGTCATATCAGTCGTCTCGGAGGGGACTCTTCTTTGAAAATCCTTGCCGATGGTGGAATGTTTTTTCTCTGTCAGGCATCGTCGGAAAAATAAAAAATATTCTTTTTAAAATAAAATAATTCTTTTTAAAAAAATGTTTCTTCCTACTAAATGATTCATGTACCCCCAATTTTTTTTTTAAATTTGTTCATGAAACTAATGTATTTGTGAAAAATAAAAATGTATACTCACATTGTCAATGCGACGTTGCAAATTGGGGAAGCAAATCGTGGAGATAGAATTTATTCTCCTCAAGAGTGCACACAGCTTCTCGGTATTACGTTTTTAGAAGACTCGGCGAATATATATATATATATTTCAAAATGGATCAAAATATCATCGTCCAACACGTGTTTATTACGGCGAATGTCCTCTCGCGACTCATTAAATCTTCCGCGACGAAGCCATTATTTCGTCAAGTAGATTAATACCGCTCGTTAAAGATTCTCCAGGCTTCAGGGGAGAAACAAGCCGAGGGAGAAATAGAGAATAAAAAAAGGGGTGAAGGGAATAGTGTGTCACGAGTTTGCGCGGTTTTGTTTTGAAGCTGCGAATGACGACGAAAGTTAACTCCTTGATTTATGGACACTAAGAAATATGTATGTGGATACGTGTACAACGTAAAAGTGATGTCCAAAAGGAAAATCTAAGAGGAAAACCACCACCCATTTCCCCTCAAGTTCTATCTTTGTTAGGCTTCGAGAAGAAAGTAGTTTTTATTTTTCTAACGTATGTACTTTGCCCTCGATTACTTTTACATTTTTGTCTTTAAAGAAAAATCTTTTTTATTTATTCTTTATTTCGTTTCTTTTCTTATTTTTATATTCTTCATTAAAAAAAAATGAATTCTTCATTTTTCTCATATTATTTTTTTTCTTTCGTTATTTTTTTCATTACTTATCATGCAAAATCTTTTTTTGCAGATTAAGCTTGTAAGTCTTTAACGAAGGTCGTAAAGAACCGATTGAGTAACTTTCTTAACCTAAATCTGTCGAGAATCTTTTGAGCAATTATCTAAATTTTCCTTTTGGACTTGACTGTTCGGTTCACCCTGTAATTATCCTTTTTCCGAGACTTTGGCGTATCAACACGCCGAAAAAAAAAAAAAAAACGTTGCCTCTACAAGCTACTGTTCGTAACACGTGACGAACCGTTGAATGAAGATTCTCCGGTGAGCCAAATGTTAGAGGCTAAGCAGAATTCGTACTAGAGTTAATATATATAAGCTACGAATGAGTCGAACAGTTATAGCGCGCCCCTTTTCGTTTGAAGCGCGTAGGGGGGTAATAAAATGTACGCAAGAGCGGAAGTTCGTGAAAGGAGAGAAAGAGAGAGAGAGAGAGAGAGAGAGAGAGAGAGAAGTTTACACAATTTTCTCTCGTCGGAAAGACGAAGGAGCTCCCCGATGACTGTAATGGGCGGTTTGCGACGAGCCTCTCAAGAATTACGGTCCTTCCGCGAGCCCTCTGTTCCCTTCTGCCTCTCTCTCTCTCTCTCTCTCTCTCTCACTCTCCTTCGTTTGGTCGCAGCTTACTATTTTGCCAATCCATTTCTGCTTCCCCAGCTGTATCAGCACGAACGAGGGAAACATTGGGCAATCGTTTCTGCGTAAGCCTCGTGGATCATTTTGTCCATTGACTTTTTTTTCTTGCCTTTCCAAAATATTCTCGAAAACATTTTCAATTGAAAAAAAAAATGCCGGGTAACGTTTTTATACGGGTCGAATGAGGGTACGAATTGGCACTGAATTATTCTGGGCGGGATGACTTTCATCAACAGAACAGTATTCGATGAGAATACTATGATTTTTATTTGAGAAAGGAATTTTATGATTTTTATTTGAAGAAGGAATATTATGATTTTTATTTAAGGACGAAAGATTATGATTTTTATTTGTGGGAGGAATGTTATAATTTTTATTTGAGAGAGGAATATTATGATATTTATTTGAGGAAGAAATATTATGATTTTTATTTGAGGGAGGAATATTATGATTTTTATTTGAGGACGAAATATTATGATTTTTATTCAAGGAAGGAATATTATGATTTTTATTTAAGGAACCACGACGTTGAAGTTTGCATCATTGAATTCCAACGAAAATATTTTTTTTTCTTCTTATTACTTAATTCAGTTGCCTCATTCAGTCTACGAAATTCACTGAAACATTAATTTTATAAAATAAAGGTCCATAGTCTGCACCTGCAAAAAAAGAGTTTACATAGCGATGGAAATAAAAGAATGAAACAGTAATGAAGAATTTTTATTGCATTCCAACGTTCCAAACTTCAACGAGAAAATTAAAACATGATTTTCATTTAAGGAATTTATAGCTTTTATTTGAACAAAGAATATTACGATTTTTGTTTGAAGATACATCAAAGCGTCGTTTAATTACAACCCTTCGTTTTTTTCTTTCCTTTGATTACAGATGAGAGAGACGCCATCCAGAAGAAGACCTTTACGAAATGGGTGAACAAGCATTTGAAGAAGGTAAGCGATAGCCCCCCTTCTTTTTTCCTCTCCATTATTAAACTCGTGATGAGAACGTCAATGTATCTGGGCGGAGAATGTGGCATCCAATGAGAAAAAAAAGAAAAAATTAATGTATTCACCACGAGCGATTACGTGCATCCGATGTGCAAGAATTTCCGGGATTATTCAATCGGTGTGTAGGTAGAAAATTGACTGGAAATTCATCGTGGAGTATCATATATATGATCCGTACATTTATTGACGGAGGATGCCCTTTTTGGGCGATACTGCTCGAAGCTCGGAATTATACGAGATCCATATGGATGTTCGATGACGGATCGATGATGATGATGATGATGATGATGAGACGATCAGCAATTGCGACGTTAATTGCCAATCTTACATACCGTCAAGGAAATGATCGTTTCTCGCGTTTGCAACAAATGTACCCACGCGTTTTTAGAGCGCTCAATGGGCGCCGTGTTGGGTTACGCCTTTCGCTCTTACCTTCCGCGATGGAGTAATGACGGAAGAGAACTTTTTTGCTTCTTTCTCGATGACGAAGAGAGAGAGAGAGAGAGAGAGAGAGAGAGAGAGAGAGAGAGAGAGAGAGAGAGAGAGAGAGAGAGAGAGAGAGAGAGAGAGAGAGAGAGAGAGAGAGAGAGAGAGATCGGAGAGTCGCGCTCGAGACTGGCTCGGTTCGAGCTTCATGACTTATTTATTGGCACGTGGCAATACACGCGAGACGCTTGATAACTGCGATTGGGTTTCCTTACGGCCGCGTTACTTATTCTCGGCTCAAAGAAATCGCTGCCTCTTAAGGAGGTTGCTCAGCTATATCGCGTAATAATGAGACTTTGCTGAGATTTATTGAGAATATTTGCGAAAAGGTATCACGAATCCGTGCAAAATTTCAAGTCATTCGTCTGCACGATTGTTGAGCAATTAATTGTTAAAGTTAGGCTCTCGTGCACGGGCGACATTGCAAAAGCTGTACGGTTCTGATACGACTCTTGCAACACGATAAAAATAATTTTATATTACGTTGCAAGAGTCGTATCAGGCAAATATCTCTTGTAGTGGCCTAATGCAAATGGTTCAACAAAAATGTAGTATATTAGGGGAGAGAGGCGTATAGGGATGAAAAAAAAAATATATATAAAAAATGTCAAACGGGTCTTTGTGGCGTATAAAAGTGACGTGTGCCGTGTGGCACGTATGTAGGTTGTAGATTTTTTTTTTTTTTCTCGTGTAGTCTCGTTGCGACTCGTGTGCTCCTGGGCACGCAAGACCTCTGCTATATATGAAAGTCGCAGTTGTCCGGAACGACTTTAGCTTTCATCAGAAATGAAACGTGTGGGCGACGCGAGAGACACACGCGCTCCAAAGCCAGTACGGTGTTGCGCGTTAGGTGACGAATAATCGATACCAACATTCACTTCTCGTTTTCTATTTTTTCTAACTTTTTTTCTTTCTTTCTTCTTTCAAGTAATATGAATGCACGTTTCGGATCCACTTGGTGGACTTTCCTCATAGTGGCCAATTGGCAATTCAACGGGAATTACTTGAAAAAAAAAAAAACTGGATAAATTTGAGCATGAATGAATTATTTGCTGGACCTTCTTGCCTCCAGTATCAACAATGTAACAAAAAAAAAGTAAAATAAAATTAACCCTCCGTGTGTAGACTATATTATGATAATCGCCCACGAATTTCATACGGGAGTGGCCCCCGCGTATCAAATTTCCTTCACCTCTTCAAACACACCGTGTCAATATTATTTTTTTTTTCCATTTATTCGATACTTGTGTCCACCGCTCTCTCACAGACCTTTATCGGTCGATGTTCGTCGTTTCTTTAATTCTTTTTATTTCGCAATATCAATTTGGCCATTTATCAAACGCCATCTCAATTAGTCAGAGTTATTGGCAAACGTACACACATGTGCGAGATCTTTTTTTTTGTTTTTTTTTTTTGTACGAAGTAACCTTTTAACAATGACTCATTTTTATCGCGATCCGATGACTGTCACGATCGACGATATCGAGTTTTTTTTTTCTTTTCGCGCGATAAACATTGAGTTGCTCGAAATTTCTGACGTTGACATTTGCATCGTTGGAACGCGACGAATTTTTTGTTCGTGCCTCATCCCTCTATTTTTATCGTTATTTTTTTTTATCGTTATAAAATAGGCCAAAGGCCTATTTTTTTTTGCAAATTGGAATCTCGAATCCCGATTCTCTAATACGAATCCATAAAAAAACGTTTGAGTAACTTTTACAATGTAGATTTCACACAATGCTTGTTCGGTATTCTCTCATTGTTTTCGTTCCCATTATGGACGGTGAAAGAAAAAACAAAAAACAAAAAATAAACGTAAATTGATTGACGAAACGAGGAGTGGGATGGGAGACAAAAGTCTGACGGACGAATCTCCTCCAGAAATGGGTCGAATCCTGAGATTCAAGGCGAACAAGCAACACCCGAACGAAAGGTGCACCTACATAAAAGTGTGTTAAAAATAAAACCGGATCGGTGCATCGAAGACGAAAGGATTTCGAGAGCTCTCTCTCTCTCTCTCTCTCTCTCTCTCTCTCTCTCTCTCTCTCTCTCTCTCACGTCCGAATGTTTTCTCTTATTTTATTTATTCCTTCTTACGCTTACGTTACGATTCACGCGCCGAATTCTCCCTCGCTCGTGCATTTCTTTTTCTCTCTCCTCTCTTTTTTTTTTTTAATTTTTATTTTATTTTTTCAACGAAGAAACCCGCGATGACTCACTCCCGCGTTCCTTTCGACGCGTGATACCCGTACAAAGGACCAGGATGAATAGAACTGTACTTGGGATTCCACTCGTACAATGTGAGCGTTACAAACGTTTTATTCTTGGAAGGTGAAAAAAAAAAAAATTCATTTGACTTTTAGCTTGTTCGTCCTCGATTTAAATATCAATGGTGGCCGTGTAAGGCTTTACGAAGAGTCTTATCTCAACCATACGCAAAAATCTTGCTTCGGCAGAGACACTATTCCCAATACTCTCAAAAGGATTTAGGTGTAAAATGTCGAAAAAGAAAAAAAAAAAACCACGTCGAGCCAACTGACATGAGAATTGAGCGAGAGACGCGAATTTTTTATTTAAATACATTCTATTTAAATTATTTTTCTTTCTGCGGTGTAGGTTGAAATATTTTTGAAGATCGTTGTAAGAGGCCCATAATCTAAAGTTGTAAAAGTAAAGTTTCCAAAGTAATGAAAAACAAAGAAAGACTTTCGTTGTACTCCAACGATAGAAACTTCAAAGACGATCGAGCTAAAAGACTCCGTCATTTGTGACGACCGATACAGAAGAATTGCCATGGAATTACGTTGCTCGAAGGTCCAAGACACGAGAGGGACGGGAAAAGGAATCTAAAAAAGGCAGTGACGAGTGACACCTGAGAGTCGACTCTGTGCATAGGTGAAAAAATGTTCCGACAGTACCCCGGATAACACGACCTTGCCTCATGTTCAACGTCTGCTCTCGATGTATAAAGATTGTCACTTAGGCATCCTTGGTAAGGATATATATATATATATGAGGGAGTCATGCTCGAGACCGTTCCATGAGCAACCGGGAAAACATAGGCTCTGTTGTCGGATAAACTTGCAAGGCTGAGACGTATCGGGTTATCCCAAATGACCTCCGTACGTTTTGTACGGGATATACGAAGATCAGAAGATCGCTGCAATCGCATAATTAAGGCACAATCGGCCTATCGGCTTTGCGAGGATCATAATCATGGGGAAAGCGAAACAATAAAAACTTGCAATTTCACGTAGAGCAATGTTCGGACATTTGAAAAAAAAAAAAATGTAGACAGCGAGAGAGAAGTCCATGGTATTTGGAAGTCTTCTAATGAAAAACAAAGCCATGAGACTTTTGGAGAGACTTAATCGAGTACCATTTTTTCGTCTGTCTCTTTTGTCCCATTATTGAAATTATTTATTTTTATTACAATATAATATTATAATATTAAATAAATAATTTCAATAATGGAATGCAATAGGAAAAATTTGATTTCACGAAAAATCGAGTTAATTCAATTTGAAAAAAAAAAATCAAACAGACGCATCTCGTTACTGTCAAAAGAATTTTTCAGTCAGTATACTCGTAGCCTAAATTGACCAACAATGAAATTGGGCAATAGGAATTTAAAGAAAAATCTTTGCATTCTGCAAACTTCAATACCATTTAGCTGGAATATCTCGTGGCGTGAAATATACTTTTTAAATGACTACTTCCTCGAGGGTGTGGACTCGTTGGTCGAAAAAGGAAGGAGCGATGAAGACGGAACGGATATGATGGTTCAAACGCGATTGGAAAAGAGAGAGAGAGAGAGAGAGAGAGAGAGAGAGAGAGCAGGATAGGTAATGAAAAATTGCTGGCAAAACGAGGCTCGCCCAGTCTTTTGCTGAGTAACAATTCTTCCTACCTCTTCCCTTTTTCTACCTCTACTTTGCCCTCTTGGTCACTTTGCTTGCGTGCCTTGGCTCTAGGCGTGTCCTGGCGTTAATCTTTTACATCGATTTAGAGATTACACTGGATGAGGCGAGAAAGAGACCGAGAGACGCGATATCCGACGCAAGAAGCTCTATCGAGCGTGAAATTGATCCAAGTATTGCCTCTTCCTATACAGATTTTTGTTTCGTCGCAACAACGCAAACTTCAACATTGAATTTCCCTGTTTCTGATGATCCTCGTTGATACGATCGTTATTACACGAATGTAGACGTCTCCAAACGTCAATGCGATAACTTCAAATGCCCGAAAACATTGGCACGCTTCCGAGTCGTAAAAAAATTTTTTTTTTTAAACGAATAAACGCAGGAAAAAGAGATTCTTTTTCTTCCTGCCTCTGCGTGGCTCGGAACGGGGCATACTCGTTTTGCTTCTCCTTGCATTATTCATGCCGATTCGCCAATTATCGTGACGACGCGTGTCCTCGGCGCTGTTAAACGTGTAAAAATACGTCACGCCCGCGGGGTGTTGCAAAATAATACAATGATGTGCCAGAGAGTTTCCCTCGCGCGTGAGGTGTGCAAATGCGTTCAATCGTCCACGGCCAAATCATTGGGAAAAAAAAAAACATTTGCTCTCTGTTACACGCACGCAGGCAGAATTTTATGCGAGAAATGTGATGTTGAAATTTGCATCGTTGCAGTGCAATGAAAATTCGTTTTAATTGTGTCAGCTTTTTTTTTTGTCCATTTAGGCTGTGAAAGTGACTCAAATTTTTTGACGAATTTTTCGAAATTTACCACTTCAATTTGCAAGAAATAGGCCTTTGGATGATAGAAATAAAGGAATGAAAAAATGAATGAAAAAATTCGCTGGGTTTCGACGTCATAAAAATTAATATCGTAGTCATTGTCGGGACAATCGACGTGAAAAAAATGTGCAAAGATTGTCATAAATCGAAAAGTACGCGTTTATAAATTTTTACTAAAAATTTCGTGACAAATGTTTTTTGCTAAAAAATTTTGAGTACGGAACAAGCCGACGAAAATTCGTCTCAATAATCGACCAATTGAGTCTCGCGAGCTGAGCAAGTTTGCGGTTTGAACGTGAACACGCTAGCGTGGGCGGCCTCGTAGCACGCGATATCGTATTATTCCACTCTGTTTGACAGCGAGGCCGCCGTGAGGCCGTTCCAAAACTTTCATTCATAGAACTCCTCGCGTGGAACGTTGATGTTGCAATCGGTCGGTATTTTTCTCTTTTATCCATTTTCTTTTTGCATTTCTCTCTCTCTCTCTCCTCCCTCCCTCCCTCCCTCCCTCCCTCCTTAAACTTGGCTTTCGATAAACCATTGAGCCTCTTAGATACAAATATCGTGTAGGTCGACGTCCTTTCTTCTCTTAATATTGCGTAAACGATTCTATGCCGAATGTTCCCTGTGTCATGTATACGTCGTCTATTTCTTCATTTTCGTTCTTTGATTTAACTTTTTCGGAGATTTTGCGGAGTGTATTAAGGGGTTACGTGGGTTACGAAGCCAAAAAAAGCATATTTTCTCTATTTAAAAAAGAGCAACATTTCAACAATATTAAAAAAAAATTCATTAAAAAATTTGGGAAATTCAGCCGGTGGGACCTGGTTTCCCGAGACCTCTAAAAAAAAGTGTCCTCGTGGTGGACAGGATAACTCATGATAGCTTTATCTGAAATAAAAAAAAAATCAAATTTTTTCTGTTAGTAGATAAGTATAGCTCGTGATTGAACGAAGTATTTTTTTCAAAATTGAAATTTGCATTTTTGGCAGAGTTGTATGCAAAATAGTTCAATCTTTGGTACAATTTACATTACGTATAGCCTTGTGAAATTAGTTGTAATTGAAAAAAAAAAACAAACCTTCGTTCAATCACTAGTCAATGCTATTTTGAAGAAGTGTGCCAAATTTCAATAAGATCGGTGCATTAGTTTTTGCGAAATCGTGGAAGCAAAAGGATCTTAAAGTCCCAAGCGTTCCAACAACTTTTTATTATTTCACGTAGAATTTAATACAATTTAAATTTAATTTCATTAAAATGAAACGTTCATTTAATGAGGCTCGGGCGATACTTCGAAATTTTTTTCAACAACATTTTTTTTGCTTCTAAATGTCATATTTCGATATCTTAAAATATTTTCAGTACATTTTCATCGTAATCTCGAAATTATTATTTTTTTTTTTATATATTCACGAAAACCTTCGTCACAATGAATTTCACTTGAAAGCAAATCCCGAAAACTGCCTATCAAGCCAAATAAATAAAAAATCGATCGCATCCGGCTTAATTAATCTCACTTTGGTTTTTATCGAGCGATCAACTTATCTTTTTATCGCCTAGCAGCAGGCCGATTATTAAATAATCTTCCCGTGGTGTTGGCCTCGAATTTTTCAATGGGCTATTTTTCCATGGGATCGTTTCTTTTTTTATCGTTGCCTTCTCTCTCACCCGCAACGTATAATTGTCCAATGTGTTTTAGGAATAGCTGCATCCGGGTGTGTTTTTATTTACTGCCGAATTCTCTCCTCTTCGAATCTAAATTAGCCGGCTCATTTGTTTCTTGTGTGTCTCGAGTCAGTTCCTTTTATCTCTCGCGTGCTTTCTCTCTCTCTCTCTCTCTCTCTCTCTCTCTCTCTCTCTCTCGCTTCTGGTGCGGACGGATGTTGTTCGATGTTGCGAAACGAAACGAACCTATGGGACATACACGTCCCCATATATCCACTCTCCAGGCTGTACAAACGATATTTTATTTTTATGCAGTTTGATGCGCAAGCGAAGAACGAGAGTAGGGACAAACGAGTTACGCAGAAGAGACTGGACAACGAGGAAAACGATTTTTCGTCTCCAACAAAGCGATCAATGATTCGTTTCCAATTGCCAATTAGTCCGATAAACGTGGCATTTGTTGATCGGTCAAATGTAGGAAAAGTTTTTCGTTGCTTTGCTTTATACGTCGCATCTTAGAGTCGGATATGACAGGATTCAATAAAGCTTGTTTATTGCTAGAGAATGAGGCTAGGATGGGACAACGAAGAGGCTTTTTTTAGACATCATTCTAAAGACTTTTTTAAATATTTATTAAATCTACCAATCAACTGATGTATCGTAGAATTTTGACTATCTGAAAAGGTCGTATCAATTAAAGCGGTCGTTTCAAAATTTAACATTCCAGCTTTCATTAGGCGAGACTACTGCCTCAACATCGCGTACTTCAACCATCCTGTTTGTCTTAAACACTGACAAAGAAGGCAACTCCACCAAGCTTCATCATTCCAACGCTCCTCCGCGTACACAATATCCCTCGCCATCTTCAACTCGCTTCTTCTTTTTCTCAGCTTGTTTAATATTTGGTGTTTCTTCTTCTTCTTCTTCTTCTTCTTTTTTTATTTCGTTTCAATGATACGCGCAAGCCGTGCGCGGCTGTTGTTACCATCCGAAAGAGCTCCCCCCATAGGAGAGAGAAAGAGAGAGAGAGAGAGAAAAATGAAGGAGAGAAGTTCACTCTCGTCCCGTAGTATAAACAAGAATAAAAAAAAAAAGAGGCACGGAATCTGTTTGCTTACGTCGCTGATATCACAAGGCTGCTTCTCGGAAGACTTTCTTCTCTTCTCTTCTCTTCCTCCCTTCTCGTATCCTCCTCTTCATCTCCACTCGTTTGCTTTCATTTGGCCTCACACTTTTTCTCTGTTTTGCCTTCTCTCGTCAATCTCGGGGTTTCCGTTCTGGTATGCCCTTTTTTATTATTCTTGGTTCGCGCAGGGATCCAACAGGAAACGTGCACTATCGTAGGTTCTTGGTTCTTCACGGTCTTTGTCATCCGCCAGAGAACATGTAGCCTTGCAGCCAAAACTCGTGTGTGTGTGCAGCTGTAACGATGATATTCCTTTATCAAGCACTCGATGGGACAGGAAGACAGCTGCGAAATTGCACAATTCCATGATATCCTTGGAAACAGAGGAAAGCACATTTACTGGCTGACAAATGGATTGTCTCTTGTTTCACAATTATCATCAAAGAGCACTGCACTGCCAAAAAATAATTTAAAATAGGATCTGTTTAAATCAAATAGGTTTTTTTCTCTCGCCGTCTACTACGACCCTATTTGTTACAAATATATATTTTTTTTATTCGTTCAAGCTATTCTTAAATATTAAATATATTCAAATTAAATAAATAAAGATTAGATTTTAATTAAATAAAGGTAAAATACGATATATCGCACGAATACGAGAAAAGAATGTAGGTTCATGACATAAAAGTGCGGTGAAGACAAAGTTAAATTATTTTTCTTTTTTTTCAATAACAAGGCTGCCATTTGAAAAAAATATGAGTGGATGAACTGGCATTTCGTATAGGTACACCTACCGCGGTTATTGTACTCACTGTGGAAAAAAAAAAAATTCTGAACACATGACGAGTGTTCTCTCTCTCTCTCTCTCTCTCTCTCTCTCTCTCTCTCTCTCTCTCTCTCACTCGCTCTATCTCTCATTTTCTCGAGTCCTCGAAGATGACTCGTTACCACGACAACGAACGAGAAAAAGTGAAATTCCGGCTGAGGTTCTACTAAAGCAAGCGAACGGATGAGAGAAGCACAGAATGACAGATCGAAATAATTCGTTAACGAGATAATTCAAACCGTAAAAGGTCTCGTTACTTCGCGGCTCTCCTCGTTTCGTTGGCGCCCATATTATTGTCGATCGACATATACATGCACGCGTGTGTATGTTTGCGCAGACGTTTCGATCGATAGCTACTTTCTTGGCCTGTTGGCTGTTTTTTGTACGGCGATTCTTCTCAACACCGCGCAACCGATGTGACTCACATAATCTTTAAATGGTACTTTACTCGTCCGCCCCTACCGCGGCTTCGAAGCTCCCCTCCCCCTCCGAGAGTGAAAGAGAAAAGACCCGCTTGCAGTGTGTCAACACTCGTACACAAGCGTCCAACCAACCAAAGAGTCCAACCTATTATCGTCGTTTCGATTCCACGCGAAGAATCGGTTGGGAGACCAGAGCGAGCATTAGAGACGGCTAATGACAGAGTGAGTGAGAGGGGGGAGGGATAAAAAGAAATAAAAATGAGGGGGGTACAGTAATAGCGAGAATCAGGGTCCTACGCTGATGTCGTTTTATATCAACGCTTCCGGCAACTGAATGAAATCATTACTGATCGTGTACTCGACGACAAGTCTCGAGACAGCATCAGACTTTAGAGTAAACCGACATTATACACTGCCAAAAAAAAAAAATTTAACCCTTCGTGGTCGCCCTGGGTAGAATTGACCCGTCGATCAATTTTTGCCGTCAATATACTCGGCTTCGAATGGGGGGACCAGTATTCATCATCTTACCTGGAGTTTGATCTATTTAAATGAAATAGGATTTTTCCTTGTGTCACGGCCTGCTACGACCCCATTTGTTTCAAATATATATATACACGGAGAGAATTAAATGTTAAAAATTACCGTGCAGTAACGGTAACCAGATGACAAGCCTGAAACTTCGCTTATTATTACTAAGTAAACACACAGATTTTCACGAAATCAAAATAAAATTTCTTCTTCGGATAGAACATTTTACCAGATTTTCTAGTAAATTTTCATGTGTAGAAAAATACGCAAAACTTAAATTTAAAAAATATATAATATCAGCGAAATTTTACTGTGCATTTTATTATTTTATGCCTTTCAAAAATGTCTATGAAAAAAGTATCGTCTTTATAACAGTTATTTTAAGATTTATTATAAAATGTAATGAGTGTTATAGGAAAATGTATTGTGCTCTCGGTAAAAATTATCGTGCGCGCCACCCTTCTTGTATAGTAAAATTTTAGCTACGTATTTGAAATTTTCTGTAACGTGAGTTAAAAAAAAAAAACTTGTCGCATACGAATTATTATGCTTTTCTCACTTGCCACCACATTGAAATATATCACGGTAATTTTTACCGTGAAATTCACGACAAAAATTACTTTTTAATTCTCTCCGTGTATATATATATATATATATATATATATTAACTACAAGAATACCGCAAAAAGTGTCTATAGGAGCATGCAAGCTATAATTTTTTTTACACGGTATTTCCGAACATAGCAGATTTATGGGCGCGTATATTTCGTCGGCAAGATGAAACCACCATCCTGTAGGTTGCGATACCGAGTTATATGTATCGTCGATGCATCGTCGATAAGGCTCGTACGAGGAAGCCGCTATACGACGTTGAAGGTCTCTGCACATCGATTACCAGCTATATCTCTCTCTCTTTGTTTTTCCCTCGCTCCACTTTTCCCTCTAGCTGAAGAGGAAGAAAAAAATGTCAGTACCGAGGAAGAAACTTGAGGGCAGGATCGAAGAAGCTTTAACAGCGCTGCGTTTTCTACCCGTTCGTACTCGTGTTGCGTTTTTCTTCTTGCTTGAATCCGTGTGCGGGTTTGGTGTCCATGCGCGCGCACCCGCGCGCACCTATCCCTTGAACATGACTTCCTAGCGGTGCTCATTAATTTGTGAAAAGTATACTGAATGTCGAGGAAGTCTTGTGAACAAGGCTATGAGAAGAAATAGCTGGTTTCTCGTATCTTTTCTCAAGCCTTGACTTCAACCCGGTTCCCCTCCACCGTTGGCGTTTTCTTTACTCGTACATATATCGGAAGGTCCGTGCATCGCTTTGGCTACAAAGAGGGAAACAGAGTGATGAAGAATGCCAAAGGCACAGGGAAGAAAAATAAAGAGAAAAGCCTATGGTTATCCGTTATAACGTTCCTTTTTTAGAAACAATTTTCTGACGATTTTGTCAATTACGTGTATAATAAAACCCCTATTTTGTAATTCCGATTTATTTGATGGTTTCGCTGGAAAAAAAAAAATCACAAAATATGCCCTTTTTTTTGGCATCTAGAGTGGCCTAAAGCCTTAATAGTTCCGGAGTAGGATCCTGGCTGGAATTCGATTTGCAAGCGTTACATTTCGCTCCCGGATGCGATCCGATATCCGACCGGATCCCCAATGAGAAATCAGGTTCCGAATCGGACAATTCATTAATCCATGAGGATATTTCTGCACGGGTCAGTGTCAGACATTTTTCGCGGAAATTCATTTTTTTCGCAAAAGTAGCATACGTTTGCTGCATTCGCTGGCCTTGTTTGTGTCTCTCATCTAGACGGCAACAGCCATTCGAAAGTGTGATTCATATTCCAAGATTCAAAAACGGAAATGTTTACTTCTGCGAGCAAACATTTCCGTATATGCACAGAGAGAGAGGGGGGGGGGGGGGGGTGAAGAGAGGATCTCGGATCGATCTTCCCATTTTGGGGTTTCCATTTTTTTTAATTTTTTATTTGAATATCGTATTCCTTAATAGGCTGTTGGTTAATAGCGTATCGTAAAGCGGATAAGTATAGTATCTGGCCGCGTATGGTTGGGTGTTTGGCTTTCAGCGATAGCGTTCTCGAGTTCCGACAACTTTTCCCACGTACGAACAAAGTGGGAAACTGCACGCGCCCAATGCCATAACTCACGCTCCTGCCGCTTCCATGTTCTCTGCTCTCTGTACGTCCACATATATGCGCGTGTGTGTGTGTGTGTTCGAGGCTCGCAAAATCGTGTACAGTTCCATTTTATAGCGTGCGTAGGAGCAAGGAAGATTCGTGGAGATTTTTTTTTTTTACTACCACAGAATGCGGAAAATTGTCCTCGAAGTTTTACGCTCGATAGAGAAATATAGGATTCAGAATTAGAATTAAAATTTGTAGGAATTTTAGGTGTTTACTTTAATGTAATTTTAGGATTCATTTATGGATTAATTGGGATACAAATTTTTAGGTGTTCATTATAGAGTGTTACATTTTTACATGTTTGGGAAAACTGAAAAGATTGTTTTTGTCGATAAAATTGATATTTTTTTTTCTATCTCAGCCTACCAAACTTTTTATTGTTCATTTTTTTATTTATTTTATTTAATGGAACACCGTCTAGGCCGAGGTTCAGACACTAATCGATTTTATCCGAGCAAACAAATGGACGAGGGATTTTTGGCGATGAAAATTAAAAAAAAAAAAAAAAAAAAATGACGCTAAACCGCGAATGACTTATATACGGTTGGTGAATTTTTATTTGCCCTAATTAGGCGCGCGTTCGTGTGACGAGGCCATCCTTGGGACAGCCGTGTACGATAATAAAATTTGTTTAAACGAGGGCGCGTTGCGGACGCGAATTTTAGGGTTTTGTGATAACGAGTTATTTGTTCGAGAGCTCGGCCTATCCCCGTGATACTTTTTTTGTTTTTATCGCGGTAGTAACCTTGCAACAACAAAAAGTCTCTTATGTAGATGCAAGATCCTGTACGGAACCACCACAATTTTGTTTGCACGCGCTTCGAATGAAGATATAGGCATATTTTTTTTAGCGATTTTTGCACATATTCCAGTTCACGCAGCGAGTTGTTACAACTGTTATTTATGACGTATGAAATTATCGGAGGAAGTCGTGGTCAAGCGTCCAGTCATTCGAGCCGTTGTACATAGGCGTTTCGACCCATTTTTTTTTTTCCATTACGTATCCATTTTTTAGCCTTCCGTGCTAAATGACTAAAGTGATTCGTTGTCGCCTTATTTTACAATGAAAGGCGTGTCATCCGTGACCACAAAGATCCGTGTCGCTTTTATTCATAAAATAATAATAATAAAATGATAATAAAATTTAAAAAATAATAAAAGGATAATAAAATAACAAATAATAATAAAATAATAATAGCAATAATAATAAAATGATAAAATAACAAATAATAATATTAAAAGGATTATAAAATAATAATAATAATAATAAAATGATAATAAAACAAAAATAATATTAAAAGGATAATAAAATACAAATAATAATAATAAAATGATAATAAAATAAAAATAATAATAACAAATGATAATGAAATAATAATATTAATAATAAAATAATAATAATAATGAAATGATAATAAAATTAAAATAATATTAATAAAATTAAAATAACAATAAAATGATAATAGAATTATAATAATAAAAATAATAATAATAATATGGATAATAATAAAATGTTTGATTTCGCGAGTACAGAGATGAAAAGGCGGTGAAAAACACATCAGTGGCGATCCGGTCGAGCAAGCTTCTCCCTCGTTTCATAAAGGTGTCTCAATTTCAGACTCCCAAGACCCGTGCCAAACATTCTCTCGTTGTCCGTCTTTATGGTGTTCACGTGTATGCATTAACCTGGCGTCGGTGCGTGCCGGTTTATCCTCGATACTATATAGGGTAGTGAACGAGTACAATTATTGGCCATCTCATAATAATTCGCAGTTACTCCCCCGTCAAAACAGCTTCGATTTAACGACGTACGGCGAGAGAAGAATCTTTTTTCTTTTTTCCTTGTACCCAATACCTTGCGTTTGAGGGATAAGAGCTAAAGAAAAATCATTTGGATACACTTTGAACAATAGTTACAGGTATGAAGGAAAGAAATGTCAAATTTGCCTTCTTTGGTATCGAATTGTTTTTTTTTCTTTTTTTTTTCTTTTTAAACCTACTCGGTTTTTCCACTCGTACATTCGAGGACCAAGCGGCGGGTTTATAAGTCGTCGTCGTCGTCTGGTCGTAACGCGGATTTCGTCGACCCACCGGATCGGTTCCCGTTGCGCCCACGAGTACATCTCGCGCCTTCCACGTTCTGGCCTTATTCGGACACCTTCCACTTCGCCCACCGAGCTACACTGACTCTTGCACGAACACCCTTCCATTTTACTTTTCACCCCTCCCACCCATCCTCCGCAACCCGTTCCCTTGACGCAAACCCGAACAAGTGGGTGCCGCATTTTTCGCCTTACATTCGACGGTTGATATTTTACAAAATTCGACAAATTCGAAATGTGTTTTTTTTTTTTCGCTAGAAAATACATCGAGAATTTTTTTTTTTTTTTTTGATTTCTTCATATTGATTATTATAAAAATATTAGTGCATGTTCTGCACAGTAGACAGCTCGGAATTTTCACTTTCGACGAAGCTTCTCCCCTCGTCTTCGCGGTACCACGGTGTATGTACGACGTCCGACAAGTCGCGTGGACGATGACGAGACGAGAGCTGTGCTGCAGTCCATAAAGAAACACGTTACTTACTCTTTCCGTAAAGATTAAATATATATATATATATATATATATATATATATATGTATTATAGCACTTTATGTAGGAGACTTACCGCAATGGCTGAATCGAAAGTACGTTTTGCAATGAGAAGACAGACAATTCAGTAGTGCGTAAAGTACACGGTATGTACAGATCTCTTCAAAGCTGCCTCGGTATTCTGAAGATGCCCGTATAATGGATATAGTATTTACTGTCACGCACGTGGTTGGGAAGCGTAATTTTCTTTTTTTCTCTTGCGTGTTGCCACAATCTCGTCTCGTAAATTTCTACGGTATGTTATTTAATTTAGTAATGTAAGATCTACGTAATAACAATGCTCTCTCTCTCCCTCTCTCTCTCTCTCTCTCTCTCTCTCTCTCTCTCTCTCTCTCTCTCTCTCTCTCTCTTATTTCTCGTACATGTATTAATTAACAAAAACTCTTATCCGTTTTCCATTGATCGAAACCTCATTTTCTTCGTTTCACGCTAACCTCGCAGCACTGGAAATACGTGAAGGTACGCATATAAGAATCCATGAAATTTTTTCTTCGCTTTTCTCAGACACAATCTTTGAGAGTTTATTCCAACGGGGGGGGGGGGCGGAATTGTGTGTCACACATACTATTTTTTATGGATAAAAATTCAATGAGAATTTAACGGATCTGAAATCAACAGACGAATAAAAAATAAAATAATTATTATTATAAAGAAATAATTCACGAAGAAAATGAATAAACAATTGAACGAACGAATGGATTAATTAGCAAATAAAAATGTCACTGATTGAATTACAGATAAATTTAATAAATTAATGATAAATAATGAACAAATAAATAGGAGAAAATTAATAAACAAATTTTTCAATGCTTTCATCAGTAAATAAAGACGTTATCAATCAATTGACAAATCAATTAACTTAATTTTATATTTTTCATTTCGGTACAATCAGATGCACGTGAAATTTTTATCGAATTTTCATTCATCCGAGAAATTTGTATTATAATTAATTCTTGGGATAACGATCTTTATTTCCACTTGGTATGGAATTTTAAAATGATCTTGATGTTTGCATCGTCGGAACGCAATGAAAATTAATCATTCTGAATTCCTTTCCTTTTGTGCAAATTTTGCCTACGAAAAATCTCTCAAGTTTTTTTTCAAAATAATAACGAAAACAAGAGAAAATGAAAAGTGCTTTCCTTGCGTTCCAACGATGCAAACTTCAACGCCATATTTTAAATGTTATTCGAAAAGTGTCCTTCCTATTGGGGCACTCGTTCATTACGTCTTGTCTCACTCTGTCGGGGAGGAGTGAGCGAGGACGTGAGACGAAACAAATGATACACGTAGTACGTTACACCATGAAAGGCATCCTCAAGATCTGCTTCACGAATCGCTACGACGACGCCATTATTACGAGCTGTCCAGAACACTCCGTTATATTTATGTTCTTCGTGGTCTCAAGTTGCAATGACGAAACTTATACTTGCTCGACGGAGTATCGATGTCCCCCTCTCGAGTAATTAACGGGTCACAAATGTCTATTGTTGCCCAACACTCTTGTCAATGTTTTTACATGACAAAATTATATTTCCCTTCGGCAAAAATTCCTTATAAACAAGAGAAAAAAGAAATTAGGTTTTTTTTTAGGCAAAAAATAGGAGAAAAATTAGGAGGCGGTTGAAATTTTGAAATATTTTATAGTTAGATGAATGAATAAATAATTAAAAGTTCGTAATGAAATTTCCGGTTGTCAATCATTCGTTTTTTACAGACTTACACGTGTCTCCACGTGTGTGTGGTAGTCAACAACCAGCCGTGCTGTTCTCCCACCGTAAGTTTCGATTGACGGCATGACTCTTCGCAAGCCTCGACACTTTCATTCGTCAGGCTCCTGCAATCGTCGCAATTTGCCGACATTTTTATTTTGCATGAAAGCACTCGATTTTTGTTGCTTTTTAGCTTCTCAGAAAGTAATTCGATTTTTCGACGTATGCGTAGTTTCTCGTTTCATTTTATTCGTATATAGTCACGAAGACTTTTTTTTTTTAAGCAATTGTGAATTAGCTTTCGCGCTCACTCTAACATTTTTATACTCCAACGAGAGAAGTCGTAAATCAATTTATACGATCATGAAGCATCGACAGAAAAAAAAATTCTTCTCTATCAAGAATTAAAAATATAGCGACGAACAATACCACGAAGCAATCAACATTGGGCAAAATTGATTTTTTTTTTTTTTTTATCGTTATTGATGTCAATTGGCCATTTTTTTTTTCATACTTCATTGTGTCCTTTTGACTCGTGTTTATGACCGTATCATGTATCTCTATTAAATAGATCTTACACGCTATTCCCGCGCTGCATTCTTTCTTCTTCGATCATCGTCATAGCTCGTGTCCTTTCTCTCGATCGTACGATCACCCTCGCGCCATTTGGTCGAGCATTAATGTGCCGTCAATGACGTAATTTTGATTTCTTCAATTTTCTTTTGTATTTGGGCCATACAAGAAACGTTTGAAAAAAATATATATATATATATATCAATCAAAGGAAACTTTATTCTTATTTTTAATATTTGCATTTTTTTTCTTCTTTAATTCGTTTTTGCATCGTTCCCAAAAAAATGCAAAATTTTGAAACGTACGGACATTTGGAGAGCTGGAGCTTTAGTTTTGAAAATTCAAAACTCCAAGTGCGTAACTCATGAAATAAATTTCTGTCGTCGCTGTTTGTCCATCACGCCGTAGGACTTGAGTTGTACCTTGTAGCAATTTAGGATGAAGCTAAAAAAAAAGTTCGTAACGCTAGTGAGAATTTTCGTGTAGTGTACGCTGCGTTGATTGTCGTGAGAGGCGGCTTTTTTTTTTATTACTACATTTCGTGTGTGTGTGTGTGTGTGTGTGTGTTTTTTTTAATGCTCTTTTTATTCAGGCGGCCACCGTCACAAGTGTCTTGTGAGAGAACACTCGAAGGCATTCCTTAGGCTGGCCAGCTGTTTCCGAATGGCGGAATGTACTTTTTTGTTTTTTTAATTAATTTTTGCGATTGAGAAATTTCGGGACAGCTTATCTTTAGGGGGAATCATGGGGGGATTCAATTGTTTTTGAGCACGGCGCCAACTTTCACACACCAATGTTTCATTCGTAAACGTCACGATTATTGTAATAAATTTACATTTCTGTATTTAAGGGTATTATTTTTACACGAGCGTATTAATAGCTTGTTTAAAATGTTTTATCAATGTGTATTTTTTAAAAATATTTTTAGTATTTTCAAAAATATTTTTCGTATTTAAAAAAATATTTTTATCATTAAAAAAAATATTTTTATTATTTTTAACAATATTTTTAGTATTTTTAACAATATTTTAAGTATTTTTAACAATATTTTTAGTATTTTTAAAATATTTTTAGTATTTTTATATTCTTAGTATTTTTTATTTTTAGTATTTTTATATTTTTCGTATTTTTAGTATTTATTTATATTTTTCAATTACTTTATATTTTAAAAAAATGCATCGACAGCGTACTGCTTGTATTGCGAGTTTCTTTTTTTTTCACATTTGGCGACCACTGTATAAATTGACTGTATACATTTATAGTAAATTTAACTCTACTGTATAAAACTGGAAAATCTACTGTATAAATTTCTATCAAATGGTAATATTTCCTCACTTGTCCCGAAACTTCTTAATTCTACGTATGCGTAGAATTAATTATTTGATACGTGTGTAGTTTTTATCAATCGTAATTGAAGCTTGATTGATTAGCCGTTTCGTGATTGCTCATCGTGTCATCGATCAGATTGATTAACGTTGACATTTGTGTGTTACAGGCAAGCAGACATGTCGGGGACCTTTTCGAGGACCTGCGGGACGGGCACAATCTCATTTCCCTACTGGAAGTGCTCTCAGGCGAGCATCTCGTGAGTACAATTTTACTCATTTCCGTATAATGAATTGTCATCGTGAAATGACAAATACGAAATGTTTCAATAAAATTCAAATGACAAATTGGATCTTTTGAAAAAAAAAGACGTTGCTCCGATTTCGAGATTAGGATAATTTCTACAAGTTTTATTCGTCGGTATTTTACAGCCGCGGGAAAGAGGTCGAATGCGTTTTCACATGCTGCAAAACGTACAGATGGCACTGGACTTTCTTCGTTACAAGAAAATCAAGCTCGTCAATATAAGAGCCGAGGACATCGTCGACGGTAATCCCAAGCTCACCCTCGGCCTCATATGGACCATCATTCTTCACTTCCAGGTAAGTTCCACTCACTGTGTTCATTTCTTTCTCGAACGCTCCATTACATTTTTGCCTATCGTAAAAGAATTTTTTTTTTCCTTCTTTTCTCGTTGCTGATTATTCGTTTTATTCGGCTTTCGATCAATGTGCGCAACGAGCGTTTCTCAAAAATACAACGCCTCTTTTATTTCCTATGATCGCAAGAGGAGAAAAAAAAACAAGACAGCTTTTGGGCATTGTCGTTTTCTTCGTGAAGATTGGAAAAGAAAGGAATTTATAAGAGTTCGTTTGGGTCTGTTTGGGTTTGTTTGATTCTGTTGGTCTAGCATCGTCGTCACTTCGTCAACATTTGAATTGAAAGAATTTACAAGAGCCGAGAGCCGCTCTAACGAGCCAAGAGCTTCGTACAGGCCAATTCGTTGTGAAAGAAAGTCTAAGAGAAAAATGGGAAGGTATCAGGGAATTGGCGCGAGTCCATCTGGCGTCTGGAGCGAAAAAAAAAAAACAAAATTCGTCTCGCGAATACAAATTGGATACACGCGGAACTTGAAAAGTTCTTCTCGTATCGAATTCTCTGGATGTCTCGAGCCACATATGCGTGTTTGCGTTATCTCTCATTTGCTCTTGGTTGAACTGCAATTCCAGCATTGAAAGAGTCTCTTGGAGTCTTTTTTGCCCGCACGTCTTTTACGTTAGACGCCAAAAGAATGAAAATTTTGCAGAATAAAAAAAGAAACGTAAATGAGAGGCTCGACTCGAAGTGGCTGGAACATAAATTCTGTGGCTTTCATCTTTTTTTTTTTTTGTGCGGTATGAGGCGTTCCAGGCCGAACGGACTGGCCCAAATGGACATTTTTTGACGTCACTCGTCACGGCCCTTTCGAAGCCCTGTTACAGTTTTTTTTGCTTGTAGCTTAATATTTAAAAATCAAAATAATAAAATCGCTTTCGTCAATGGCACTGATGGAGGAGGGCATGTCCGATTGACCTGGAATCCCTCGAGCCTTTGTAGGTCGTGTCCAATCTTTTTTTTTTTTTTTTTCTTACTGCTCGAATCCTACTTCTCGCAGACTCGTTCGGCAAGGAGAAGACTTTTCACGGTCTGGTGGAACCAACGCCCGAAATCATTTCCGCAACTCGTTTATATATTCTCGGACACTTTTGCTCGTAGATGCGCCTCTCTCTCTCTCTCTCTCTCTCTCTCTCTCTCTCTCTCTCTCTCTCTTAATTCTCGGCCGGGAGAGAGACTTGCGCGTCAAAGTTGTTGCCCTTTTTTTGTTCGTCGTATCCGAATGATGAATGAAAAATCCGAGACGACGAAGAGTCGAGCGAGAAAGAACTTCCGGTGCGACAGATTCTGATTTGCTCGCACCCTAAGGATGATGTTTTTTTTTTTGTAGCTTCGACAATTGCCCCGGGTTTTGTCAACTTTTTGCCATTTATTTCACGGCCGATCGACTCCGGATATTTACTCTGTTCGAGCCGAAGCTGAAAATTGAAAAAAATTGATGACGTCGAAATTTGCACTATTGGAATGTGACGAGAGTTAGTTCTTTTTTCTCCATTCAATTTTTTTTTGCCGATGTAGGCTTTGAAAATCACAAAAACGTTTTTTTACTTATTCTCATTGGAGATTTGTAGCCTTAATTGACGAAAAAAAAAATGGTTAGGATAATAATAAAGATGAAGGAATAAAATCGTTGCATCGTTGCAATGCAACGAAAAGTAATTCTTAACTGCCCAATTTTTGTTTTGTCGATAAAAGCTTTCAAAAACACTGAAACATTTTCGTCTAATTCTATCCGAGATAAGAGAATCAAACTTCAACGTCATAAGAGTGGAGATCGAAATTTTGTAAAATCAAATGTGTAATGTTAAACACTGCCAATGGTGCAAAGAATAGCAATAAAATAAGAGCTTTAGAAAAATAGCTTAGTATGTTTATCTTTCGAGCTGGGGCTATTGAACACACACACACACACACACACACACACAGAGGCACACAGTCACGTTATTTTAATCGTAAATGTCCATCAGGAAAATAGCAATCCCGGTTATACACTCTGGAAAGTATGGTAATATGTAAGCGCGTGTTGCCTGGCGGCGCCTCCCTGAAATACACGAAGGTGTATGCACATATTTCCTATGTCTCGCTCCGTTACTCGCAACTCCATCATCCAGTATGCGCCGGGATGATTTTTGCTCTTCTCGCCGGTGCGCTTTGGCATTCGACGTCTATCTGGTAATAGGCAAAGTGTCATGTTTGTAAAGTCTCATGGCAGAGACATCACGAACGGGACGCGTCTCTCTCGTTGCCGAGATCGCTCATTCGCCAGGTCGTTTTTCTCCCGAGTGCCCGGGCGAACGGAGTTTGCACTGCGGGTCATTGTGCTCGATTGGCTTTGCAGCTACGGACTCGTTATTTTTTACGATTTTTCTTCAGAATTTTTTTTTTCTTGCATCGATTTTCCCGTACAGCTCTTTTTTTTTTTTTTTTTTGGCCCGTGAAATATTTACAAACGTTTTCTTCTTTCATTCTGCATTTTTCTCGAAAGTCATCTTTATGACTTTTCGAGAAGATAAAAAAAACATGTTTACTTTTCTCCTTTGTGCGTGTACTTGCCAAGTGATTTTTTTTTTCTTTCTTTTCTTGCTCGTGTTCTCAATTGTATTATTTTTGAAAATCTTTCTTCCTGGATTTAAAATCCAAGATCTGTAATTGAGTGTCTTAAAAAATAATTGAGGGATTTGAGGAACGAAAATTTGTCCAAAGAAATTCGAGTGATTGAAAAATTTCATTGCATTCCAACGATGCGAATTTCAATCTCATTATAAAGTGCTTGGATTTGTTTAAAAAAAAATTCAAAACAGACTCGAGAGGATCGATCACTGAAGTTTAGACGATTAAAAAAATACTTGTATACTGAATGGCTCCTAATTGCTTTAAAAAAAAAACTTCCAACAGGAAATTACTTGCACGAAAGAGAAAAAAGAAATAACCTTTGGTACAGGAAAATTCGAAAAAAATTGCTTTTTTTTCTGAAAAAAGTAGATCGTAGAACATCGGGATGATGGGGGGGGGGGGGGGGGGGGGGGGGGGTAGTGAATAAACAGTACTCGCCAGTGTTCGAGTTCGAAGGCGTGTCTTTGACGCCCATTGCATTTTTATTTTACAATTTTATACAAAACCGCTACACACCCATGCCCATGTGTAAGAATAATCGACGAATGCGATCGAGTAAAACGCGTGAAGCGTCGACTTTGTAATTGACGGTACATTTGCAAACGGTAGCCGGTCGTGCTCCATTAACACAAGTTCTTTCGATCGATCATTATTCCTCTCTCGCCTGCATCGACGCAACGTTACGCGTGAACTTCCGGGTGTTTTTTTTTTCTCACCCAGAGTACGACTGCGAAAAAAGTAATTTTCCTTGCTTCACGATTGTCGTGAAATCTTTCTGCTAGAAGAAAAAGTGCTGGTCGAGGGCATAAAAAAAAAAAAAATTATAAAACTTTTCTTGTCGAATCCAGAGGAGCGAGTAAAAAAAATCGCTGACTTGGATCAATTGTGCATTTGTCTCGAATCTCGATCGCGAGTTTTCCAGGCCATTAAGATTTTTTTTTACCAGCGAAAGAAAAAAAATGTATTTTCATACACCGAGTCGCGTTAGTCGAGCGAGTAAAAAAAAGCTTGTTTTAATTGCGCGTTAAACGAGTTTGCGATTTTCTTATCGATATAAATGCGAGTGGCAAGAAGTGGCAAGCTGCGGAGAAAAAAAAATATCGAAATGCGCAATAGATTCTTGAATAATTAATTTATTAGATCATCGAATTATAGAATTAAATGATTAATTCGCAAATAATTCGGGCAGCAATCGTCCAACGCATTGTTGTTGTTTTTTTCCGTTTCTTTTTTATTTTATTCTTCCTTACTATTCTTCTTTTCCATGCACTCATCTAATTGAGCAATCTTTTGTTTTCCGCGCCGCGCAGAAGTGCCGTCGCAAGGTAAGTTCGCAGAGACTACCCCTAAAGAAAAATAAAAACAAAAACAACGATCCTTGTAGAATTTTGAGCAGTTGGTGGTCGAAGTAACGTGCAGCTTGGCGAGAAAAAAAAAGTAGCAATGTATATTTGATATTTAATTGTTCAGTGTATCAGAGTTCAATTGTTGTCAAGTAATTGTGGAAAAAATTTTAACGGAGGTCCGTTTAGCGTTGATTTTTTGGAGTAAATATTTGGTAATGCATTGGAATTTAAATTGTGGGTGGTAGAGCTTTGTACGATTGTCTTGACATTGATAATGCAGTTCGCTACTCGTACTGGCAATCGATATAGCTTTTACCTGTTTCTCTCTGTTGCGCTCTTGGAGCTCTGCTGCTGCTGCTGATCTGTTACCGACTATCCCGCGACTCTCCCCTTTATTAACGTATTCTCCCTCCCTCTCTCTCTCTCTCTCTCTCTCTCTCTCTCTCTCTCTCTCTTCTCTCTCTCTCTCTCTCTCTCTCTCTCCCCCTCTCTCTCCCCCCCCCCCCCCCCTCTCTCTCTCTCTCTCTCCCCCTCTCTCTCCCTCTCTCTCTCTCTCTTTCGTTTCTCTTTGTCTATATGTATCTCTGCTCTGCCTTGCCGATTGCTCCGTCTGCTTCGTAACTCGAAATGTAGCTGTCACTACTTGGTTCTCATTAGTTTTTTTTTCTTCATTCATAATATTGTCTCGTTTTCCCTTTATACGCGTGTGCTCGCATCTCGCACCCACATATGTCGTGGTGGGTCGTATCTCCCACGCTTACCTCTGTAAATAAATGTAGGATTGTTTCTCTCTCTCTCTCTCTACGTAGAAGAAGAATTAAACTCGCAAGTAAGTTTGCTGAAGAAATTTTATTTTTTCATGTATTTTCCATACGTTGATCGCTCTAATGAACAAACTTTCTTTTCAAATCTTATTTCAAAGGCGATCAAAGGGGATAAAGGGATAAATGAGAAAAATAAAAATTTCATAAATTAGGAAAAAATTATGAAAAAAATAGAGCTTTGACAAATTAGGAAAAAAAAAAGATATTTGATAAATTCGAGAAAAAAAAACTATAACTTTTCTATATTAGAAAAAAATAGAAATTTGATAAATTAGACGAACAAAATTCAAATTTAGATACAAAACAAAATAAGAAATTTATGAATTAGCACAAAGAACAATCGGAGTTTAATAAATTCGAAAAAAAAATAGAAATTTGATTAAAAAAAAAAACAGTGGACAAGTTCTTCGGGAAATTCCTCGACGTATTACTCTGTGGATCTCCGTTTATGGATTTTCATGCAGAAAGAAAACACGATTGCGTCTCGTATCTCGCGATAAACTCGGGCGAGGTGTGTGTGTGCAATACACCAATAATAATAATAACAACAATGATAATGCGAGTACGTGGGCGAGTGGGCTCTACACGGTGAGCGTGTCGTGGGCGATCAGAAGGCACAGCATCCACCATACATTTGAAGAAAAAAAAAAGGCAAAGACAGGAAAAAGAGCATAACGCGTCAGGAGATTTCAACATAATTATGATCATGCTAATGTTGAACGGGTGAGGTGTGTATCTCATGGGGCGTGATCCGGGGCCTTACAACGAGTCCCACGTATTTATATTGTCGTCAAGTGCTCCTTCCGGCGAGCTGTTTGCACGTACTCCGTGTGCGTATGATTCTCATTTTTTTCTAATATTTTTTTTCTTTTTCAAAATCGCGGAACACTCGCTCGAGGCCTTTATGCAAATTTGCCAACTGTGATTTCACATTCGTCCGAATTTTGTTCTGCAATTTTCAAGGAATACCAAGAAAAATTGTCCACAGAGGCTAATTGTCCAATAAATACTTCGATTGGAGTAAATAAAAATATCTTTTTTTTTCAAACAACAATAAATCGTAGTTGATTCAAACAAATCTTTCTCTCGTTACGCAAGGACACGCGAAATGCAAGGTTTTGCTTTAAAAAAAAAAAGCTGCGTGTTTATTGCATTTTTTTTTCCAAGCCGATTCTAAAGTTGGAATAACGATGACTTGTGCATTGTGCAACGAATATATTTGTCCTTAAGCAGCAGAAGGCCATAAGACCAAAAAAAAAAGAAGTGCGTCCACTAGTCAAAAAGTATGTGTGATTTTTCGTACGTACATTCGCGTATGCTGACTCTCGTCGACTCAGCGATATCGAGTTTTGCCTGTCGTATACAATTTCCTCTAATCCCGTATGACCCGCGCTAACTTTGTTAATGGTCGGTCGATTGATCGATTTTTTATACGCCGCTTCATCGCTAGGAATTCCTCCCTGGCTTCGCGAGGGGGCTCGGAAGAATACGAATTGTATTTACCTAAGTGATTTTAGGAAGAATATTTTACGGCGTTACGTGACAATCGTGTCAAATCGAAGTTTGCCGAAAAATAGTTAAAATTATAATTAAGGTGCTTAGGTCTCTTTAAGTTCAACTTAATGCAAATCTAAAGTATACGAATCAAATAAATCAATAAAAATAAGAAGTAATAAATGATAATAATAAATGAGAAATAATAATAATAAATGAGAAATAATGAATTTAATAATTTTAATTAAGTTAATTAATAATTCTTAATAATTTTTGAATTTTAATTTCAATAACATTAATTTAATCAATAATTTTTTTAATTAAAAATAAAAATAATAAATGAGCTATAATGAAGAAATAAATAATGAATGAGAAATAAGAAATAATAAAAGTGAACTACTAAATAAATGAAGTACAAAGAAACCCAAACAAATTGGCTGCCAAATTTTCGCGATTTAAATAAATCAATAAAAATACGAAATAATAATACTTTATTAATTATTCTTAATAATTTTTTAATTTTAATTCCACTAACATTAATATAATCAATAATTTCTAAAATTTAAAATAATGATAAATGAGCAATAATGAAGAAAAATCATAAATATTAATAAAAGTGAAGTACCAAAGGAATGAAGTACAAACAAACCCAAACAAATTGGCTGCCGAATTCTCGCGATTTCCGAAACAAACCTTCGTCGCCATCAGAAATATAAAAAAAGTCATTATTTATTATTAAATCGTTTCACGATTCAAGTTTGCACGATAAATCACGTGTCTGAAATCTATTTGAAGCTGCATAATTTACCGGTGGCATGGATGAAGATGAAGAAGAAGAAGAAAAAAAAACGGGACGTTTGTGCACGAAGGCAAGTTTATCGGCATATCTAGTATTACGTGTGTGTACAGCGGAGGAAAGTAATACCTGAACGGTTCGAAGTTGACGTTTTATTTTGTCCGCATTCCTGTCGCGAAGATACACTCGTCCCACCACTGATGTTACCACCTTCGTGACATCATCGGCCAACATAGTCTCCCGGTTCATACCATATGCCTGTGTGTGTCGGCATACATATATATATATATATTGTAACGTTCGTAAAGGATTTTGTTATATGTGGCTCGAAGCATGTCCTGTTTCCGTGCAGCAACAGGCGCGAGAACACACACACACACACACATAAAGCTCATAGTCCACAAGGATGAGAGAACGCTCGAGCCTCGTTATCCTGACAGGCGTACATAAATATAAAAGCAGAATCTGTACTTCACGCTCGTCGTCTTTTCTGACTAACGGTACAGCCGTCTCTATCAAGGATCGTGATTTCAGTTTTTTGTCACTTTTTAATCATTTTCAAGCGTCTTCTCAATCTGAACGGAAGATTGGAACGGTTTTCCTGTTTTTTTTCGGACATCGTTTCCTTTGAATATATTTCTAATTGGACTAGTATTTTTTTTTTTGCGGAATTATTTCGGAATTTTCGTGGACTCTGAAAATTTCGAGAAATTTCGGGAAATTTGACAACTTAATAGTGATAATTTGTGTTTATTTTTTTTTGTCGATTTTATCAATGCACATGAAGATATCCAAGAGTGAGCTTGAGACTCCGCCCTTCCGGTTGTTTCGACGAGGCATATTTTTTAAACGCGTCTCTTTAAAGTTTCGAGGCTGTATGCGGTCATTGAAAAATTGACAGGAAACACCTGTCGCGCAGCTCTTCGCGCGTTACTCCCTGCCGCACATTGTCCGGGACCAAGAGCGCCACGCGCTGCTGTAACGAATAAAACAGACTCGAATAATGTTGAAGTTTTTGCATCGTTGGAACGCACCGAAAGTTCTTATTTTTTTTTTCTTTTATTTTAATTTATTTTAATTTCAACATGCATTTATTTTTTACAAATTGGGAAATAAAGTTGCAGAAAATGTCATAGTTTTTATTTTTATTTTCAAGTATACCCTTGAAAATAAAATAAAAATTGGGTTTTTACGGAGTTCTGTACATTGACACTCTTTCACACGTTTCCTTCTTCTTTTTTTCCGTCAACATTTTATCTTTCGACCTTTTTCACGGCTCTGTACATTGATATCCTTTCACACGTTCACTTCTTTCTTTTTTTTTTTACGTTTATCTTTCGTCCCCTTTTCTCCTTCGCGCTTCTCTTCTTACCGTGCGTTCGAAAATATTTTCGGTCCACCTAATCTTCCGGCATTTTCATTATCTCTCACATAGGTAGAGCTCGCTGCTCTTTTCCATGCCAGAAACATTTTGTCGAGCCTTTATTTGATTCCACTCCAATCTCCAACGATATCATCGAGAGTCTATTCGCTGTCAAACAAAAAATCATTTTATCAGCGAACAATTGTGGAAGATCGGAAAAGAAAGAAAAAAACTCTCGTAAATATGAGTCTCAGACAGTCTAAAAAACAATTATATCTTTGGTATCGAGAAAGAAAGAGAGAGAGAGAGAGAGAGAGAGAAGAAGAAAAAAAAAAAAACTGAATTTACATAGTCAGCAGACACAGCTGTGTAAATTTTTATTTTCCTCAAGCACGATTTGGTCGGGGTTATTCTTGAGTCGTGCGTGCATCATGTGCATCACGTTGCTATATTGTCAATCATCGAGCAAATAATTCACGTCGTTTGACTCGCGTCTCGTGCGTGCTTTTCGTGACATAGCCGAAAATAATTGATCCTCACGAGTTTGGTAAAAAGAAGAAAAAAAAAAAGAATCAGCACTAGATCTATAGAGTCAATTGCTTCCGATCGATACTCGAGGCGTGTACTGTCTAAAAAAAAAAAAGTATGTCGAGATTTTCATCGCCGCAAAAGGTAACGGAGACTCGAACAAGGACGCGATATTCAACAGGTATATTGCCGTTTGAATTTACTACGTGGACACCCACGTGTCACCTCAACATTCCTCGAAGAGGATATTTATGCAGCTAGCATTTGCAATATTTTTTTTTTCTTCTCATCCTCGGTTGGACAGGAATGAACGAAACACATTGTAAAATCTTTATACACTGACGAATATTCATTCGTAAAAACACACTTCGCTTGGGAGGAAAAACAAAAGTAGGCAATGTTTCTCGGATTGCCAATAGTTGCGAGCATGCAGAGAATCCCTTCGAGGGCAAAAGAAGATCAGCCTCGAAAAGAATGACGTTATTTGCATCGAAAAAATGCATTTTCAGTTATTTTTTTTATTAAATGTTCACACGGACACAAATTGGCACTCAATTTGGAACAATAATGACGTAAGGTATCTAAAATAAATGTGCCTAGAACAATGCAAATAATCTGAAACATGCCATCTAAAATCTAAAAAGGGTGACCAAAATTATTTAAGTTCTCAAAAAAGAAATAAGTCTAAAATATGTGATTTAAAATCTAATCAATACGTCTAACATAATTTAAATAATCTCCAAAAGGAAATAAATAAAAAAATATACGATCTAAATTCTAACATATGTAAGTAATCTTTTTAAATAAATCAATTTGAAAAATGTGCCTAGAATAATCTAAATAATTTACTAAAATAAATAGATTTGAAAGATGCTATATAAATGCGATATAAATAAAATATAAACCCAAACAAACCCAAACAAATGCGCCTAAAATAGTCTAAATAATTCTATCAAAAAAACAAATTTGAAAAACGTGCCTGTAACAATCTAAATAATTTACTAAAATAAATAGATTTGAAACATGCGATCTAAATTCTAAAAAAATGTGTCTTAAATAATCTGACTAATCTCCTAAACCAAATAAATAAAAAAATCCTAAAACAGTGTCTAAAATAATCCGAATAAAATCCAAAAATAAATGAATTTGAAATATGCGATTTCAGATCGAAAAATTATGTCTAAAATGTTCGAAATAATCTGTTAAAATAAATAATTCTAGAATCCCCCCCCCCCCCCCAAAAGCTCAAAATGATCACCTAAAATAAATAACTCGCAAACGAGTGATCTAGGGGACAGGTTTTGACGGAAATTTTTTCGTTCTTCGCGACATTTGCAAGATGCAATTTTTTGACGTGGCCTTTGAACTTCCACTCTGGCATTTCTCTTGGGTTTTTTTATTTTTATTTTTTCATTTCTCGCTGGTTCGTAAGATGTACTCGTATTTGTAAAAAAGATGGCTCGCTCGTTCGTTTAGGTGCGATCAACGTATAACTTGTACGCGTACGTATGGCTTCGTTGTGCTCGTGTGTGCGTGTGAGAAACATGCCAGCCGATCTTACATTCCTATATATATATATATATCCATAAAAGAGCCGAGGTGGGGAAGTGTCTCACCTGCGATGGCATTTCGTTGCCCTACTCCGATCTTCGTGGCCGGCTCTCTCGTTCGTTGCTTTCGTAGTGGCGGTGGAGGTGAGCAGCCAACCTGCCACACCGTACCTCCACCAACATGCTCACCTTCTTCGTCGAACCAGAATGAGAGAGTGTGAGAGAGAGAGAGAGAAAGAGAGAGAGAGAGAGAGAGAGAGAGAGAGAGAGAGAGGGACGGAGGGAGAGGGGAAGCAAGAGAGAGAGAGAGAGAGAGAGAGACAGACAGAAAAACGACGAGGTAACATACGGTACGGAAAGTTGCGCGGGTGGGGAATCCCCGAAGCGACAGTCGCTGGATACCGCGGGCCAGGCCGCGCGTGTTCTCGCCGGATCTCCCGAACTCGCGTCGCGTTATTTTTCCACTGACACAAACGCATCTCGACCTTATAAATTCTTATAAATATATTTTAAAAAAATTAAAAAAAAAAACACGACAGTGCAATAAAAGAGATCTTCCCTTCGATCCCACTGCTTCTTATTCGCCCTACCCTGTCTCTCTCTCTCCATCTCTCTCCCTCCACTCTTCGTTACATTAATTTATTCTCCCATACCCATTGAAATCCCCCCCCCCCCCCCCATGCCTCTCCTACCTCGGAGATTAATTTTTTTTACGAAAACGAATTGGCGAAACGCAAGTTTGACCCTGAAAAAAGCACAGGCATGTAAAAATGTACACGCGTACACACGTATTACGTATGCCCGAGGCAAGACTCCCGGAAAAGCGCGACTCACGATTTCACAGTGACGTTTGCGCGCGGGCGTGTGCTCGTCCTCGTGCGATCCAATAAATCGGGCCTGGTGCGAACTTGATCGCGGAGTTTGTCGCGCGTTGTCGCGATGCGCGGTACAACGTCTTGTCTCTTGATGTTTTTTTATTTTTTTTTATTGACTTCGCCGAGTTGACATTGTGTTCGTCGTCGATGAAAAGACGGTGAGGCGTTTTTTTTTTTCACGCAATGTGTTCGTGTCACTACGAAACGGTGGAGAAGCGGTGTTTTGTGAAAAAAGATCTCGGCGGTGTGTTCTTTGGATGCGCACTTGTTATATACCTATCGCGTCATTCTTCGAGTCGTAATAATTGACTTCGCGGTGAAGGGATCGAGAACATTGGGCGTTTTTTTTTATCCTCACGGAGAAAATCACGATCGAATTTGAGCGAGGGAATAACGGAAGAACAAAGAATTTGCCAATAATTGGAATCGAAGAAAACGTCCTACGAGCAAATGAGAAAAAAAAAATATTGCAGTGTCGATCGATGAGGGATCGAGAGATTTTTGGATCGTTTGAGCAGACGGTTTTGGAAGATCGCGATATTTTTTGATGACTGAAAAGACTGGGTGCCACGTGCTTAGTACGATATTGTGGTGCTCGTTGCGCTTTGGATGCAGTGAGAAAAATTAAATTTACGACGAAGATCTAAACGTTCGAAAACTTTCGTTATTAGTCATTGACTATTAATAATTTTTTTATTCATAAATAAATGAATAATTATTATAATTATTGTGCTATTTGTATTATAATTTATTATTGATACATTATAATTTCTCGTTGATAAATGAATGAATAATTATTATAATTATTGTGTAATTTGTATGATAATTCATTATTAATAAATTATAATTTATTATTCATAGATAAATGGATAAATATTACAACTATTATATAATTTTTATTATAATTCATTATTGATGTATTACAATTTATCATTGATAGATGAATGAATAATTATTATAATTATTGTGTAATTTGTATTATAATTCATTATTTACAAATTACAATTCAAATCATAATTTATTATCAACAGATAAATAAAAAATGACTACAATTCTAATGTAATTTATATTACAATTAATTATATTATGTATATAATTAATTATGATACAAATTATGTTCATTAATAAATGAATAAATTTGTTATTAATAAAGTCTTCAATGTTTATTCGTGATACGCGTACGAAGCAGATCGAGTAGTTCGATAAAATCGCAAGACGAGTAAAAAAAGCTCTCTCGCGCGGCTCTAGATCGCTATCAAAATACACGAAATCCACTACACGAGTGTCCTTTGATGGAGTTCGATTAGCGTTAATCGCTTCGGCGATTGTTCTTTTTCTCTCTGCCGACAACGTAAAAAAAAGAAATCTCAACCCAAACAAATTCACATTATCGAGTGAAAAGATAGCAAGAAATGTGTTTGACTTGTCGTAATCATCGGTCGTTTACTGTGACAGTGTAATTGCGAAAACCGGCAGAAAAAATATAGTTCTGAACTGAAGAAAAGAAGAAACGAGAGGAAGAAAAAAAAAATGGCGATGTATCGATTCAGCAAGAGCGGACGATTGTTCGTTCAGGGTACACGTGAAAACGACGATCGTGACAACGTCGCGGGCTCAAGTCCGAATGAAAATTCACCGACCGATCTACAAGCTATTTACACGAAACGCAGACTCTCGACCGAAGTTCTGGGTACGATTGGATATTCGGTTTTCGTGTTTTTCCTTTTTTTTTTTTTGCGAAGGCTGCAAAGGATTCGTCTTTGGAGGAAATCGCACGTAGAATTCTAATTAATAATAACACCACAGGATATTTTTTTTTTCATTTAGTCATCGAGGCAGACGTAATGACAAAAAGAATAAAACGGAAGGTCTTGGGGGGGGGGGGGGGGATTTTTTTTAAACAACTCTTCAATGTTTCAACGTGGGCCGATTATCGCGTTGCCGTAGAAGGTGTGTCCTCTACAATTAAAAATAAACATTGGTACGCTTCCGCGTGTCAACACAGAGATATAGAGACGAAAATGGAAAAACAGCTGATCGTGATGCGAGCATAACTGGAGCTGTGGAGGCATGCGTCCTTGATCTTGCCCACGCATCGTTGGCCTTTAAATGGTCAGACACTGCGGTACACGAGGGTTTTCTATAGGAGAGATCGAATGAGATGCTGCGGATCAGTCCAACCGCCTGGACGTCACGAAATAAGACAGTGGGAGTTGTCACATTTTTTTTCTTTTTCTTTTTTTTTTCACTTGGCTCTAGCCTCAGCCGATGCCATCGATATACCGTTGGCGTTTTGTCCTTCGGAATGCAGGCCATCGCGAATCCCACTCTCTTGTAACGGATGTCACTTTCTTTCTTTTACTTCTAATATCGCGAAAAGATTCAATGCGAGAACACTCTGAATAAGACGAATCCTTTCAATCGACCTTTGCTACTTAACGAACGAAACCGAAATTCGAATTGGAAGATTTAAAAACAAAAGAAAAACAAATTATTAATGACAGGCTCGTCGATCGAGTCGACGAAAACTTCGAGAAGCGGCGAGAATGGAACGCGAAGAATCGTGACGCGAATTGTGCGAAAGACGACCACTCTGACGAGGGGTGAGGAGAACAGCGTTGCTGAAGACTTAACGAAACGCGGAAATGTCAAGTCACTTCAGGATTCACAGCAATACATGAAGATTACGACTCAGAATTCTTCGCCAAAGCCTAAAACCGTTAGGGTAAGGAAGTGTTATGGAAAAAAAAAAACGATGATGATTGTTATTACGCTAATACGAAGTCACGGATTGCTGAGTCTCGTTTGACTATGCGGTTTATAGTAATTAGCTACAACGAGGAGTAAGCCAAATGGGTATACTTTGATTTGTCCAACATACATTTTAATATAATTTGAAAATAAATAAATCTCAGATATTTCTAATGCAAACTAAAGATTTTTATTGTAAAAATATTTTCGAATTTTTTTATTGAAAATTTTTAATGTACTTTTGGTTTGATAAAAATTTTTATTAAAATAAAAATACTTTCGAATATTCTAATTAAAAATTAATTTAAACTTCGATATTCATTTTGAAAATACTTTCGAATTTGTTTAGCTGTATATGCGATTTTTTCAACAAATAAAAAAAAAAAACAAATCGCTTAAAAATAATAAAATGTAAAAAAACACAATTTAAGAGTAATTAAAAAAAATATTTTTGAATAAATGATATTTTTAGATATTTCAAAGCAAACAAAACATATACCATATGATTTTTTTTTCTACGTGTAAAAAATTCTGTCTGGAGCGAAATAATGTGTATTGAAAAAGTAATCGTTGCTCCGGATAACCGTAGCGGCGTTTACGGTGACGATAATTGCTTGTGCATTAGACGTGTTTCGCGAGGTGCCATTTTGCTCTCGTGGGCAGCGTTGGTCGAACGATTAAACAGGCTCTCTCGCAACGTCACGAGAGCGTTAAACTCCTTTCTCCGAGCTACCTCGTGCCCGCTACGAAATATAACACACAAATAGAGATGTGTAAGCTGCCGGTACTTATCAAGTAGTTTCACACCGGTGCGTGTGTGTGTGTGTGTGTGTCCGAGTGTGCTCTCGTACGTATGTGTGGGTGTCTACGTGCGCGTGTTATTTAGCGTTCACCAGACTTTGTCTCTTTAAAATGCTTCACGGGTACAAAGTTGTATTGTCGGAGGAGAGACCGCGAAGCTGGTCAGGGACGGCGAGCTGGTCTCTCGAACCCGTCTTTGGGCGAAAGCTCACTGGCATCGAGACTTCGAGAACTTAAAAAAAAAAAAAGAAAAAGAAGAAAAATGACCATACTGTGAGACTTTACCACGACAGGAGACTTTGGAGAACTCTCCATGAGGAATACTTGGCAAAAGAAGAAGAAAAGAGGAAAGATCTTATGTCGATCTTGCCGATTTGTACCGATCTTGCGATCTATACCCATCTTTCCGATCTACACTTACGTTTTCGATCTTACCGATCTATACCGATTTTTCCGATTTATACCGATCTTGCCGGTCTATACTCTTCTTTTCGATCTTGTTGAAGTACACCGATCTATACCGATCTATACCGATCTATACCGATCTTACCGATCTATACCGATATATACCGATCTTATCGAGCCTTGCCGACCTTGCCGATCTAGAGCGCGAACTTTTCTTATTTGATTTTCACCGAAATGTGATTCTTGCGATTCATCAATTGAATTTGCTACAACGACCCAAACGAAGATAACAACTTTTTGACAGCAGTGAAATAACTGTACGTTTTTTTTTTTGGTTTGTTTTCTCAATTGTTAGTTTTGACTCGTGCACAGAACTCATCCATACACGGAAATCTATACATATTCGATGAACCGATTGATGGATGTCCTAAGTTAGCGATAATTCACGATAGCTTGGTAGAAACGTGAAATACAAATATAGCTGACAGGAGAATGCATTTCTTCTCAGGTGTATACGATCGATTGAGAGAAAGAAAGAGAGAGATACATATCTCGTACGATCAGGTCTCGTCTCACTGCGCCCGTACCACCCCGCTTGACACATCTCTATTCCATTTCGTCCAATATCTTTATTACATATTGACAGATTTATTGCTCAATCAGTACGCTCACAGATCGCAGATCATTGTCCATTGTTGGCTCTACCTAACTTGCCAATATATATTTATATATATATATATTTTCTTTCGTTCGGTGAATCGAATCGTCGTCACTCACGTAATACACCTATAAGATTTTACCTCGTGCACGCATGCGTTACGCATTGCTCGAGTGCGTACGCAATTTATTTACTGTATTCAGGACAAGGCCTGGTGGCAGGCCGGTGCAAAAGATTCTCAGAGCGGGACTCGTTCGCAACGGCATCAAGTGCGTGTCCTAGTGAAAATTGCGTAACGTTAAACCGTAAGAGACAAAGTCTGCCTTTAGCAGACTTTACGTTTCGTCAGTCCCTCGTGAAAAACGACGTACAAATCGAAAAACCGAAAACAAAATTCAATTTTTAAGTCATTCGATGTTATCCGATGAAAATGATTGACTTATGAGGATTGCTGCGTAAGCCATGTTTTTATGGCGACGGAAATGATTCGGGATTTTTTCGATCGTCGAAATAAAATCCTCGAAGAGTGTTTCGCGTATCATCGGTAGGACCATTTAAGGATTGCTCCATTGAACGAGCTCTCCGGACCTCGGGGCAATCGCGCACCCACTCTATCTCCCCCCTCTGACTTCATCTCGATAGAAATACGAGCGGAGGAAAAAAAAAATCTGCTTTTATGGATCGACATCTCGTTGCCTTTTTAATGCTCTCGTTATGCATAACCTTCGCATCGAATTCCTCAAAGATTCATCTCCCGTCTAGGCTCTGCGTCCTTGAGTGTGTCAAACTGTGATCTTGATTAGCGAATAACCTTGATTCGGGAAATTATTGTCAAGGTTTATGAATGAATTATTGAATTCTCCTTTACTGAGTTGTTCTTCAGTAAAGTCCTTTAATGAAGTGTTCTTCAGTAAAGTTCTTTAATCAAGTGTTCTTCAGTAAAGTCCTTTAATGAAGAGTTCTTCAGTGAAGTCATTTACGGAATTGTTTTTCAGCAAAGTCCTTCAGTGCACTGTTCTTCAGTTAAGCTCTGTACTGAATTAAACATTTTTTTTTCTTATACTCTTTTACTGAATTGTTCTTCAGCCTTTACTGAATTCTTCTTCAGTAAAGTCCTTTACTGAATTGCTTTTTAGTACATACATTCACTAAATATTTCTTCAATAAAGTCTTTTACTGAATTGTTCTTCAGTAAAGTCCTTTACTAAATTTTTCTTCAATAAAGTCCTTTACTGAATTGTTCTTCAGTAAAGTCCTTTACTAAATTTTTCTTCAATAAATTCCTTTACTGAATTGTTCTACAGTAAAGTCCTTCACTACATTTTTCTTCAATAAATTCCTTTACTGAATTGTTCTACAGTCAAGTCCTTTACTAAATTGTTCTTCAGTTAAGGCCTTTACCGATTTGTTTTTCAGTAAAGTCCTTTCCAGGATTGTTTTTCCGTAAGTTCCTTTACTAAATTGTTCTTCAGTAAGGTCCTTTACTGAGTTGTTCTACGGTAATCCCTCCACCCATTAGTTTGGTTACCGCACGTACCGGCGAAAGTGACGTCACTGCGGTAGATCGGCTCTTATGGCGATGTCGAGACTCTCGCTCGGTCGTCCCCGACCCCATAAGGAAACGTATGAACCATCATAAAGCCCGTCGTTTGCCGGAAGGCACAAAAAAAAAAAAAACGTACACACGCGTTGCGAAATGCAAAGAATGGTCTGGCCTTTTTCGTGGCGAATTCGTTCAGGTGTTTTTTTTTTTTTAACGCCACGATCGTTCTACGATATTGATGATAAAAATGATAAAAATTGCCGTCAGGAAAATGGTTTAGGGCTTTAGCAAAAGTTTAAGAGCAATCGTGATTGCTTTTTTTTTTCTATTAAATTCGGATCTACGCAGGCTATTGGAATACTTTTTTTTCTTTTATCTTCTTATATGTAAATATGTATACTGAAAGCGTGAGCCTCGAGAGACGTGAGTGAGATCGGCGCTTCTTTATCCCCGCGATAAGATAGGAACGATTGCAGAGCCTATGTAATTGAATCGGGTAAATAGCCGCTGAATCAGAAATAGTCGAGTTCTCGGTGCGTTGAGATGAAATTAATTAATGGTGGTTCTCGGCTACTCTTCAACTGTTGTGTGCGCGTGTGTGTGTGTGTGTGTGTGTACGTGTGGATAGTTACCGTGCACGACTTGCTCGTTGAAATCTGGTGAATCAACACGAGTCGTTAAGACCATCAACGCGATATCGAAATTAGTATAATTATTTACAAATTATTAAATAATTTGTCAATCTACACGAGGCTGAAGTTCGCCTCGTTGGGATGCAATGGAAATTAATATTCCGCATTTTCAATTCATTATAGCATAATTACACCCACGAAAATCACGCAATATGTTGTTAATAATATGTATTGATCTGCTATATAAATCGATAAAATCTTAGATAACAATGAAAAAAAATTTAAAAAGTGTAAAAAGATATTCAACGATGCACAAATGAAAAGTTTCATACTCACGCCTAATTTGCTATGCCCGGACCTCTTTCCGATACAGCAAAATCAATCAAATTCATTCAATCCAATTAAATCAAATTAAAACAATAAAAATCATATAAAAAACATCAAAAAATTGGTCAATGTGAAAACTTCCCTTAAAAAGGAAAAAAAGTGCAAGAATACACGATGGATTTTGGAAATAAAGAAGAAAAAAAATGTCTTCAAGACACGAAAGTCGTGCAGTAGTAAATTGAATGAACACGGTCGGTGTTGATTCATGAACAGGTGCTTGTATAACCGTGGATTGCTATTTCTGCCCGTCTGTACAGAGAGGTTTATATTTACCGATGATAGTCCACGGAATGTATATAATATCGGGAGCCTCGTGGCTTTTATTTCATTCTGCTCACAAGCCTACCCACGATTAGAACAATATGATGGAGCTCTCATGTACGCCCATCAGTCAAAGTCATTTCGAGAGAGAAAGAAAGAGAGAGAGAGAGAGAGAGAGAGAGAGAGAGAGAGAGTTCATTGACATTGAGCACCGCTAGCAGCCCGTTTTCGATCAAGTAGCCGTGTGTTCCATCAATTTTACAGCCTATTGAATTTAGAAGAAAAAAAAAAAAAACTCGCGTTGCGAAGATTTTTCATAACTGGATCGAAAGAGTATCGTAAAATCGAGGCACTTACGTCGTGAGAATTGGAGCGTTTGCAAATTGAAAAAATAAAAACAATTGACACATTCGCATGACGCATGCTAGAATTTCTTATTCATTTTTCAACGAAACAATATTTTATTATTCGATGTTGGAGTTCAAAAAAATCCATCGTTACACAAGCAGGCGAATGTCGCTTTCCCTCGAAAAAAAAAATATTCCCAGCTACAAGATAGAAGTAATATCAATTTACTGAATTATCGTTGTTTTTTTTTTTCGCTCGTTATATTATTCATTGTCGAGAAATTCATAAAATCAGCTTGCGTGGCCTAGAATCAACGACCTCGTTAAACGCTTCTATTAACACCGTGCACCGATTGTAAGAATAATGGAATGAAATTTACATTTAGCGTTGATGAGTACTTTTTCGTTCGATATCCATCCATACAGACGGCAAAAGTCTTGTCAAACGATGAGCCAGCGCGGCTGTCTGATCCAGCATTAATAACGTATCAACGAGAGTTAATCACATTCGAGAATTCATCACAATGACAATACATAATTTTTTAATTGAATAATATTTGTATGCCACTGCCTCGGCTTTTATTATCGTTAAAATAAAACATAAAATTTTATTGCCTAAAAATGATAACGTAACGAATGGCCCTGTAGTGAATGTTTTACAAAAAATTGCCAAAAAAAAAGCTGCAAAATATGACTCTAGATCATGATAAAAATAAGGGATCAGAAATAATTGATGTTTTTTTAATTCATTTATAAACGATGTTTCATTTCTTATTTAGCTCTTATTCTAATTTCTTATTTAGCAATCCACAACCTTAATGTGCAAAATATGATTTAAGATCACAATAAAAATGATTGATTAAAAATTACATTTAATTTTTTAATTTCCTCAACGCTCTTTTACTCTTATTTATTTTAATTTCATTTTGAGCACTCCACAGCCTTAATATGCAAAATATGATTTTAGATGACAATAAAAATAAGGAATTAAAAAGATTTTTCTATGGTGGCAATTTCGGGGCTGCGATGAATGCAAATTTATTTTCAACGGCAATGAAGATTTATCTTTGATGATCTGAAATTGAATTAAAATGCAATCTCTTGCATAACGCCAGAAACAATTTTATCTTTTTCGTTTGTATATTGGCCGTCTTCTGGCGTTGCAAAAGTAGAATAATACAGGCACTCTATATGAATTGTAACAGATCCAAGGCACACGATCTTGGGCCTATCAGCCGAGACGTTCGGACCACCAGCGTGTGCCATCCATTGGATAAGCCGTTATACATATACGTGTGTATATATATATATATATATATATATACATACATACATACACCTGTAACCAAATACATATATGTAGACCGAGTGCTAAACCCACGGGAGGTAAATACGAAAGAGCCTCTGAACGATTTCCTCGCGGTAATGCGAGTTAGCGGGCCGCGGGTAAAGGGAACACAAGAACGCTACTCGAGAGTCGTTCGATCTCTCGACGTTCGAACACCGTTGTGCCGAGTTCGATGCACTGCTTCCTCATATATATATATATTATAAAAATTATGCATACGACATTCCAGGCTGAATGCCAATAGCTTTGTGACTTTTTTAAAATTCTCTATTTGGGCAATTTTTTTTTGTCGTCACGAGACAGAGACGTGGCGCATCAAAAATACTGATTTTTTCTTTCTAAGGTCCATTGGAATGAAGGAAATTATACTGCGTCCCATAGTTCCCGATTTATAGACGTTTACGATATTTTATTGATTTTTATCTTGATGCATTGATCGAAAGTCGAATATCTACCGTAGCAGCATATGTTTGTGAATTTTTCGTGGGCCAGCTTGAGCTTTGGAGCTAAAACGTTTATGTAGATTTTTTTCTTTGTAATTAGAACTTGGAATATATTTTTATGTGATTTTTTTTTTTTTTTTTGGTAGATCTTTGTTGAGGATATTTTTTTGCGGCCTTCCGTAATATATATTTTTTTTTTTAATTTTTCACTTATCGCAGATATCGGATATCATCGTTGGCCAGGAGCCGAACGTGACAGCTCGCGAAGCACTGCTGAGATGGGCGAGACGTTCGACGGCTCGTTACCCCGGAGTTCGCGTGACCGACTTCACCAGCTCTTGGAGGGACGGCCTGGCTTTCAGTGCTCTATTGCACAGAAATCGTCCCGATCTCGTAGATTGGAGAACAGCGAGGTCGTATCAGGCCCGCGAACGACTTCATCAAGTATTTTACGTCGCCGAGCGCGAGTACGGCGTTACGAGGCTTCTCGATCCCGAAGGTGAGCTCAATCTCTTTCTCTCTTTTTCTCTTTCTCGTCCCACCGGACATTTGTGATCCAAGTACCTTGCCGAAAGGTGCTCGGGGGTACTGAGGACCTTCAGTGAATATTTTTCGCCATTTTAATTCCAAGAAAATACTGAGTCAAAAGCAAGATCAATGACGTTCGGCAAATCAGAGACAAATCAATTATCACTAGATCATTCGTTCGTAGAAATGAATCTGTTTAACTGACTTCCTAAATTATTAGCCGAGTACAATCTGCAAAATATTGAATAAAAAAGCTTGAAAGAACGAACACGAAAGTCGGATTTTTGAGTGAATTTTTCCTCCGTTTGAATGCAACGAAAGATATCTTTTTTAATTGGCTTCATATTCATTAGAATCGATTTTTTCATAGACTGAGATCGTAGATGATAAGGATAGGAAAAATCGTTGGTAAAAAATGTGAGCTATTGAAGAAAAATACTCTTCAAGATACTCTCGGTGTCTTTTAAGGCTTTAGGCCACTCTAGGATTTTCCAAAAATCGATTTTTTTCCGGTTAAAAAGGTACCTTAGTACCTATAAAATTATATTCCAAGAGATTGTGGGTGTGAAAAGCCTCTGGAGTGGCCTAAGGCCTGAAAAAACTTATCGATTTCTCTTTCTTTCCATTTCGTATTGCAAGTATATCTCAATTGTCGAGTTTATCGAGTCGTGTTCCTTAAAGATGAAAAACAATATTTCCAATTGAACGGAGATCCGTCGTGCGAACTTTCATTTTGAACGGTTGAAAAAGTCGTTTTTTGTTTTGTTTTGTTTAAAGATCATCGGAGCAGGAACATTGGCATTCCGAAGCTTTCACTTTCGAGTCGTGATCGAGGAAGGAATCCTCGTCGTTGTATTTGCTTTCTTGTTTTGGGTGCCCTCTCGGAGAAACCTACAGTGGTACTTCAAGCTTTTTCCTCTAACTCTCTCTCTCTCTCTCTCTCTCGCTCTCTCTCTCTCTCTCTCTCTCTTGCAAAGAAGAGTATCTTTGCTCGACTCTTTTACCGGGGTCTCGACTCTCGAAGACTCGCGTCTCTTCCGCAATCTCGCGTTTCCCTCGTTCCAAGAGATCAGAGGTCTGAGAAAGCGTTCGACGAAGTTCCGCAAGCCCGCCAAGGAATCTCTTCATCTCCATGCTAATGTTTCATTCATTCCGGAGATTCGCGAAGCCGCGATAAGTCAGCAATACTTCCTGAAAGCGTTTTTTTTTTTTTTTTTTTTCATTTCTTTCAAATAAAACTTTCCAACTGTTTGAAAAATGCCAACCATCACGAAGAATTTTCAAATGTTCCTCGTTCGCGAAGTGTTTCATGCAAAGATTGAAATAAAAAAAACCACATCAGAAAGAAACAATTATCTGATCTCTCCATTCTTTTTTTTTGTCTTCCCATGGCGGATGACGACAGACGAACAGGCTTCGATAAATCTTTCGGGCAGGAGAACGTACATGTAAAAAAAATAAATAAAAAAAAAATATACATACACGCACTGTGCAGTAGACATTCCTTTCGGTCACGGTAGCCGGGAGTCACTTCCGGTCGCACTCACACTCCGTGACACACGCTTCAGAGAGTTCTCCTCGAAAATAATTGCCCTTGGCGGTGTACATGTGCGTTTACCCTCGAGCGTGTGTGGGTGCTCCCTTTCTTTATTGTTCGGTGAATCCGTCGGGAAGTTCTCGAAAATATACGAAGAAAAGAGAATTCTTTTTTTTTTTATACTCGTCCCTTCTTCTCCAACATTTTGATGTTCACGACAAGAGAAATTTGTTTATTTTTCAGATGTCGATACCCCCGAACCGGACGAGAAGTCTCTGATAACGTACATCTCTTCGCTCTACGACGTATTCCCGGAGCCACCGCCGATACATCCTCTCTACGACGCCGAGGCGCAACGTCGCTCGGCCGAGTATCGCGAGCTCGCAAGCTCCATACATCTTTGGATACGCGAGAAAATCGCTCTGATGCAAGAGAGAGCCTTTCCACCGACTCTCATCGAGATGAAGAAACTCGCTGCTGACAGCTCCAAGTTCAAGAACGATGAAGTACCGCCACGTTATCGCGACAAGCAAAGGCTCACTCATATCTTTCGAGATTTGCAAAAGTATTTCGAGGCCGTTGGTGAAGTTGACATCGAGCCCGAGCTTCACATCGAAGTCATAGACAAAAATTGGAATCGTTTGTTGATGCTACATCAGGAAAGAGAACAGGCTATTATCGATGAGATCAAACGGTAAGATTTTCTCATTGGAATCAATCAAAATAGTTCAACTATTAACTAGCCGCGTGGAATTTGGCTTCGAGCTTTTTGGACCTCAGGGCTGGGCAGTTTCTGAACAGATTACATTCGAATCGAAAAAAAAAGACAAAATGATGACGATTCATCCAAAAATAAACTACAAAAAAGTCAGTCAACCATAGAATTGCTTTATATGTATAGATTGTTTAGCTGTCCGTCAATTTGATATTCATGTTCAACAAAATGTTTGTCTGCGCAGCCTTGAAAGATTGCAGCGCCTTGCCGAGAAGGTTCATCGCGAGATGAAATCTACCGATAATCGTCTTGAGGAACTGGAGAGACGAGTCGAGGATGAGGCACGTCGGCTCGATCGGCTTCATCCGCTCGAAGCGAAGCATGCCGTTGACCTGCTGGAACAGGATATACGAAATACCGAAATACAGATACAAAATATATTCACCGACGTTCATACTCTTACCGAGGGCCGATACAGCCAATCTGCGGAACTCCACAAGAGGTAAGGAGAGCAAATAAAAAAAAACCACCAATCTCGGATATTTACACACACACGCACGCGTGCCGAAGATACTTGACGTAAAAGTGGAACACTTGTAGTTGATGGAATATTTCAACAGTCTTTTTAAAATTCCAAACGACTCGATGAGGATCTATATCGACGGTAGTTTTTAGAGAAAACGATTATAAAGGGAACGCGCGTGACGCGGAGTTTCAAATTGAAATGGAGAAGAAATGAGCGACGATTGAATGAAGACTTCCAATGAATTTTTACCCCGTGAATACGAATTTACCATTCATTGTTCTCCAAACCCTCAATTTTCATCAAAAGTCTATAGAAACATTTCACAGTTTCCCGTAATTTTAAGCGTAATTTTGAGAATATTGATAATTAAAAAAAAAAAAAACTGTTCCACAGAGTACAAAAATTGCACCAGCGTTGGGTGGCGTTGCGTTCGCTCTTGCACAAGCGTCTCGTGCAGCCATTATCAGCGGTATCGTTCCCGGTCGAGGAACGCGTTGTAACGAAACATCGTACGACCGTCCACGAGACACGTCTCGTCGACACGAATCCGCATTTTCGCAATTTGCACGACTGCATAGACTGGTGCAAGAACAAATTGAAGCAATTCCAGGAGGCGGAATACGGTTCGGATTTGCCGAGTGTACAGAACGAGCTCGAACTTCATCAGCGCGAGCACAAAAATGTCGAACAATTTCACGCGAAAGTTGACAAATGCGTACACGCGAAGAATAACTTTCACGGCGAGGAGCTTGCCCTTTACAGTCAACATCTTGGGGCTTTGCAGAAAATTTATTCCGAATTATTGGCTGTGTCGAACAAGAGACTCTCCGATCTCGATACGCTTCACGATTTCATACAATCGGCTACCGGTGAGCTGGTTTGGCTCAACGCTAAGGAAGAGACCGAGGTAACACGCGACTGGAGCGACAAGAGCCTCAATGTTCAGAGCATCGAACAATATTACGAGGTACGTGTTTTTTTTTTTGTTGTTGTTGTAAATTTGTCATCAACTTCCGTCCGCGTGGAATTTTCCATACAAACTTTTACATCCCATTTCACCCCCTTAAGACTTGTTTTTTGAAAAATCCTTTCTCAGTGCTTAAACAATACCAATTTATCTCACAAGCAAACATACGGATCTGGAATTGAGGTAAAGACGTCGATAAAAATCAGTTCAATTTTCAAGTAGTAACGCTAAATACAGAAATAATTCGCAGCGTTGATAAATGAAAACGTGCATTGACTGAAACAAAGGCATGTATTACGATATTGAAACGTTGATATTTCAATTGACAGTCGCTGATGAGTGATCTGGAGAAACGCGAGATACAATTCTCAGCGGTGCAAGATCGCGGCGAGGCTTTGGTTCTCCAGCATCATCCGGGAGCGAAAACAATCGAGGCTTACATGTCGGCGATGCAGAGCCAATGGGCATGGCTGTTGCAACTGACCCTATGCCTCGAGGTGCATCTTAAACACGCGACATTCAGTCAACAATTCTTCAAGGATGTACATCAGGCCGAACAATGGATCACGAAGAGAGACGAGATTCTCAATACCGTTTATTCACAGTCGGACTTTACCCTGGACGAGGGTGAACGTCTGCTCAAGGGAATGCAAGAGCTTCGGGAGGAATTGAACAATTACGGTGATAAGGTGCAGCGTCTCGTTGATCAGGCGAAAGACGTTGTGCCGATGAAGCAACGGAGGCAACCGGTTACAAGACCTCTTCAAGTTACCTGCATATGCAGCTATAAACAAGTCAACGTAAGTCTTTGAGATAAATTTTATTTAAGTTTCACGCAAACAGGCATTAACACATCATCGTAATTTCGTAATTTGTATAAAAACTTTTTATAAATTAATGTTTATTAATTATTTCGTTACCTAAATAAAAATTAAAATTAAAAAATTAAATTCATTTTTTACGTAATATTTTTTATTCGTATTAAAAAGAAAAAAAATAATAACATAAATTACGTAAATTAAGTTAAAAAATTACAAAGTAATTATTCCGTTACGTAAATTAGATATTCAATGTTTACAATTAAGAATTTTTGATAACCGTTCTCTGACGCTGACGAATGACGATTTTTCTTCTTAAATTCCTCGCAGATGTCAATCGAGAAGAACGAGCAGTGCATCGTGTACGACAATTCGGGACGCGTGAAATGGCGAGTGAAGAACAGTCAGGGTGTCGAATCGCCGGTGCCCGGTGTGTGTTTCGCTCTCCAGCCACCGGACAAGGATGCGTTGGACGCGGCCGAGCGTCTTAGACGCCAGTACGATCGTAGCGTTGCACTCTGGCAGCGTAAACAATTGCGATTACGTCAGAACATGATATTCGCTACGATAAAGGTTGTCAAGGGTTGGGATTTGCCGCAATTCTTGGCAATGGGTCAGGATCAACGTACGGCGATTAGAAAAGCTTTGAACGAGGACGCGGACAAGTTATTGTCCGAGGGTGATCCCGTTGATCCGCAATTGCGACGATTGAGACGAGAAATGGCGGACGTTAATCGGCTATTCGACGATTTCGAGAAACGCGCTCGTGCCGAGGAAGAGTCGAAAAACGCGGGACGTATATTCAACGATCAAGTGTCGAATCTTCAACAGGCACTCGACGAGGCCGAGAGAATATTAAATTCGCGTATCGCTGCGCCATTGCCGCGCGATCTCGACAGCCTTCATCATCTTGTTCTCGAGCACAAGGATTACGAGCAAAACGTTGGTCGTCTAGCGCCCGAGGTTGAACAATTGCAACAAACGTTCCGCGGCATAACTCTCAAAACGCCCGCAATGAGAAACAAACTCGACAACGTCATGACCAAGTGGAATCACATTTGCAACGTATCGATTTTGTACATCGAACGATTGAAGTGCGTGGAGATAGTGCTCTCTGGACTTGACGAGAATACCGCGGCAATATCCGAATTCGAGATAAAGCTCGCCTCGTACAACGAGCTACCCGCGGACGTTAAGGGCTTGCAAAACGTTCTCGAGGATCTTATGATACTGCAGAACGCAATTGCCCAACAACAATTGTCGATCGATCAGTTGAACGACGACGCGCACAATGCTCGACGTCTCGTTGAAAAATCACGACCGAATCATCGGGGTCCGCACGGTGACATGGATCGTCTCGATGCCGAGGTCAATCGACTCAATGCACGATGGACCAATATATGCGGACAATTAGTCGATCGTTTGCGCGGCGCCGAGACCGCCTATAGTCTCGCCCAACAATATCGAAGCTCTTATCAGAACGAGGTTGATTTCGTCGATGAGAGTTACAATAAACTCGAGAATGTCGCACCGATGCACAACAAGCCACAGGAATTCGAATTTACCAAGGTATAATGAACGACAAAATTATAATTTTACTTTTTCGCTATTAATATTACTGAAGTTCCTGACGAAAGAAAAGAAAAGAAACGCTTTGGGAAAAAAATTTGTATTGTACTTCTAAAACGTTATATGAGATTAAATTTACAATGAAATGATAAATTTTTTTTTTAGAATTTACTGAACAACGCAGTTGGACGTGCACCAGCGATCGAGGCGATCAACGTCACAGGTGGAAGATTGATTCGGGAGGGCAAGGTGAGATGAAATAATAGAAAGGAAATGAAAAGAGGAACGAGAAAATATCTGGCAAAAGCGCCAAAGCATATTATATAGCCTCTATTAAGCCCATGGTACGAATGTTGCGTGAATGTTGTGTCTCTAGTCTCTGTTATTCCAAAAACACCAACCACCACTGTAAATATCGTGTCATCATGGTTTTTTTTCCCCTCATCATTTATATATCATCATATTGTACAATGTTCGTCAAGAAACAACCTTTCAGCGGACAGGAAACGAACTTTGTCGAAACGTATCGACTTCTACAACCGGTCGTACGCTCCTGGAGAAACATACATCTGTCAACTGTTGTATATCTTCTCTCTAAGGGCTGCAAAACCAAAAAAAAAAAGAGCAAAAAAGACTGTACCAGGATCTCAATTCTTTTTCTATTTTCTTCTTACTCTTATATTTATTCGTATAAATAAATATATATATATATATGTCGTTTGAATTAACGTTCGCTTTAATTGTCTCTAACGATTTCAACACTTTTTTTTTATATTACACACGACTAAAACCACGAAATTGTACGTCACGAATCACGCATCGTTTTTTTTTGGGCAACGGGCACTTGGTCTGTTCGGTTTGGACGTTTTTTTTTTGTTTTTTTTTGTAATATCTTTCTAATCAACGTGTGCGACATGGTAGAAAAAAAGAAACACCGAAAAAATCAATCATGCGATTTATTTTTGTTTCTATTTTTTGTTTTCACTGATCAAAATGAGTAGCATGGTTGAATGGTGCTTGGGGAAATTTTTGGAGGCGCTTTTGCCGCGAGCAAGATAAAAATTGCATAGGCCGGTATACAAGTCGTGCCTTCGAGCGCTGGCTTTCATATTTCGTTTGAATTAAATGATATTAAAAAAAATGATATTACGAACATATGAATTGATAAAAATGTATAATTAATTACGATATCAATTATTATTATTATTATATTTAGTTAGTATAATATTAATTTATTAATATATTAATATTAATATTAAAATTAATATTAATATATTCATATAAATATTGTATTGCAGCAGATCACACTTGCATAATTAAGATGCTGATAAAAATTTTTTACAATTATTTGACAACAGTTAGGAGCCAGAACTCTTTTCGAATACATCATACGAAACAAATACCATAGTATCCTACCCAGAAAGTACCTAGAACTAACGCCTATCCATCAGCAGATCACACTTGCATAGTTCAGATGCTGATAAATTTAGTTTTTCTCTCGCGAATCACTCAAGTTTCATGTACGAATTTGCACGCGGAGAGGAAGTGATAACCCAGTGTGGTGTAAAAAAAAAATATTAGCCTCGACGAAGCTTTGTTGCAGTAGTTTTTTTTTCGTTGGTTCGCACGCTTGAGTGCAACGATTTTTTTCGGTTCACGAGTAAGCAACCTAGAATTAACAAATTGGCGATTAAATTAAATAGAGAGCAAAGTGAATTCGATTAATCGCATAATAATGCAAAATTAGAGCAAATAACAAAATACCAAATTGGGTTACCACGAAAAAAACAATTGTACAAAGGTATTTTGTAGAATAAAAATGGAAAATAGCGTGCTAGGAAAAAAGAAACAAAGAATAAACATAGTAACGCACGCACACGCGAAGAGTGAAACAAAAGAGCACAGATATATCGTTAACTGTTGACATATCGCTTCTGGAGCCTGACGGGTAGTGGCCGAGAAGTCTAATTTACTAACCCTAACGGACTAACCGAACAAAACTCTAGATCTATGGGCAGAGACTGAGAGCTTTCAAGGAACAACTCGAAGAAGTGTGCCCATCGTTGGATGCTTCGGTGAAAAGGCCGCGTAGAAATTCCATCACGACTGTCGACAACGTCGCTCACGATCTCGACACCCTCAACAGACGTTACACGACCCTCGTCACTTTGCTACAGGATCGCTCGAGAAAATTTCTTCAGCTCTATCCTGACGATTTGACTTTGCAGGTTAGTCAAATTCACTCGCTACATTCTTACCTTACCGTACTATTGTTTCTTAAGTATTTTTTTTCAGGAAGCGCGTTGTTTCATTATAAATAATTAATAATAAATTTTATTAAAAATCAAATATAAGCTTTATAGTCTGAGAGTTAAATTAATTCCGTCTAAAATTAAACATACTACTTTTCTCGGTGTATTTAATTTTCTTTATCGATCTTTCGAAGCTTAGCTTTTATTTGCAACGTCAGCATTTTAAACTTTGCTGTATAATAAACATCAAAGTATTTTCATTCGTCGATAAAACTCGATCAAACGTGTGATTTGATTGACAGACGAGTGCAAACTTCAAATTGCAAGGAAAACTCGTGCTAGAGCAATTAATCCCGTAGTCACGCACGCCCGGACGCTCTCAGATATTTTCGGGGTTCGTGATCAACCTTTGATGCACGGTGCAGAATTCGTCGAGGCTTGTACGTTTCGAAAATAGAATTAATCCGACCGACTTAATTTACCGATGAACAAAAAAAGGCAAGCCGACGCTGAGGGAGAGAGAGAGAGAGGGACGAAAAAAAAAGATTTACCCAAATCATAACGAACCTACTCTATTTCGACACGTTATTTTTGTATGATACAATTACACGTGCGAATAACGAGAGACGAGACTTTTGTAACGATGAGCAATCACGCGATCGTCGTTCAAGTCTATGCGGAAATTCGTTACGTGTCTACATTCAATTCCCGTCCAATTCTGAGAGTCCCTCGAAAGTCTTTTACCGAGTCAAAACACTCGCGCGAGCGTTTCGCAAATATCACGACGAAGTACACAATTTGGGTCAATTGAATGCCAAGATTTAGAAAAATAAATACGTGCGACCGAGAAATCAAAGTGAAAGTGTTCGTATGCGATGCGAATTAGAAACGTCCACCCGTAGAGAAAAAAGGAAACAATAATGAAATATACATAATTTATGTACCTCGATACGATTTATTACAATTGTACTCACTGGTCGTTTTTTCACATTTTTACGAACACGCACTATTTGCCTCCGTCAGGCCATGAAAAAAAAAGATTTTAAAATATGCCTCGTGAATTATGGAATCTGTATAACTTTTTTAAATATTGACCGCGACGAATTTTCTCCTACATTACGTATATCCGAACCACGCCTCCGTCAGATCAAAAGAATCGTAAGGAAAATTAAAATTACACGAACCCAAAATTCTCCTTTTTTTTTTACGCGCATCGTTCGACCGGTTTTGAAGAATTTAAGTTGGCCGTCATAGGCCTTGGCTAAATTCAACGGGGCGCTAGCTAAAAGACATCCGCGATGACGTTATAACGAGAACGTCAATGTCAATCCGTGTACCCTATATATTCATCAATGACATCATATTTATTTTTGTACAACACTCATACGATATTCGCGTGAATATATTTTTTCTTTCTCAGTCAGTTCCTGGGAGTACGTTCTCTTTTTTTTTTTTTATAGTCATGCATTGTGGGTTGACACATGGTAGTAAATTATGTACGAAGCTATTAACTGTTATTAAGAGTTGAATTCAGATCGGCTGTGTGTGTGGGCTAAGCGAATGTACTGAAAAAAAATACGTTCTCCCATTAGACATTTTTTAATGATTTTTCTTACTTTTGGTTAATCGTGAAAAAAAAGGTCGTGTAAAATTTGCAGATCGAATGTATTTCCCGCAATATTTAATCGACGGGAGATTGTTGATGACGATTTCGTGTCGGTAGTAATCAATAATCGTCGAGAGATACTGCAATGTTTTTTTTTTTTTTTTCGTTTTATTGTCGTTTCTCGATGGTGCGATACCGCGAGCACGGGATCAATAAGAACGAGAAGTGGGTAGGGATAACGCAGTACCGGCGCGACGTGCCGGCATTGGCCATCATCGCGTAGGTGTTGAAGATTGCCCCGCTTGTCCTTGTCGTCTATAAATCTTCTCATTATTCTCGAATATGTATTACGAATAATAACGTACTGATGCATACACACTTCTTCAATTTAGCCATAGGAAAGACAAGAGCCAATAAAAAATGGTATAATTTTTGTATTGCGCGATATCCTTGCTGACACGAGTAGATCGTAACTCACGAATTTATATGGTAAATATAATTTTTTTTAGTAAGAAATTTCTCGTTGCGTAAAAAAAAAAAATAATAAGTTGATCGTAAACTTTGGAAAAGTAACGAGTCGAGTAGGCAATTATTTCGGAACGCGTTTATAAATCATTCTTGATGGACACTTTAATAACGTTGACGTTTGCATCGTTGGAATGCAAGGAAAATTAATTCTTTTTAATTGCTCATTTTTTTCGGCCTATTTAGACAAAATCAATCGCCGTTTTCACGTATTTTAGGCTACAAATTTATAGCCAAAAACTGCTTGAAAAAAAAAAGAAATGTTTAGGTAATAATAAAAATAAAGAAATGAAAAAATCAAGAAAATTTTCCGTTGCATTCCAAACTTTAACATCAATTTTATTCTCAATTTTGAGTATACAATTATACATTTTTATTAATTTTCTTGCGCAATGAAAGACTGTATCGATTTTTTTTTTCTTTATAGACGTCCAGAGGCTTATCAGTTTTTGAAATAGTGAGCCTGCTTCGGAAAACGCGCATACACTTCTCGTCAGGGTCATAGTTTGAGAAACGGAATGCCCAACCGCTGAGACGATTTACATTGGAAGCTTATCAATTTTACATATCAGTATTGGCGTGTAACGATAAAGCTCAATTCAAACGGGCGGCTCTCTTTCCATCGTGTCATTGACATTTTTCAACGAGACCCTATTTGTTCGCCACGTGGACGTGTTATGACACCGTCGACTGGTGCAATCGCTCAATATAGAATAAAAATTTAACCGCAGAGAAGAAACAGCGATAAAAAAGAAAAAAATCGCGATTAATTTGAATTCGAAAGGGGAGCAAGAAAAGTGAATACAGAGTGCTCTCGAGGGGCGAGCTGGAAGTGCGCGGTCAGTCTCTGTCTTACTGCTCAGTCGCGTCGGCGAGTTAGAGCCGCGCGGACGTTTTTGCGATTGCTGCGTACAGAGCAAAAAGTCACTTATCGATTTTCTTTCGTAAGAGCACGTGTCTTCGTTTCATATTAAACGCACACAGATAGAAGTGTCATTGAGTCGAGCCGAGAGTGAACAATTTTCGCGCTAGATATAATTGAAACTCGTAAATTGTGTCAATATTTCGGAAAATTCGTTCAATACGGCGTCAATGATTGTACGAAAGGTTTATCTCGGTGCTAGTGTCGTAAAGACGCGTGGAGAAAATTTTCATCGATTTTTCATAATCAATATCAAATAGAGTTGCGGGTTTTATGGGAACGCGGAGTTTGACTCGCTTTTTTTTTTTTTTTTAAATTACGTTGAAACGAAGACGGATCTCTTCATTTTTATGCACTGCGATAAGATTTTTCAATTCACTTTATCGTGTCATACGTGCGTGAAAGGAAATTTACAATGGTGGCGCGAGAACGTTAATGAAATGAATCGAATCGATGCTTTAGAATTTTTTTTTTCTTCTCTTAATCGCGATCGGCATTGACTTTGATACTTTTATCATCGTAGATTTCAACTGTGCGACAAGATTTTCGTGATATATTTATAACGTGTTGTGTTTATGACCCTACAGTGGATAAGAAAAGAAAGATCAGTGCATTTTTGCCGCATTTATAATGTGTCTTTACTGAGCGAAGCATCAAGATGCCTGTGCAGAGAAGAATTATTCGCAAGGTATTAACCTCGTTCATTGCAGTTTAACAAACTCGCATTTACGATAGACCCAAGCCTCCAAGTTATTTTTGTTTTCCGGTGGTGAGCAAAATTTCTGCCAAGTCGCGACGAATATTTATTCGACATGTTGTTTCGAGGAAAATTAGGCCGAGAGGAAAAAGACGATAAAACGGAGGAAAAAAAAAAAACATGTGGCACGTAAAGGTTCAAAGAACTTTGAAGATATTTCGTTATCTTGGACTTATTGGCAGCTGGGAAACTACTTGCTCTTTATGTTTTTTTTTTTTATCGAAGTTATATCCGTACAGTCTGCTCTAGTCTCGTTTGTTACGCTAATAAACGAAAGAGAATAAATTCGTTGGCAAAGTTATTGAGCTCTTTGAAAGCCAACGATACTTGTTGTAATCTTCATTCTTCGTTATCAACTTCGTATCTTTGGTTGATAATAATATTTCGCATGCATTTGCACCTCTTTTCGTTCGGAGAGGCTTTCTCTTTTGTATAAAAAAAAATTCTTCGTTCTCAAGAATTATTTTTTCCATTTATTATTATTATTATTTTTATTGTTGACTCGAGCTCTTTCACTCGAGTTGTTGAATTATTCTTTATTTTTTTAACGGGTCTCTCCCAGCACTTCGTGGACCATTATTCGTCAAACTCACTAATTGAGTAGCTAAATCAACGCGTTTTTTTTTTCTCCGTCCCTCGAGAGAACGATGAAAACATTCTCTTACTTTCGAACCTCGGGAAAAATTTAATTCGTGGATACGTGTCTACGTATATGTACATTTTTTTCTTCTTCTTATACGTAGAATAATAATCATTTGAAATTCTAATGATTTTGGGTTCGTGAAAATAACGTGTGGGAGATTCGGCGCGGTTCGGAATAGTATTCGAGCGTTTCGCAATAAACTTTTCTGTCACTGCTCCAAACTCGTCTCGTTGCGCAATCATAACAAGCAATCAAGTTCAACGAGCAGGTTGTTCGCTAGGCTGGCTAGCGTTGTGATGTCATCGACCAACCGTTCGAACCTATCGAGTATAATACGTTCACGAATATTCACATCTACACGTTCTGGCGCTTCTCCATATCCGCTGGTCACACACTCGAACACTTTTTTTTTCAAACGAATCCATTTTTTTTGTCCGCTTTTCTTGGATCATTAAATTAGAAACCCACTGAGAATTCAAGTAGTGTATACATTTATGTTTGAAGGCTAATTGTGGTATGGGGATTTAAAAAGATTTAATTGGGTGCACATTGTGGGAGTTGTGAAATAAGCTTTGAGGATCAACTGCTAAAAATATTTTAGCCGTGGAGAAGAGTAGGAGATAGGCATGTATGAATTTTAAACGGAGAATAGAAACAACGCGCACCCTTTCGTTTTAAGGGGTTACGTGGGTACGAAGCCAAAGAAACATATTTTCTCTATTTTTTTAAAATATAATATATAAATTATTTTATTCAAAATGTTAAGCACATAAAAGAGCAACATTTCAACAATATTGAAAAAAAAATTTGGGAAATTCAGCCGGTGGGAGCTGGTTTTCGGAGAATCCTCAAAAAAAAAAAGTGTCCTCGTTGTGGTCAGGATAACTCATGATAGCTTTATCTGAAACCCCTTTATAGTCGACTTATGACACTTGACCGACTTTTGCAACAATAAAACAAAAAGTGATACTGCAGAATCGAGGTTAATGTTTCTCCGTATGTTTTTATTTTTTCTTTCCATTCTATAATAGCACGCAAATTCCCATACACGAGAAACACTCATTTTAGTGTGCCAGGGTCGCTGCGGTTGTGGATCAACTGATAACACCGGGCAATTATTGTGATTGTTGTTTTCTTTATTCTTCGTTTTTCTTTCGTCGGTATTACTCATCGTTCTACCTAAAAACGTAAATTCGTCTGTCAGCCGAAAACCACTTTTGAAGTATCGCCAAATTATTTAAATTTCGTACGAGTTTTGTTTTTTCTTAAGCGCGAAAATTTCAAGCAAACTTTCGTTGCAAATAAAGCATTGACCAAGATTTCCAACGAACAAAAAAAGTTTTTCCGAGTCTCTCTCAGCGGTCAGCTGATTCCGTGAGACTCGACAGACTCGTCTCGCGTCTCGGACTTCCAACTCGGTGGAGGAAGAGCTTCTTCCTCGGCAGAGTAGGAGGAACGAATTTATTAATAGACAATTTTTTTTTTCGCGATATATGTACAGCGCACAAGATGTTTCGGTTCAGTTTTCCCCGGCACTCTGGTTAGAATGCGTTTATTAAAATCACGGTTCGCCACTATCGCACGTCGCGACTTCCGTTGCATTACTGAGGTCTTTTTTTTTCAACGTCTTGAAGAATGAGAAGTTGATCGGTCCGAGGAAACGTCACAACCTAACGATTACTGCCAGTGATATCGTTCGTGGCGTGATTTTTTTTCCGCCTTTGCCTTCGTACTAACGTGATTCCGCATGTATTTTTGCGTCAAACATTCTTGCCAAGTGTTAGTCGAGAACTGACGGAACAAGTCGGTGGTACAAACGCTAGTCGAGTCTGACTTTGGCAAACGATATTGTTCGCAGACTCGTTTGCTGTTGGCTACACAATTTTTCGTTTCTTCAAATTCACGATCGGTGTTGTTTGCCAGGAGTTGTGACTTTTATAAAACGTCTTGCAAAAGACGAAAAAAAAAAATGCACGTGAACAATGCTAACCGTGTCGTATCTGTTGTCGCTGCTGTTTCAGCGTGTCCTTCAAGAGCAAAGGCCACTGCGTACCTTCCGCACCGAGTTTAACATCTACGAGAGTACAACGAGCGAGGAGCGTTATACTTCGACAACTACACACTACACACAGTCCCAGTGAGTTGATGACTTGATAAAGATTAATGGACATTGAAGTAACTCTCGTTTAAATCTTAAGCGTAATTGCGTGCGGGGTTACGAGTATAAAAAGAAATACTTCGTGACGTCGCGAGCGACGAAAATCTGGCGACGATTCCAATCGTTCTTCGGGTTCCCTTTCTTTTTTGTTCTCCATAAGTGAAATTCCTCGCTTTAAAAATCGTGATAATTTACGAGAGAAGTGAATATTTGAAAATAAAATGCTTGCGGTTAGTGTAACAAAAATTTGCCATTGGAAGGAAGTAATGAAAAGTCTTGACATATATAATTTCCAATACGATTCGAAAGTTTTTACCTGAACAACTCGTCTATTGCAGATAAATATTGACGGTTGTTTATCACACGCCCCTTAAACAACAAATACCCAAACAGAATTTAATTGGCTTGAAACGATCGACAGATATTCGAGCGAGCGTCACGAGGCGTCGACAGTGACGTCGAGCGAGGCGCAACATCATCAGCAGAATGTCTCGTCACGGGAATCGTCGCCTCTCAAGAGGCCTCACAGGAACAACGAGGATGGTGTTGTCAGCGAATACGTCTCGACGAACGGTGAAAAGTCTCGCGATTTTAGCGAGATCGATTATACCCGTTCGCCACGTAAAATTGCTACGAGCACGGTGCAATTTAGCGAGACTTGTAACGCGTGGAAGAGCGAGAGGCGAATAGACGCGAACGACGCAACGGACAATATAATAGAATCGCGGGGTATAGTTGATCCGAGTACGGGTGAGATTATAACGGTTGGTGAAGCGATAAGCCGCCGCGTACTTGACGTTAGAACAGGTAGAATAGCAACGAGAAAGAGCGACGTTACGTCGAGCGACGTTACGTCGAGCGACGTTAGATCCGATAGCGTCAGTATATCGGACGCGGCACGTATGAATCTCATTGATACGGAACTCGCGAGTCGTTTGTTAGGACCATGCGGTTATAACGAGGACGGACGTCGTGTCTCGTTGCTCGAGGCGATACAGCGCGAACTTTTGGAAGCCGAACGGGGCGACGATAGAGTCAAGGTAACGTACGTCAGTAATAACGTTGGTCATAGCGTTGCAGATGCGATCACGAGGGGTTTGTTGGATCCGGATACGGGTCTTTATTTGACGGATAATAACGAGAGTATAACGATCGAGGATGCTTATTCGCGGGGTTATTTGATAAGAATCGATCGTACGGTGAAGATACGACGTGGCTCGTTGGCACTCGCTGACGCGGTGTCGCAAGGTCTCGTTGACGAGAGGCAAGGCCACATTGTCGATCGTAATACCGGCAACATTTATTCCCTCGACGTTGCGATCGAGCGCGGTATCATTGATCCGGACATTCGCGAAATCGTTGATACGAGAAACGACACGAAAATCACAGTTAACGTTGCCATAAAGGAGGGCATTTTAAATCCAAAAATTGGCAAGTTTATCAACGATAATATCGAGAAGTTGAGCTTCAAGGAGGCACGCAGAAGACGACTCATCGTTAAACCAATGACACTCAAGGATTGTTGCGACCTGGAGATCATTGACGCGAACGGTCGTATATCCAGTCCGGCTGGTAGAACGAAAATCGGTATTATCGAGGCTGTTACAACGGGTGTTTTGGATTCTGACAGTGTAAAATCCGTCACCGATACTCGTACCGGTGATTTGTTGACGCTCTCGGAAGCTCTCGCGAACGGTATCGTACAGCACGATGGCCATTTTCGTGACATGATCAACGATGAATTGATCACAATTCCCCAAGCTGTCGATCGCGGCCTCATCACGTCTGTCGCGCAAAAGTCGATTTTCGATATAGACGGATTCAAAGATCCGACGAGCGGTGAATTTGTAAGTTTCAATCGTGCTCTGCTCAAGGGTTTGGTGAGCCCGAAGAATGGCGGAAGCTTCGTGGTTGACACGGAATCGGGTAGAACGGTGTCGTTAAGAGAAGCAATCGAGCTTGGACACGCAAGGCCCGAAGTCGTGGAGATGCTCAATCGTGGTATAGGCGTAACTTACGACGGACGCGAGCTTAGCGTCATCGAGGCTGTACTGAACGGTTTCTTGGATCCGAAGAGCGGACAATTGTTGAATCCACGCACTGGACAACAGGTGCCTCTCGAAGAAGCGATAAAACGTGCACTCGTTACACCCGACGGTGCTGCACTGCTCGCAAGTTTATTGAACATAACCGTTACCACGCAAACAGTCACGAAAACAATCAAAAAGTACGTGACCGTCAATGCCGAGGGTGAGACAGTCACGAGGGACTACAAAATCTCGTACAACGAGGCTCTCGAGAGAAATCTCATTGACTTGAGAAACGATGAATTTCGTGATCCGGACGGTGACAAGGTGATGAAAATTTCCGCCGCTATAAGAGAAGGCTTACTCGGTCCTGAAAATGCATCGTTCGAACAAACGGAACGACCATCACCCAAAAAAACACGCGACATACCGTCCAAACAAATGATCTTTGAGTCGACACTTTACGCGAGAGTCGGTGATGATTTTGAGCCTGAAAGGACTATTTCTCCACCGAGAGCTGTTGGCACAACGACCACAATAATCACTCACAATGTTGTGCCCAGCGAAGAGACCGGAGTATTCGTCGATAGCTCGATCGACGAGTCCATTAAACACGAAACGTCAAAAGTGAGAATGGAAATTGATCAATCAACTTTACGATCTGATACTGTGGATTATTCATCTACCGCGAAGGGCACTTCGAGCGTCGTGATGAAAATAAGTCAGGACGCGTCGAAAGAGGACTCTCGCGAGTCCGAAATTACGGAAGTTTCGTCGCCCGTGAAAACCAACGAGTCACGAGCTATGGACGTGGACTACATCGATGAAAAAACGACCGAGACAAATTATACCACGGAATCAAAGTTGTTCGTTAATCGCGAAGCAGTGCCGATGGAGAAAAAAGTTTTCGAATTGCCGAGCGACGGTTGGATGCTCGGCGAAGCAATAGAGCAACAATTGTTCGATCCGGTCACTGGCCTTTTCATAATACCCGGCACCGACAGACTCGTTTCTTTCGAGGAATGCGTCAAACTCGAGATAATAAATCCCAAATCAGCGATCGTCGTTGATCCCAACAACGGTCGTAAAGTAACGCTATTGCGAAGCTTGGAGAAAAATATTCTCGACTCGACCGGCCATTACGTTGTACATTCGAAATTGTCGATGAAAGAAGCGATCGAGAGACATCTCGTGATACTCGAGCACACGAGTGTTCCCGTGGAAAAAGCGAATCCGCGATTATTGCAAATTACGAGAGTCAACGGCAAGCCGGACAGAGTCGAAGTGACGCGCGTAGACGATCCAACGAAAGCAACGGAGATTCAAGTTTCCGAGGAATCGTTCACGTGCGATCCTGTACAAGTCACACCAGGTATCATATACGATCCATCCACGGCTCTCGTTATTTTTACCGATACGGGAAAATCGGCAAACATTTTGACAGCTGTTAACGAAGGTACGCTCAGATCGGACGCTATAGTGGTGAAAGATCCAAAAACTGGCCAAGACGTTGGTGTCAATGAGGCCATAGAGCGAGGTATATTGGATCCTAATAGCGGCAATTACACGGACTCGACGGGTCGTAAAATATCGTTGGTTGACGCGGCTAGATTCGGTGTCGTTGGAGTTTTAGGTACACCTCTCGTTGCCGCAGCTGCAGCCGTCGAGGCTGTGAAAAAAGCCATGGTCAAAGATCCGCGAACTGGTGAAACAATACCTCGCGAAGTTGCCATCGAGCGTGGCCTCGTTCAACCCGAAAAACCCAACGTTACGGAGGCTCCGAAAAAATCAACAAGCTTGGAACATTCCCAAGAAGAAATTGACGTTTGCGAGGATCGCGAAGTATCGAGAATCGTTACGAAAATTAGCACCGATGATAAGGGAGTTACGATAAAGATCGTCGCACCAACGGAGCCTCGCGAGATCGACGAGGAAGCGAAGAAGTCGCCGATCGTCGTCAGGATCGCTACGGAAGGAGCAGCAAGTTCGTCTGCCGAGAAAACGAGAAATCGCGTCACTACCGAGCCAAAGTACAGAGTAACGATAGGAAGAGCACGTTCCGTGTCTCAGAGCCCTGAGCGCGACGCTCGACCTATAGTGTTGCAAAAAATGCGCAAGAAAATCGTTAATCCTCGTGAAGCAGTGGAGACCGGTTTGATCGATGAGGAAACAGCTGATACACTCGAACGAGTGATTCCCGAGGTTGACGGTGTTGCGCAAGACGTAACGAACGTTATGAGAGCGAAGAACGTAAATCCGGACAATGGTAGAGTAAAAGATCCGCAGAGCGGCGATGTTCTTTCGCTGAGGGAGGCCATCGATCGCGGAATCGTTGATTCCGAGAGTGCAAACATACTCGTACCTTTGGCCGCGAGTTTATCCGTGCCTGGACTCTACAAGCAGGGCTTGCTCGATCCTCGAGAGAACAAAGTGATTCATCCGGAGACTGGACAACTTTTGAGCCTGAACGAAGCGATTGTTTGCGACATTGTCGATCCTTCGTCAAGATTGTCAGAGGCTAATGGAAATTTGACGATCGCCCGAGCCATAGAAAAAGACGTGATAGACGGTGACAAATCAACGGTAAATTTTGATGGCGCGAGACTCGAGCTGCTCGAGGCTGTGGAGAAAAATGGATTCGAGCCGGAAAAATTGCTCGACGAGAATTCTCTCGCTCCTCTGGGCATGACGTTCGCACTTGCTCTCAAGAGAGGCCTCGTTGATACGGATAAATGGGAAATAACGCATCCTATAACCGGGCAAACGATGAGCCTCGAAAAAGCTATCGAGGACAGTTTTATAATGTCTCTGCCGCATCCTTCGACATCCGACAGCGTCGAATTGTCAAGAGCCATCGAAGAAGGCTTGATCGATCGGGAAACGTCAACGTTTACCCATCCAAGCAGCGGAAAAATTGTTCCCATTGACGAAGCGCTGGAAACGGGTCTTCTCGTTGTCGAGAACAGTAGGCGAAAAAATGCAAACATTGCCGCTGTCACCGAAACTGTTACGACTTATCACACCGTGACAACGAAGACCGTTGCCATTTTGCCTGGTTATACGTTGATCAATTCAAGCCAAGTACAAGATACCAAGACCGGACAAGTCATGGACATTTCCGAGGCACAAAAACGCGGCATCGTCAAAGACGAATCCGTGACGAAGGAAGAATTCAAAACGAGAGACAAAAAGACGACGTTCAGTGAGGCTATCGAGAGAAATTTGTTGGATATTAATCAAGGTACGTACAAGGATCCTTCGAGCGGTGCTACAATGCCGATTGGCGAAGCTATCGCCGTTGGTCTACTCGATACGTCGGAATCAAAGATGATCGCCGATTCGTCGAACAACGAAACCATGACGATACTCGATGCCGTGGAAAATCTTTACGACGAGAAAAGTGAAAAGTTTCAAGATCCTCGCACCAATGAAATGTACGATCTTACTGAGGCTATGGACGTTGGTCTAGTTGCGTCGGATTCTTTGGTTTACGACGTTAAAACATCTCAATTCGTGACAACGCGAGAAGCCGTTGCCCAGGATCTTTTGGATTCGAAAACTGGCAAAGTTAAGAACGAACGTGGCGAAACGATCTCAGTCGCGGAAGCAGCTAAATTGGGACTTTTGGCTGTTGTTGCGGCTCCTGTTTTAGCCGGTAAATGTGTTATCGATGCGATTAAAAGTCACAAACCCGAAGAGTCAAAGACTATCGTGGCTTCTGTGCAAAAAACTTTGCCATCTCTCGAGCCACGTACGGCGAATGAAGAAATCGACAATAGATCGCCGAAAGAGTCAGCGAGTGCTAAAAATGGAGAACACATTCCAGCAGAATCGAAGATTCCTGTGAGTATGGAAAAAGAGAAAATTTCACCCGAATCGACGAATCTCGAAAGTAAAATGACGAAGAACATTGTCAAGGAACAAAAACCGAGTGATGAGGAAACAGAGCGTGAGCTCTCGGAGGTCCAAAAGACGTCGCCGGCACCGCTGAGTCTCGAGACAAAAATGGAGATCGATGAGGTAGAAAAACTTACCAGCGAAACGACAGAATGTAAAATAATGGAGCGTGAGATCCTCGAGGAGCAAGATAATTCGCGAGAATCGACAAATTTGTTTGGCCGATCTCAAACCCTGGGCGAAGCAATTCAGAGAGAACTTATAGATCCGAAAGATTGTCGAATCATCGTTGGCCAGCGTGAATTACCGCGCAGTGTCGATGAATCGCTCGAGAAGCAAGAAATTTATTTAACCGATACGATCACGATACTCGACCGAAGAACTATATGCCTCGTCGAGGAAAGATCACGTCACAGAGTAGTGATAACGCGCGAACTCACAGCCGAGAGTCTCGCTGATGACGGTGCTTATGATGTGGAGAGTGAAAAATTTGTCGATCCCGCGACCGGTACGACCGTATCATTTCACGATTTCGTACTGAAACTCGAGATTCTCGATCCCGAAAACACTTGGGTTAAAGACTTGTCGAACAAGAATGGCGAATACGTTGTATTGCGCGAGGCTATAATACGTCCGCTGCTCGATCGTAATTCCGGCTACATGGTAGATCCAAAAAGTGGCAAAAAGATACCATTCTTCGAGGCGATAGAGCTTGGTTTCATAATACACCGAGAGCCGGTTATAGACGATGAAAATTTGGCTCTCAGCCTGGAGGAAGCCGTTCAGGCGGGTCTTTGCGATCCGGCAAACGGTATAGTTCAAGATCCGATATCGAGACAAACGTTGACACTCGTCGAGGCGGTCGAGGCTGGCTTGATCGATCCTGGAACCGTGAGCGTGAGAAATCCTGCGAACGACGAATTCATGCCGCTCTACGAAGCCGTCGAGGCTGGTGTCGTTGATCTACAACGCGGTGTTATCATAAATATCGAGACGAGAACGGAGATCGACATCAAAGTTGCGTTTCAACGGGGCCTCGTTGTGCCGGGCCTACGTAAACCTATTGCACTCGAAGCGATGATAAACAAAGGTCTGTACGACAGTGAAAGTGGCAAGATACAAGATTCTCTCACGAAGCAGTACATAGACATCGAGGAGGCGGTCAAACGAGGTATCGTTGACGCCTTCATAACCGAATGCAAAGACACGAAAGCCGGCACTTTCGTTTCGCTTGACGATGCGTTAACGACGAATTTGGTTAATCCAAAAATCGGTCGTTTGCGTGACGTTAAAGCGGGCGAGTATTTGTCGCTCGATGTTGCATTGACGAGACGCTTGATCGTCACGACTACCTTCAATCCGACTCTCATCGACGCAATCGTTCAGGAGTATTATTCACCGAGGACTCGTCTAGTGCTCAATCCAATGACCGGAAACGAGATAACAGTTGGTGAAGCAGTGAGCAGTGGTTTTATCGATGCGATCAATACGAGAATCAAGGACGAGAGACGTGACCGAGTGGTGAGTGTACGAGAGGCAGAGGAATCTCATCTGGTCGATTTGAACAGAGGTACGTTGCTCTATCCTTACGAGATGTCGCTCGACGTAGCCTTCGAGAAAGGTTACATCCTGAGTACTGCGAAGCCATGGACTCTCCAGCAGGCATTGGCGCATCAGAGCTACAACCCGATGACCGGCGACTTTATCATAGACGGTGAACGCTTGAGCCTCGAGGTTGCTATTGCCAAAGGTCACATAAGCCTCGATGGTCCGTCGATAAAGGATCCTCGTACCGGCGATGTCATGACACTCGGCGACGCGATAAAGCACGGTCTTATTGATACGAAAAATGGCACCGCTATCGATCCATCGACCGGTACACCGATGTCACTTAACGATGCACTCGAGCGCGGTCTCGTTGTACCAGCGAAACGAAAGATATCACTTCCCGAAGCTGTTTTCAAAGGTTTTTACGATCCAACGACTGGACAATTCACGAGCCTCGAGACGCGTGAAAAAATACCAACCGATCGTGCGATCAAGGAAGGCGTTATAGATTCAACGTCCGCAATCGTAAGACACACGAACGGCGAATCGATGACGTTCGATCGCGCTATACGCGAGAAAATTATCGATCCAAAGAGCGGAAAGATAAAGAGCGAAAAGGGATATCCTGTTGATTTTCACGAGGCTCTCGAGCAGGGTATAATACTCGAGACGCGTAGACCGATGACCTTCAGCGAGGCAATGCTCAAAGGTATACGCGATCCGAAGACCGGATTGTTTTTGGACACGAAGACCGGTGCTTACATGACTCTGGTACGAGCAATAGAGAGAAACGTCATAGACGCCGAGTCGGTTTACGTCAAGGACAAAATGACCGGTTTCTCACGTCGAATAAATCTCACCGAGGCTATTATAGCGGGCAATGTCGATCGTACGACTGGCAAAATGAAGGATTTTACGAGAAACGACGTTGAAATATCGTTGCACGAGGCATACGAGATTGGTCTCATCGTTGACAACAAGGCCGCGGTTTCTCTCCAACGTGCCATACATCAAGGCCTCTATGACGACAAAACTGGCAAAATAACGGATCCGAGCAACGGAAGATTGGTCACGCTTCACGAGGCAATGAGAAAATGCATAATTAGCCCAAAATTGGCGTGTTACTGGGACAAGAGAAGCGAGAGTTTGCTATCGCTTGCTGAGACCTGTCGTGCCGGTGTTATAGATCGAAGATCCGGAATGTTCAAAGAGCCCGTAGCGAATTGTTCAATTCCTCTCTCTCTCGCTCTACAACTTGGCTTGATCGTTGACATCGAGAGCGCCAATTTTGTTCTTTACGAAGCCATTGAAATGGGCCTGTACGATTCATCAACCGGCAAACTTATTCATCCATCGACGAATCGTAAATTGACACTTGCCGATGCGTGCAAAGAGGAACTCATCAATCCACGTTTGTCAATAGTGAAAAATACGAGAACAAACAGATACGTGGGTTTGGCGGAAGCGATAAGCGATGGAATAATCGATGATAACCGTGGTATTTATACGATTCACGATATCGATCGCCCGATCGATCTTACGGAGGCGAGGAAAAAAGGCTTGATCGTACCGTCGAAGAAACCTTTGTCTATCGAGGAGGCCGTTAAATCCGGTCTTTATCGTGGCGACAGTGGAAAATTCGTTGATCCTGGAATTAATGAATTTTACGACTTGGCGCAGGCACTTGGCTCGGGTCTTCTCGATCACGAGTCAACAGCGCTGAAAGACGCAACTACCGGTCAAATAAAGTCTCTTCACGATGGGATCAAAGACGGTACGGTGGACGTGCCGAAAGGTCGCGTACTCGATCCAAAAACCAAACGCTCGTACAACATTGACGTTGCTCTCGAGCGTGGCTTGCTCGTCACGATCGAGAGGCCGTTAACATTCAAACACGAGCGTAAAATATCCGCTCAACTCGACAAAGAATCCAAGACGAAAGGTGTTCGCGATTGCAGCATCGACGAGGCAATTACATACGAATTGATAGATCCGCAATCTTGCGTAATCAAGGATCCACGAAATTCTCGTTTCGTGTCACTTGCCAAAGCACTCGAGGATGCGATCGTCGATTCGTCGGCGAGAGGAACGATTGAGCCGCGAAACGCGAATAACACGAGATTCGTCAAATTCGAGGATACTTGCGTTTATTTCGTAGAACCGACGAGCTTCGAGAGAGCTCTCGAGAACGAAAGCTTGAGCCTCGCGAACGCGAGATACACGGATCCTCAGAACAACGAGACACTTTCGATCAAAGATAGTTTCGCTCGAGGTCTCATAGATCCGGATTCGGCATTGATAAAGGATCGACAGAAGAAACGATTGGTGAAATTGCCGGAAGCCTTTCGAAAAGGCATTATGGATGGTGAGAAAGGCAACGTTTTGGACACGTCGACGTCGAAATTGCATAGCCTCGAAAAAGCTCTGGAAACTGGCCTATTGACGACGCAAAAACAGGGCCTCTCGTTCATCGAGGCCTTGCAGTACGGCCTTTACAATCCTACGACCCGTAGCTTTAACGATCCGTTCAGCGTAACCTCGGTCTTAGATCGTAAACGTTTGACCCTCCGTGACGCGATTGAAAACGGTTTGATTGATCCATCGAGTACGGTTATAAAAGATCCCGTTGACGGTAGGATAACGAGCTTGCTAGAAGCTCTTAACGAGGGAAGAATTGATAACGCGACAGGCAAATTTAACGATGATCCCGAAGGCAAAGACCTTGACTTCGTGAAGGCACTGGAGCGCGGTTACATACTCGCCGCTGAAGCTAGGGTAAGTCACAGCAATGATTGTCACGTATGTAACAAAAGCGTTAAGAGAAAAAAAAAAAAAACAATGACCACGTCAAAAAGCTTGCGAGCAGGTTATGGACTAGTGCAATTTGTCTTCAAATCTGGTTTTTTTTTAAATTTCAAAATATTCTTTCCCTTCTCATCGACTTCTTTGTTGCTTTCGAGTTTGTTTCATTCTCATACCCTTCCAATGACGACGCGGAAGGGTCTTTTTTTTTTCTTTTTCTTTGAGCTCGACTAAAACGGATATGAGTTTTCACGTTGGTATAGCTTTTGGTGGCATGGTCCCTCTGCATGGACCTCTCGAATTTAATACATTCGTGGGCTGACCCAATTCACGTGCAATGATTTTTTCGCCCGATGGATCGGATCATCTTAGTGATACTTTGAAATTTTCTCATTCAAATATTCGTAACTTTCGTTGTACTATTCCGATAGTAATTGATCGGGAAAATACTTAAATTTTTTTGTTGTAGAATTTATAATAATAGTATTCTCGTACTTTCTGTTTCGATTTAAATATTTCTCGCATTTGTTGATCATTGCAAGAAAATATTAGAAACTAAGTATTTTTATTTGGAAAAAAATGGAAACTGTGTATGAAGCTCATTTGCTTCAAAAACAAACCAAACCATCTTAAATTATGCCCATGTTTTTATAATTATACTGTTATTTACACGAAAAATCACTCTTGTCGATATTCGCCAGTTAATGACTTTTTGTTAGAGAAATAAATGTTTTACCATTAACAATTGTAAACATAACTTAGGAATCGAGAAATGGAATTTCTACACAACGAGAAGGTAAAATTTGTAGATAACCTCGAATCGCTGTGGTCCATCGGGAAAAAACAATCGCGCCACTATACACGAATTTATACAATTTCGTTAACATGAGATGGTCATGAACGTACGACCTGAAAAATTATCACCTGCATTTAAATTACCCGCACACTATATCGTAGTCAACTCTGATGGTAGATTATTATTTGGTTCTCGCATCTAGTTTTATAAATTATTTATTATTCGCTCATTTGAACGCAGGTAGACCATCCCATGTGAAAGTTCGAATAGAATGCCCGCTTATAATTTGTTCGTCTCGTGACTTTACAGTGTGCCCATGTTACACGATACTTACCATCCTCGTGCTTGTTATCATTTAACATGGGGGAGCTAGTAAAAAAAAAACAAATCAAACGATAAAAGAACGACCGAATCCATCTTCCACCTTGACACTAACCACATGGAGAATTATGCTCCGATCATACGGCTGACAAGACGGCGACGAGAAACCAAACAAATGCAAATAAACAAAATGAAGACTCATCGACAGCCTATCGCGCGCTCATACACATCCATAACATATTTCTCAACTTCGCTTGAATTTATCTACATTAATAAATGGGGAAAACAAAATAAAATCGTTTTGTCGCATCAGCAACGCTAATTCGGCCTTTCATAATTAAGTTTTAATTATAGAATTATTTTCACGTATCCGGTTGCAATGCACGATCGCTGTTATATCGATTTAAAAAAAAAGCGAGGATAACAACAGATTTGATCGCCAGAGCAACAGGGATTAACGTTACACCTTAAAAGTTTGGTAGACTGTAAATGATATTATGTTTGGATCGATCTATGTTCAGGATTGACCGAATCCATTGGATTTTCCATACCAAGGCCAAATTAGTCATTTTTCGTCTGTCACTATATCTGTTCTTCAAAAATCACGGTTTCATTTCATGGGCTCGAATCATTGAATGTCTCACGAAAATACGTGTCATCGGTAATGGCTACGTTTTTTTTTTTTTCGTCAATGTGCGTCGGTGAAAAAAAAAAATTAACAAGCAGTCCTTAACACCAGTGATCGAAACATAATATACAAATTAAAAAACGATCTTTGTTATTTCGCTCGTACTTCGCAATATAAACAATGATTTTCTACATTGTTATATTATTGTTATTAATCTTATTTGTAAATGTTTTTTTACTTTTTTTCCAGGTCTTTATTTTCCAGTTTTATAATTTTCTAGCAATCACTTTCAAAACATATATCTCCACATTTCCATACGATATCATAAAAATACCCGTTACCCCCTATTCATTATTGTGCGTTTGAATTTATTTGCTTGAAAAAACATTGTCTTGGCGATTATTCTTTACGAAGCATCTTGGCATTACATTGAAACCAGTTATCGCATCACATTACGTATACTGCACAATTGAATTGGCCCATCAATGAAAAAGTTCATGCAGATAAATTAAAACTACAACGAATAATGTACATGAGGCGACGTGTATGTTACGTTTGTGCGTGTTTGTGCTTGCATGTATGAGATATGCCATAGGCTTACAAATTTCTTTTATCGTTATATTCATGAATCAATTAACTATGATTATCGTGCATTTTTTACTGCCTGTGGTGAGACGGTGGTATTGTCTTTATCGTATACGTATATATTGATGAATTAATTATAGCAAGCCCAAATGACTTTTAAACATTGAAACCTGTGTCACGATGAAAATAATTTTAGCAAGCGGTCGAGGAGAAGTACAAGTTATGCGACGAGACACTGTCGAAACTGTTGCAATGGATATCGGAAATCGAGGATAAACTTTCTGCTCAAGATGTCGTGAAAGAGGACGTCGAAGATCTGAGAAATCAAATCAACACTATGAAGGTACGCGTACACAATGAGGTAACGTAAAAAAAAAAAAAACAAAAAAAAAAACTAATTCGATCCTGATTGAACGTTGCAGCAAATCAAGGAAGATCTGGAATCTCACAATCGTCCGGTATCCTCGTGTCTTGATCAAGTTCGCCAGGTCGTTCTGACCGGAAGCGACGTACTCTCCAGCGACGAAGTGTCCACTCTCGAGAAAAACGGACGCTCGTTGAAAACGCGATTCGATCGCGCTACCGATCGTACCGATCGTCTGCTGAGACGTTTGATCGGGGCTCGCGACGAACTCAACAAATTCAAGTGAGTACATTTTAAAAATGATCCAATACGAACAACACAAAGACAGAAGATGAAGAGTAAAGTGTTATCCGTAATGACGAATTAATTGGATCTTGCAGAAATGAAATTGCATCCTTCTCGACGTGGCTCGACAAGGCTCGTCGTACTCTCGAGGACAAGGAACGATCTCTCTCGGATCTGAACAAATTAACAACGAGTACCGACACAACGCGTGACTTTATCAGCGACGTTATCGCTCACCAGGCTGATTTACGCTTCATCACTATGGCAGCGCAGAAATTTGTCGACGAGAGCAAGGAGTATCTTCAAGTATTGAATGATTTCCGTACGAGTTTGCCGCAACGTTTGTCACACAAAGAGCCCATAGCTAGCCAAGATTCGCCAGTAAGAAGCGAAGTTACGATCGTAACCGCTCAATACAAAGATCTCCTGACCCGGGCGAACAATCTTTCCGATCGTTTGTCCGGTGTCGGTGGTAGACAGCGAGATTATCACGAGTGTCTCGAAAAAGCGAGAACGTGGCTTAAAGAGGTAGAGCCACGCGTGCATCGTGTTATATCGGAACCGATCGTAGCCGAGCCCAAACAAGTCGAGGAACAATTGACCACGGCCAAAGCTCTCAACAATGAATTCGTCGCCAATGAGCGTCTCATTGAAAACGCAAATAGCAGCGTCGAGGCGCTTCTGCGCTCGCTCGATGGACAATTAACGCCGAGCGAGGTTAAACAACTCGAGGAACCTGTTCGTGCAGTCGAAGACAAGTATCGACAATTGTCGAACGCACTTGCCGAGAAGTGCCAGGAGCTCGATACCGCACTCGTACAGAGCCAGGGCGTACAAGATGCTCTGGATGGTTTGGTTGCTTGGCTCAACAATGCTGAGAGTCAGTTCAAGTAAGTTTCCATCTATGAGAGTCCATTTGCATCCACGTTGTCGCAGTGTCGTCGAAAAAAAAATGCATTTTTGTGCAATTACGGTAGACCGACTAAATTTTGACAAAATTACTTCAAATATTTTTTTCTACTATCAGTATAAAATCCTTTGTTAGTTATAGCAATTAAAACATTTCTTTCGATACTTTCATTTTACAGTCTATTTGAATCCTACAGTGTCGTTATTCGTCCATTCACTGATCGGTTTTCCCTACGATGAAAAAAATGTCAAATCCTTCTTTTTGCCTCGGCATACCGTTCGAACGAATTCTCGACTTTTCAGAATGCTGGGTCAAATACTCAAGTGATGTTTTTTTTTTTACCATTCTCAGAAACCTCCAGAGACCGGCCAGCCTCCAGAAGGATCGTCTCGAGGAACAGCAGCGCGATCAGCGATTGCTCCAGTCGGATTTGGACAGTCATCGTCCGAGTGTCGAGACGATAACGGCGAGCGCTCAAGATCTTCTTGTGAATTCGAGCAACGCACGCGTGGCCAAACGTATCGAGAGCAAGCTCAAAGATGTGCAGAGTCGTTACGAGAAGCTCATGGACAAATCGGTTCGTCGCGGTGAATTCCTCGACGAGGTTGCCCAGGCATTGGGTGACTTTATCACCGATACGATCAAATTCGATACCTGGTATTCGCACATGATCGACGTACTCGAGTCGCGTGAACTCATGAAACTCGACGTGACGGAATACGAGATCAAGATGTCACAGTTGATCGAAAAACGCGATGATCAACGTGGCAACTTCGAAGAACTCGTGCGCAACGGGAAGAATTTATTGTCGAAGAAGGATATAACGGACGCGGCGCATGTCAGAGACAAGATAAAAGCCCTTGAGAATCAATGGAAGGAATTGAACAATCTTCTCGACGAGAAACAACGTTTGAGCAAATCGCGAGCCGAACAATTGACGGCTTATGAAAAATTGCGCGATCAAGTGATCGATTGGTTGACGCGTACCGAGACCAAAGTCATACGTTTGTTACCCGTTGCCGTCGATCTCGAGACACTCAAGAGACAAACCGAGGAACTCAAACCTATCAACAAAGAGTATCGCGATTATGGCAATACCGTCGACAAAGTGAACGATCTTGGTATCGTTTACGACAGTTTGCTGAAGGAACGAGGTGACAGCCCGCCCCGACGTCGTGGCAGTGCCAGCCCGACAAAACGTACGACCGTCACGAGCCCTCGTACGTATTGCCATTCAAAAGAGAACAGCAACGACTAACACTGTCACAGACAATTCATAAGATCGTTAAATACAACTTGTGAAATGTTTTCACTTCATCGAATTCAACGATATTTCATCGACGAGACTTTATAACGTTCAATCTGAGTGAAGTATTTAGTGCTTCGTTAGGTTTGAATGGACAAAGAAAAAAAAAACATGTTTCTGGCTTAAAGTTGCAGCGCACCACGACACACAACACACACATCCTCGTCACTTTGCTTTATAATTTCGCAACGGCATTGTTTTTTTTTTCTTTTTTTTTTTTTCGTAGTACGCAGAATGTCACAAGACGGTCGTTCACCTTCCCCCACTAAGTCTTACGCGGTACAAAGTCCGGTCTCTCCAGGTGGTAGCAGCGGATTCAGCAGCCGTCGTTCGAGTCAGGACGGTTTTCATCTCGAGGAACTTTCGCCCGTGCAGCAACAACTTTCCGAGATCAACAATCGTTACGGATTGTTGGGTGTTCGATTGGCCGATCGGCAAAGCGAGCTCGACAACGTCAAGGAAGAATTGCGCAAACATCTTGACAACTTGAAGACGCTTTCACAATTCTTGGACAAGGTTTGCAAACGATTCGACATTTTTTTTTCTTTTCACGCGTCAATTAATTGTACGTTGTAAATGTATCCTTTGTTCTTGGCGATGCAGATACAGCGTCAATTGCCAAAGGAAACGATACCGGCCAACAAGGAGGAAGCCGACAAAACGACGAAACAAATTAAAATAGTAATCGAGGAGATGTACGAGAAGCAATCCTTGCTAGACAGCACGAGAACTCAAGTACGCGATCTCGTGCGACGTAAAAAGGACGCCGACGGTGTTGACAGGCTTCACGACGAGATGGAGGACGTGGCTAGTCGTTGGAAATCGATCGGTGATCGTTGCAAGGATCGCATCAAATTTTTGGAAGATATAAAAGAGCTACACGATACGTACGAGAATTTGAACTCGTGGCTTGGCGCGAAGGAGAGAATGTTGGGTGCTTTAGGACCAATCTCGTCCGATCCGCGAATGGTCGCGAGCCAGGTACAGCAGGTGCAAGTTTTGCGCGAAGAGTTTAGAACGCAAAAGCCACAGCTCGATCATTTGATCGAGGTAGGTGAGAGCGTGCTCGTGAGATTGTCACCCGACTCGTCGGACGCTCAGAAGATCAGTACGAAATTGAAGAATATCATGGAAAGATGGGCCGATCAGGTTGGTCGTTTGGACGAGAGAGCACAGAGCCTTGGCGACGCGGTCGACACGAGTCGTGAATTCGACGCGAGTCTCAATCGTTTGCGGGACGCTCTTCAAGCATTGTCCGACAATCTTGACGATCTACCCCTCGACAAAGATCCCGAGGAGCAATTACGAAAAATTGAAAATCTCGAGAGACAACTCGAGGGACAGAGACCTCTTTTGGCCGATGCCGAAGCCGCCGGTGCACAATTGTGCGAGGTCTTGAGTGATCCAGCGTCGAGATCGGAGATTCAGGGAAAACTCGCCGCTGTCGGTAAGCTTTACAACAATTTGCAGAAGAAGCTTGATCATCGTAAAGCCGAGATTGAAGGTAATTTGCGCGATGGAAGACAATTCGAGGCTTCGTGTAGTAAAACACTCGGCTGGCTTGCTGACGAACTCGGCAATATGTCGGAAAAGCTACTCGTCTCGGCCGATCGTGAGATTCTTCAACAACAATTGGATCATCACGAGGTAATATTTCATTATTCATTCGGCCATGATTAAAATGGCAATGCAATGTGAATGGTGAAGACAAATAATTTATTCATTTGTTTCCAGCCGGTTTATCGCAACGTAATGGGCAAAGAGCACGAGGTCATTATGCTGTTGAACAAGGGCCGCGATATTCTCGCGCGTTCACAAAAATCCGAGAATCGTACGTTACAGCGTGATCTCGACAAGATGCAGTCGCAATGGGATCGTTTGAAAAAGGACACGGTTGACCGACACACGAAGCTGCAAACGTGCGCCGAGCATTGCAAAAAATATTATCGTGCGCAAGATGCATTTTTGCCGTGGCTACGACAAGCCGAGGACAAACTCGAGAGCCTCAAGCCCGCATCGTTCAAACGCAAAGACATTGAAAAACAACTCAAAGAATTGTCATCGTTTAGAAACGAGGTTTGGAAGCGCTCCGGCGAATTTGAGAACAACAAGACACTCGGCGAGACTTTCTTGAATGCTTGTGATATCGATAAGGACGTGGTGAAGAACGAGCTAGGGGCAATGAAAGCCAGATGGGACAAACTGAACAACGGTAATGAAGATTTTTTTTATTAACGCGTTGTTGCAAATCTCCGTGAAATTTTATATTGCACTAATGGTGTTTCATATTGTCAATTTTTCAACTGTCAGTCAGACAGCGTCTTTTTTTTACTCGCTGTAACAACTTTTCGCTTTTTGTACAGATCTTTTGGAAAGAACTCAATCTCTGGAAGATACGGCTCGACATCTCGCCGACTTCAACGAGAACTTGCGCGATCTTCAACACGGCTTGCAGCGTTGCGAGGATAAACTTGCATCGCACGATGCTCTTGGTGGGGCGTCCAAAGATCCGAAGCTTCTCGACAGAATAAAGGTGAGATTGAGTATGGGTGGAAAATATCGATTAGATTTTGAATAACTTTTCAACATTGAATAACTTTTTCTTTTATTTTGAAACGTTTGACAGAACTTGCGAGAGGAAACGGCGAGCCTGAAGAAGCCTCTGCAAGCCGTGAGGCAGCAAGCGCACGATCTCGCGAACAAGGCGCGCGAGCAAGGTGTGGACGCAACTCATCTCCAGGACGAGATTGAAAATTTGACGGATCGTATAAACGACTTACAAGCGAAGCTCGACGACCGTTGCAGCGATTTGCAGAGCGCCGCTACCGCTGTTGCCCAATTCAACGATCAGGCCAAATGTCTGACTCAAGATTTGTCAGCCCTCGAGAACGAATTGGATTCGATGAAGGCACCGGCACGTGAGATAAAAGCGGTTCGCGTTCAGATCGAAGACGTTGGCAAGTTGATCGCTCGTATCAACAGACTGTCGGACGAGGTCGCCGATCTAGTTAATTCCGGTGAAAATCTCGTCGACAGTGGCTTCGCTCCTGACGCGGTAGCGACGAGAGATCAGGTTGGCGCGTTGAAGCGCAACATTGGAAGACTCGACGAACGCGCTCGTAATCGCGACGAAGTACTCAACGACACGTTGAACAAGCTTCAAGAATTTTATCAGACACACGCTACCGTGATCGACGATATAAAAGACGCGAACGAGGAGGTACGCAGATTCAAGCCAATCGGTTCGGAAGTCGACTCGATAAAAGCCCAACAGGAAGACTTCCGTACTCTCAAGGCCAAAAAAATCGAGCCTATCGCACACGCGGTTGACGAACTCAATATGCTCGGACAAACTCTCATCCAGACTGCCGGCCGTGACGTCAGTACTACAAACATCGAGAAAGACTTGGACAAAATGAACGAGAGATGGAACGATCTGAAGGAAAGGGTGAGTGTGTTGGAGAAAATCCACTTTACGAGATTTGCGTAACGAACGACAATAAGGGCAGACGGGGGTTGGGGTTGAGCCGTATTACACGATCACAATGTATTCTTCAAACCAGCTTTCAGTTCTTTTCGCGATACTGCTGCGCGAAGTTTAACGTATTCATGAATGAATTTTACTCCGGAATATGTTCGCGGCGCAAAGTACGCTTTTATAAATTAAGAGGTTACGTGGGTTTCGAAGCCAAAAAAAAAATGCATATTTTCTCTATTTAAAAAAAATATAATATATCATTTATTTTATTGAAAATGTTAAGCACGTAAAAGAGCAACATTTCAACAACATTTAAAAAAAATTTCATCCAAAAATGTGGGTAATCCAACCGGTGGGACCTGGTTTCTTATTTTTTGGTACAATTTACACTACGTATAGCCTTGTAAAATTAGTTGTAATCGAAAGAAAAAAAAAACCTTCGTTCAATCACTAGTCAATGCTATTTTGAAGAAGTGTGCAAAATTTCAATAACATCGGTGCATTAATTTTTGAGAAATCGTGTCCACCGACTTAAAAAATAGTGTTTTGAGAAAAATGCTGATCTAATCGTAAGTTTCCTTTATTTTTCTTCAACAGTTGAACGAACGCGATCGAAGACTGGACGTAGGACTGTTGCAGTCGGGCAAGTTCCAAGAGGCTTTGGACGGTTTCGAGAAGTGGCTGGCCGATACGGAGGAGATGGTAGCCAACCAAAAGCCACCGTCCTCCGACTACAAAGTCGTGAAGGCGCAATTGCAGGAGCAAAAGTTTTTGAAGAAGATGCTGATGGATCGACAAAATTCAATGTCATCATTGTACAACATGGGACAAGAGGTAGTGGCCGGTGCTGATCCGAAAGAGCGCAAAGCTATCGAGAAACAATTGACCGATTTGGTCGAACGTTTTGACAATTTGACGGAGAGTGCTGCCGAGAGAATGGAAGCTCTCGAGCAAGCAATGGCAGTTGCCAGAGAGTTTCAAGACAAGCTCGTACCGTTGGCTATTTGGCTGGACAAAACAGAGCGAAAGGTCAAAGACATGGAGCTCGTGCCGACCGACGAGGAGAAGATACAACAGCGAGTTACGGAACACGACGCTTTGCACGACGACATACTCTCGAAGAAGCCAGATTTCAGTGAGCTCACGGAAATCGCGAGTCAACTCATGAGTCTAGTGGGTGAGGACGAGGCTGCGATATTAGCCGACAAGTTGCAAGACGCTGCTGACAGATACGCGGCATTGGTGGATCGTTCGGACGCACTGGGCAATCTTTTGCAAAGATCGCGACAGGGTCTTCGCCATTTGGTGCTGACTTATCAGGATCTTCAAGCGTGGATGGAGAGTATGGAATTGCGACTCTCCAAGTATCGCGTACTCGCGGTGCATACGGAAAAGTTGTTGCAACAAATGGAAGATCTTGCCGATTTAACGGAGGAAGTATCAACGCGCCAGACGGAAGTTGACAGTACGGTAGACTCGGGTCTCGAGTTGATGAAACACATCTCGAGCGACGAGGCTCTGCGTCTCAAGGACAAGCTCGATTCGCTTCAGCGACGCTTCAACGATCTCGTAACACGTGGCTCCGATCTTCTCAAGCACGCTCAAGAAGTATTGCCGCTCGTGCAACAATTCCACGACAATCATAATCGTCTGATGGATTGGATGCAAGGGGCCGAGGCCGCGTTGCAATCGGCCGAGCCACGCGAGGATGAGATAATACGTTTGGAAATGGAGATTTCGGAATATCGTCCCGTATTGGAGAAACTCAACACGGTTGGGCCGCAATTGTGTCAAATATCACCGGGTGAAGGTGCCGCGACTATAGAGGGTCTCGTTACGCGTGACAATCGTCGCTTCGACGCAATCGCCGAACAGATACAGCGCAAAGCCGAGAGAATACAGTTGAGCAAGCAGCGTTCGTTGGAAGTTATCGGTGACATCGACGATCTTCTCGATTGGTTCCGCGAGGTTGACAATCAATTGCGCGAGGCCGAGCCACCTAGCAGCGAGCCCGAAATAATACGCGTACAATTGAAGGAGCACAAGGCTCTGAACGACGATATATCGAGCCAAAAAGGACGCGTACGCGACGTTATATCAACGGCGAAAAAAGTTATACGCGAGAACACGCATCACGAGGACACCTCGACGATAAGAGACAAGATGGAGGATTTGCGCGAAACGATGGAAATCGTTTCGGGTCTCTCGAGCGACAGATTGGGCGCGCTCGAGCAAGCTTTGCCACTAGCTGAGCATCTTCGCGACACGCACGCGGGTCTCGTGAGTTGGCTCGAAGAGGCGGAACAACAAGTCGCAATGTTACCAATGCCAGCTCTGCGACCCGATCTTATAGCGCATCAGCAAGACAAGAATGAACTTCTCGTGCAGAGTATCAACGAGCACAAGCCACTAGTCGAGAAACTCAACAAGACCGGTGAGGCACTCGTGAGGCTTTGCAACGAGGAGGAAGGGACAAAAGTACAGGAGATACTTGACAATGATAATGCGCGTTACGCGGCTCTTCGTGCCGAGTTGCGAGCACGTCAACAGACCCTCGAGCAAGCGTTACAAGAATCTTCGCAATTTTCGGACAAGCTCGAAGGCATGTTGCGCGCTTTGTCGTCAACGGCCGATCAAGTTAACGGCATCGAACCTGTGAGCGCTCATCCACCGCGTTTGCGCGATCAGATGGAAGAAAATGCCGCGTTGGCTGATGATCTTGCTCAAAGAACCGAGGCATACGCCGCGGTGAGAAAAGCTGCCGATGACGTTATAAGCAAGGCCGGAAATCGCGCCGATCCCGCGGTCAAGGATATCAAGAGAAAATTGGAAAAACTCAATAAATTATGGGCCGACGTGCAAAGAGCTACGAACGATCGCGGCTTGACTCTCGACGATACACTCGCCGTAGCTGAGAAATTCTGGTCCGAGTTGAACGGCGTTATGTCGACGCTCAGAGAATTGCAAGACGCTCTCGCGGGACAGGCACCACCGGCGGCACAACCGGCAGCGATACAGCAACAACAAGTCGCACTGCAAGAGATACGCCAGGAGATCGATCAGACGAAACCGGATGTCGAGCAAGTACGACAGTCCGGACACGAGCTGATGGGTCTCTGCGGCGAACCCGACAAACCCGAGGTGAGAAAACACATCGAGGATCTCGATCAAGCGTGGGACAACGTGACAGCACTTTACGCGAGACGCGAGGAAAATCTCATCGACGCTATGGAAAAGGCCATGGAGTTCCACGAGACATTGCAAAATTTGTTGGAGTTCTTGCAAGAGGCTGAGGACAAGTTCGCCGACATGGGAATGCTCGGTAGCGACATTGACGAGGTTAAGAAACAGATCAAACAACTGGCACGCTTTAAGGCCGAAGTTGATCCGCACATGGTCAAGGTCGAGGCTCTCAATAGGTAAGATAGACGAACCTGTGTGTGTGTTTTTTATTAAATTTTATTTGACGCGTGTTTCTTTTTCTCGTTCATCGAGTGGTCACCTTTTTTTCGTTTACGTAACATTTTTCGCAACACCATTTTCTGTGTTCTTAGAACAGAGACTTAGTTCTTTTTTTTTTTGTATACGTTTTAACGCTATACGTAAAATGATCCGTGGAACAAACGAGAGATAAAGGGAGACGAAGGCCTTATCGATGATATTTTTATAAATCATTTGAGAGCAATAGTCATTTGGCATTAATAGGATTCACTTTTTGAGATCAATTGCAACTGTCGCGCTGCCTTTTCATTTTGAATGGCCCACATAGAACACGATGAACATATGTACCTTGACCCATTATATTGGAATTAATTAAATGATTTTCACAAAATGCCGATCTCATATCTTTTAAAAACATTTAAACGCAAGTCAATTGTGCTCTCAATGAATTTTGCCCATAGGAGAATATTGGTAATATTTACAGAACGTACTACTTGAAAACAAACGTGCAAATATCTAATCCCAAACCGTGTTTTTTTTTGTTTCGGTACCTGAACATAAGGAGTCTGACAAGGCAAGTCAACTTCTCTGTGTCGTCGCCGTAGTTAGAGCATGGCTTAAAAAAAAAATGTTGTTTTAAGTGTGCAGCCGCATCATTACCACCGCCCTTACAAACAAAAACTATCCCGCGACGTAACGATTGAGCGTACTGTTTATTTTAACCCCAACCTGTACTTCTGGCCTAAAATAATTGAGAATATTTTTTTTTTACCATTTGTTTCTGTTTATGATTGCACTGCATATTGTGTTTGAGCATGCAAAACAAGGTGCGGGTGTACTCGGAAACTCCAGAGAGCCGCGTACCGTTTTTTTTTTGCCTCGCATACCGAGCATTTTGCCGTATTCTCGCAATAGCTCGATCAATGTTTTTATTTATTGTTAAACGATTGTCGTTTTTTTTCATTGCAGTAGAAAAGTTGTTTGAAATAAACATAGTCTTAATTTTGTAGGTGTGGTCATGATTTAACTTAGTGAGTAAAGGTATTTTAGCAAGAGAGAGCGAGAGAGAGAGAGAGAGAGGTCTGGTAAAGAAATCGTAGCTGCAGGAAATAAGGATTGACGAAGCATGTCTTTTCTCTTCTCAATATCAATCTGCCATTCTCTAGTTTAATACGCGTAGCAAGGAGCCAAGAAGCGCAAGATATTCAAGTGTCCCATTCTTGTTCAACATTCAAGCAATGATATTTTTTTAAAATGAGTAATAATACTTCGTGAAAGAAATAAAACTCCTTGATATACATTTATTTTCTGATCTCATTAATGTCATTAAGACATTAACGTCGTTATAATTCGTCGACTCAACAAAATTGGACTTCTCGAGAGCATGAAAAATCTTTACAATTGTCGCCTGTTCGAAGTTGAGAAAAAAAAAAATCCTTCAACAATCATTACTTCCGCCGAGTGTCTATTTTTTTTTACGGTGCCTCTTCGCAAATTGCCCATGCTAATCCTTCGGGCTAATTAATTTTCACAGGCAAGCGGCCGAGCTTACGGAAAGAACGTCGTCCGAGCAAGCTGCAGCGATAAAGGAACCTCTCGGTGCTGTGAATCGTCGTTGGGACGGATTGCTTCGAGGTGTTGTGGAGCGTCAACGCTTGTTGGAGAATGCACTCCTTCGTCTCGGTCAATTCCAGCATGCTCTTGACGAGCTTCTCGTATGGATCGACAATACGGACAGAACGCTGGACGAGCTGAAACCCGTAGCCGGTGATCCTCAAGTGATCGAGGTCGAGTTGGCAAAATTGAAGGTACTCGTGAACGACATTCAGGCACATCAGACGAGCGTGGATACGTTGAACGACGCGGGTAGACAATTGATCGAGGATGGCAAAGGTACAGCGGAGGCATCGACGACAGCTGAAAAATTAGGCACGTTGAATCGTCGCTGGCGCGACTTGTTGCAACGTGCGGCCGATCGACAGCGTGAATTGGAGGACGCTTTGCGCGAGGCACAATCCTTCACTGCCGAGATACAGGATCTTTTGTCTTGGCTCGGTGACGTTGACAGTATGATCGTAGCGTCGAAACCGGTCGGTGGTTTGCCCGAAACCGCGTCGGAGCAACTCGAACGATTCATGGAAGTTTACAACGAGCTCGAGCTCAATCGTCCGAAAGTCGAGACTGTATTGCAACAGGGACAGGAGTATTTGAAACGCGCCGGTACCACGAGCGCCGGTAGTCTCAATCACAATCTTCGAAATCTCAAGCAACGCTGGGACAGCGTTACGGCACGTGCGAGCGACAAGAAGATCAAACTCGAGATCGCGTTGAAAGAAGCCACGGAGTTTCACGACGCGCTTCAGGCATTCGTCGATTGGCTTACCAATGCGGAAAAGACATTGACAAATTTGAAACCTGTTTCGCGCGTTATGGAAACGATATTGGGACAAATTGAAGAGCACAAAACATTCCAAAAAGACGTTGGTGTGCATCGTGAAACGATGTTGAATCTCGACAAGAAGGGCACACATTTGCGATACTTTTCGCAGAAGCAAGACGTAATATTGATAAAAAATTTGATGATAAGCGTTCAGCACAGGTGGGAACGCGTAGTCTCGAAATCTGCGGAGAGAACGCGCGCACTCGATCACGGTTACAAAGAGGCTCGAGAGTTTCACGATTCGTGGTCGAGTCTCATGAATTGGCTCGAAGAGACGGAAAAAACATTGGACGATATGGCGGCGGATGGTGTGGGTGGCAACGATCCGGAAAAAATCAAATCTCGCTTGAACAAACATCGCGAGGTACAAAAAGCTCTGAGCGCTAAGCAAGGAAATTACGACACAACGATGAAGAACGGCAAAACGTTGAAGGACAAAGCGCCGAAGAGCGACGAGGCCGCGTTGAAAGAATTGCTCAACGAATTGAAGAACAAGTGGACGACGGTTTGCGGCAAGAGCGTCGATCGTCAGCGTAAACTCGAGGAGGCGCTTCTCTTCTCCGGACAATTCAAAGACGCGATACAGGCGTTGCTCGAGTGGCTGAGAAAGACGGAAAAACAATTGTCAAATACAGGACCGTTGCACGGTGATCTTGACACAGTGATGAATCTCGTTGATCAGCACAAATCGTTCGAGGAAGATTTGGAGTCGCGTGCCTCGCAGATGCAATCTGTGATAAGAACTGGACGAGAACTCGAGTCGAAAGCTACGATAGAAGACGCAACGACAATCAGGACACAAGTTTCCGAAGTTACAGCACTCTGGGACACCGTGACGCGTTTGTCGTCGAAGAAAACGTCGAAACTCGAGGAAGCTCTTCGCGAGGCTGAGCGTCTTCACAAAGCCGTTCACGTGTTACTCGAGTGGTTGAGCGACGCGGAAATGAAGCTGAGATTCGCTGGACAATTGCCCGAGGACGAACAAGAGAGTAGAAATCAATTGATGGAACACGAGAAATTTTTGCGCGAACTTGGCGCCAAGGAGTTTGAAAAAAATAATACACTTGAAATGGCACACGCTATACTCGGCAAGGCTCATCCTGATGGTGCGGCTGTGATAAAACATTGGATTACGATAATACAGTCGAGATGGGAAGAAGTCTCGACGTGGGCCCATCAGAGGAATCAACGACTCGAAAATCATATGCAAGGACTTCAGGATCTTGACAATCTTCTCGAAGAATTGCTCGCATGGCTGGAAGGTCTCAACAACACGTTAACCGCTCTCGAAGCTGAACCTTTACCCGACGATCGCCCAACACTCGAAGTCTTGATAACCGATCATCGCGAGTTTATGGAAAATACTAGCCGACGACAGAACGACGTTGATCGCGTGTGCAAAGCTAGACAGGTGAAATCGGTCAAGGATTCACGCAAAATGTCGAAGACCAAAGCACCTGGACAAGTGTAAGTTTGCACGTAATATTCTCGTCTTTTCCTCTATCCGCTTTAACGATTGTGTGTTTGTGACAAAAAAAAATTATTCAGCTGAATATAATGTTGCTTGACGAAAGAATCGTGTTAACGATACTTCAGATTTCATTTAACGAACGATTTGCATCAATGTTCGTTCCGTTCTGTTTTTTTTTTTTCTCAATTTTGTGTTTCATTTCATTTTGACGTTGCTCGCTTTGTACTGTTTTTGTTTTCTTGTTTCTCTGTTGTGTTTTTTTTTTCTCGTTATTTTGACTCATTGTGTTTGTTCTTGCACGTCTCATTATTTGTCGGCGAATCAGTAAGGAGCACTATCAGGACAATGATCACGATCAGCCGCTTCGTAAGCAAAGGTGCGTTTCATTGATCAATCTCGTTTTTTCCCTCTCTTTACGAATCATCCTTAAAATCTTCTTTTGTAGTCAATTTGTTTTCGTGTTTATCGTGACTTTAATTCAATGAACTTTTCACCTTAATTCCACTTTGGAAAAGAAGTTTTCTTTCGTAATTATTGTATTGTTAAATAAGTTTTCTTGAACGTTGAATTGTCGATTTAACGAATGTTCCTGTTGCTTTGGGTATCGTTTAGTTTCAAAGGAAGCCGCGACCTCTTGCAATCCCGACGTGGAAGGTATGACCGCATCTTGCTTCTACATGTTCACGAAAAAAAAATACATTTCATCTTTTCGACACTATGTACCTTGCGCAGTGCTCATACGTATGTTGTAAAGAAAGAGATACGGAGCGAGAACGCTTCTAGCTGGCTTGCTCGTTAGCATGACGATTGACAAGCATCTGTCTTGTACGTTTTATGTGTACGTGCATATTCGTACAGAGATTTTTTTTTTCTGCGCTCATTCAATGTATCGTTAAATTTAATAGAAAATTGAATCAATTTTACAGCAATTTTTTTTTTGCAAAAATATTCAATGCCTTGTGTAAATCGACTTCTAGTTTTTTTTTTTTTTTTTTCAAATCATTCACGATGGAAATTAATATTCACAACTGTTTTGCTCTCTTGGCCTCTATGCAAAGAAACAAAGTAGACGATTTTACGAAAAATTTACACTGTAAAATGCGACAGAACGCATAACAGAAGAAAAGGGTCCTTTCTTATACAAGGAGAGAGTTGAGTAGTGTTACGAGTGATGTGACGCATGTTCTTGTTTAGCCGAGCCAGCCCGGGCCGTGAGAGAACTCCAGATCCTTCATTGCCGCACATTGGCCCACGCTTCCCACCCAAAGGAAGGTCAGTGATCCCTACTTGGTTTACATCGTCCCCTCTTCATCATCATCATCATCATCATCATCATCATCATCATCATCATCATCATAATCATAATAATCTTCGCGAATTTACCACATTTTGTGTTCTTTTCATCATTAATATTTAAAACGTAGCTTGAGGAATTTTAGTGCCAATGGTTGAGGAAAAATTTGTGTGCTTGGTTGGATTAAGAGGTGTTATGACGTTTTTCACCAATATTTGAATAATATTTGAATATTCATCACTACAGAAATCAAATGGTCAGTGTCAAAATGATTTCAGCAGACATTGATGTAAGCAAAAAAATGAATAAATTCATAAATAAAAAATAAAATTATCCTACTTGACATTAACATATTGCATTAAGGGGTGACGTGGGTTTCGAAGCAAAAAAAAAAATGTTAAGCACATAAAACAGCAACATTTCAACAATATTTAAAAAAAAATTCATCCAAAAATTTGGGAATTTCGTGGTGGTCAGGATAACTCATGATAGCTTTATCTGAAATTAAAAAAACCAACTTTTTTCTGCTAGTATATAAGTATACCTCACGATTGAACGAAGGATTTTTTAAAAAATTGAAATTTGAATTTTTGCCAGAGTTGTATGCAAAATAGTTCAATTTTTGGTACAATTTACACTACGTATAGTCTTGTAAAATTAGTTGTAATCGAAAAAAAGGGGGGGCATTCCCAAAGGCTCTCTCTCTCCTAGACTTTTACTCCGATTTACCTAAAACTTTGGGAGAATATTCTAGACATGTAGTACTATTAGATAATAAATTTAAAAAAATGGATTTTTCCAAATTTTCAAACCCACGTAACCCCTTAACATATCGAGGACAAGTACTAACAGATATATAACAGTCTTCGGATATATTCATCAAATTGTTCGTAAAATTATTGTCCGGAATACATCTCATTGAACTTCAATGAGAATTGCATTTTCGAAATAATAAGCACGTATGTCATCGTACTTTATTATTTACTCCATTATTGTCATTACAATGACCATTGACGGCTCATAATTCAACGAACAGTTCACTAAAAAACTGGAATCCCCGTAGATATCGATCGATAGTTTTTTCATTATTGTTTCTTCATAGGAGTGAAGCTCCTTTTTTATTTTACAAATATGACGAATTTTCTGAATACCCAACAACGACGTGTTTGCAACAATGAAAAATGGCATATTCAATCTGTTTTTTTTTTTTCTTCGATAAGTAGCAAGGGTGCGGAGCCCGAATTCAGAAATCCGAGGGTAAGGCTTCTCTGGGATCGCTGGCGTCACGTTTGGATGCTTGCGTGGGAACGACAACGTCGCCTTCAAGACAAACTCAATTACATACAGGAGCTCGATCGCGTGGCCAACTTCAGTTGGGACGATTGGCGCAAGAGGGTAACCGCGTCGAAACAATAATTATTATTTGTCAAAGAAAAAAAGACGGATACCGAGTTCTTGAAAAATCACTTGATTTGTTCTTTCGTAGTTCCTGAAATTCATGAATCACAAAAAATCGAGATTGACGGATCTCTTCAGGAAGATGGACAAGAACAACGACGGCTTGATTCCCAGGGAGGATTTCATCCAAGGAATCATGAACACCAGTTAGTATTAATATTTGAATGTTTATAATTTTTCTGGAACTCTTTATTGTTGTTTTTTTTTCGGGAAAGAATCGTTTCGAGAGTATTTTTCTACAATTTCGAGTACTTGAAGCGCACGTGGATGACTCGCGGCTTCAATAGTGAATTATTGAATTTGTGAATGTGAAAAGTCTCGTAAAATTCGTCTTTTGAGTTAAAATTTTCTCCTAAATTGGAACAACGTGGTATCATTTGTTGCCAGAATTCGAAACTTCCCGATTGGAAATGGGTGCCGTTGCGGATCTTTTCGATCGTCATGGCGAGGGTCTCATCGATTGGAAAGAATTTATAGCCGCTCTTCGTCCGGACTGGGAGGAAAGACGTACCCACAACGACGGCGACAAGATACACGACGAGGTTAAGCGTCTCGTGATGCTTTGTACGTGTCGACAGAAATTCCGAGTATTCCAAGTCGGCGAAGGAAAATACCGAGTACGTATATATTACCTCTGTGTGTGTGTGTTTTTTTTTACCAATGATCTGTGTGGAAAGTGAATGTGTATGGTAAATTATTTTTCAACAGTTCGGTGACAGCCAAAAATTGCGTCTGGTCCGTATTTTGCGATCAACCGTAATGGTGAGAGTCGGAGGTGGATGGGTTGCTCTCGACGAGTTTCTACTGAAAAACGATCCATGTCGCGGTAAGTCTCTATCCGCAATAATTTGCTTCGTGAAACGTTACCGTTATTTACGAACGTACAAAATGAATATTCCCGAATCAATATTGCGAGCTCTCTTTGCAAGCGAAAGCTCTCGTTGCGTAAGAAATTTGGAAAGTGCGCGATGAATTTATATATTGATGTTGGAAACGTTGAGGACGAAGGTTCTAGGACAGCCTTTATTTTGCATATCATTGTTGGCGGATAGGAAATATAGTTATTGAAGGAAGGAAAAAGGAAGTTTTTCGTAGCCGTTAAATATCCCCATACGAGGCCAAATAATCATACGTTTAGTTCTAACGCTCTTCGAGCTCGTCTATTTATTTTGCTTTTAACTCGTTTTCGTTGTTCATTTTCACGTACATTTTTTCCGTTAACTTTCATTCTTTCACATCATCATAAGTGCCAACATTCATGCGCTGAGTTGCAAAAAAAAAAACCGGTAGTTGATACACCGATCGCCCTTATCGTGAATTAACATTAAGCCAATTTAATATAGCGTTGGTAGAAACTCGGCAGTAAGGGTAATCCATTTTTTCAATTGTTCTCGATTTCCCGCGACAGACGCGTAACATTTTTGTAAATTCTATTGTTAAAAAAAAGTTATAATTAACATTAATATTTGCGTAAACAGCGTAAAAATAGATTACCCTTATGAGCTTGTTATGATTATTGTCTTTAACTTGAATAATAATTCTTTTTGCGCGCGGGCTTAAGTGTCCTAATACGAAATAACAACGCTTTCGTTGCGTTTTGTGTGTATGATCTCAACTCCTGAGGTAACCAATTGTCATGTTATTTAATCGCAATTCACAAAAATGTCGGTAATAAGAAACAAAGAAAGCCATTTTCGAGTGAAACGAGAATGTGTCTGTGTGTGAGTGCGTTTGCTACTTCTCGCTTTTGCTTAGCTGCTAGTTGAATCTTGATTCTTTTGTCAAACTATATATATATATTTTTTTTCTACTTCGATCCGAAATCGGACGAGGAACGATAGCTAATCCGGAAAAAAAAAATCAAAGCGATCGCACGCGCTTGGCGCAATTAGCGATTGATTAATTCTTCATTTTTCATAACGTCATTCAACATTGTCGCATTTCATTGTCGAGTCAACGTTTTTTTTTTTTTTTTCTTTCGTTACGATCCTTCACGTTATGTTGTACTTTTAAACGGCACTGTTTCATTTCGTTTTTATTTTTTTTCTGGAATAGCCATCGAACCCGACAAAACTATAAACCTCTAGTAGATAATTCACCGAAATCATTGATCGTTTCTGTACTAACAAATTTTTTCTTGCTTTCTCATTTCACTCCGTCCTTCCCGTATCCTCTGGAACTCCGTCTATTTGATCTCATCTATCGAATGATCCTAATTTTCTTATGGCGTATGAGTTTGTTTCTTTCCCGTTCAACTTTACACGTCGCATGAAGTTGTTTATTTTTTCTTGGAAAATTCCTTTTTTTCTAATATGTTTTGAATAATTGATTCCTTAAGTCTTTCTAATGCCAATACCGGATCCTAACAAGCCGGAACAACACGAGGGTTGGTGTCCGCTCGGTGAGGCTTCCTTGCACGTTCACCGTTATTTCGCCGTCTATAAAACAATTGCGTAACCGCGATGGGCGCAAGCCCATCGCAAAGGCAAAGCGTTGTAGACCGCGAGGGTGTCATTTTGTAATTATGTGTGTTGGCATGCGAGTTTGGTTTCTTTTTTCCCCCTAATTTTTTTGTTTGTTAAATCGTTCATTCAAATTTGTTCATTCGGGAGTTGATCATTCTCATGGTTGCTTCGTTTATTCCTCGTTTATCTTTAGCCGCAACGAAAATATTGTACAGTTTACGTGTGCTACCTATTTAATCGAAGGCTGGCCAATTAGCTCATCTGTCTATGAAATTTATTTTGGGTATTTCCTTCTGTTTTTTGTTTTTTTTTGTTTGCTGTTGTTTGTTACGAAAGTAATGTTAGAGCTCCATTTAGGCCTTGAACGAACCTGGTTTTCATTCGTCAAAATGGTATGGTTTTCCTGGAGCGTGGATCCGTGATTATTTTTAGCTTTACTGTATCTTTTCAGACTTGCCGTTTTTTTCTATTTTTTTTTTTTCAGTAGCATGGTGTTGGAGTTTATAAGATATACAGTTTTTTTTTTTATAGTTTTGTCTTAATCTCCGAGAACTGGGTGTTACGAACGAAGTTCGATGATTTACGAACTCTCGATTCGTCGCTCATCGTCTCGAGGCCTTAACTCTCACTTTGGAACACGATATTTATCGACTGTCGTGAATATTTTGCCAATTGTTTCGTCGAGCACAAGCAGATCCGTAGAAAAAACGCGTTGAGAAATAAAGTCGTGTTCCAAATTATATTTTTTTTTTTCGTAGTGGTGTAGCTGGAATCTCTGGTTTATATTGCGCTAGAAAAAAAAAAATTTGAACGTACGTCGATAAACGCTCTGCTGTTTATTGCACAGCTGGTATCGTCGCGACGAAAAAGTCGACCTGTAAATTCATGATCAAGCGTTTTACTCGTTGAGAAAAATAAATAAATTAAGAAGTATCGCATCTAGCGCGAAGTGACGACCGATCGTGAATTTGCAACGAATTTATACGAGTGTCAATTCCCAAATATTCCTATATAATTTATTTATACAATTTTATCGTTTTTTTTTTCTTCACTTATCCTAAATTGTTTTCTTTTTTTTTTCTTTTCTCACACACTGACACACGCACACACGTTTTACACATACAACAACAACAACGTGCCACCATTTTTCTTTTCACTCATATCTCTTTTGTTTTAACACTTGTTCGTACGATATTCAATTCTTTTTATTTTCACACTACTCGCATGGATTGATATTGTGATACGGTAAAAAAAAAAAACATTTCTCACGATGATTCTTAACTTCTAATTTATATATATGATTTTTTTATTCGTCTATTCTTTTTATCTTTTATCTCCGATTGTCCCGTTTGTAATTATTATAATTCCGAACTCTGCTATCTATCTATCTCTCTCTACTCTCCTGTCTTTCTGTCTCTATCTGTCTTTCCGTATTAAAAAAAAACAAAATGTTTGGCACATCTCCTTTCAACAACATAAAAAAAAAAAAAAACAACCCGGCATCCTATCGCGCCTTCCTACTAACTCTGCGTGCACGCAACACACTGTAGCCAAGGGAAGAACGAATATTGAGCTGCGGGAACAATTCATATTGGCGGATGGTGTCAGCCAGACAATGACGGCGTTCAGGTCCAAACCGAGCCCGAACTCGACCCTACAACGTTCGCAAATGTCCTCGGCAGGTCCAATCACAAAGGTAATGTCATCGAAAAACGGTGAAAAAAAGAAAAAAAACCAACCTTGAATAAAGGATCTCGCTATTTCTTTTTTTCTTTTTTTTTTACGAGAGCAATTTGCCTCGTTTCTCAAATTTGCTCGTCACTTCGAGACTTTTCTTTTATTTCGAGACTAGCATCGTTGAGACAAAAGCGACTACGAAGACACAGTAAAATGCAAAAGAGAAATCATAGACTCAAATTGTAGACGCAATTTTTGCATCTTACTTTTCGCTATTGTCACAAGTAGCGGATTCATTTTTTTTACAAAAAAAAAAACCATACACACACACCACACACAAATACACCTGCATCGCATTTTATCCACGTAAATGTTTTTACACGTAAGAAAGTCGCTCGTGCCAAAGAAGGAAGTTCGTGGATTCAACGTTATTTTGGGTGAGTAACGAGGCACACACGAAGGAGCCATCGAACTCGTGTAGTTTTAATCGTCCGTTCTATCCTTCACCTGACCCTATCTCTTCGCATGAGCATGAGCGGTTGGATCGTTTTTTCATTTATCCGTTATAGTTATTATGATTTTTCAGTAAGTCTCTTGGTAGAAGCGAGCGCTTGTCTTCTCTCGTCAGCGGTAAAGTTGTTCGTTTTTTTTTTTTTTTATATTGTTGTTTTTTCTTTTACGTTTAGCTGCGATTCTCTACACTTTGGGTTAGTACAATTGGCAACAGACTGTCTGTTTCTTTTCTCTCTTTCCTCGAGGTGCCAGTTTCGTTGGGCAAATGCTGAAAGGGCATATTTTCAGTGCAAACCTCAGGAGATGCGATGTCTTCATTGTCAGGACAATTGTTCATTGTCGTATGGATGTGTGAGTGCGATATTTTTTTGTATGCGCAGGATGCTCTTGATAGTTGAATTTTTTTTTTTTTTTTTAAGAATACCATACCCCAGCGTTTAGAAATGTCGAGCAATACCCGATACATTTCTCCCGAATGAGTGCGTGTAATGTTTTTTTTTTTTTTTTGTCGCGGAAAAAAGAGAAACGGCCGAAAAGAAAAAGTGAAAGTGCAATTTTCGGATTTTTCCGGATAAAGAAGAACGTTGTTTTTTGTTTTCTGTCGAGGCAATAATATTGCTGGATTGATTGAGTAAAGAGAGCGAAAATAAAAAAAAAAATTGGTACGATTAATTTGGTTCTATGGTGCACAATATAGCGGAGGAGTTTATGAGCCAGCTGATGCCGATATTTGAGAGTTTGAGGCAAAAGGAGGATCTCCCGTGCTCGTATCCTCTTCACATGCACGCCCCCTCTTACCACTGGGTAAATAACATATTTTTTCTCATTTTTTCTGCTGATGGTATTTTTTTTGGACAGTTTTTTTTTTTTTTTGCTCGCCGTTGAATTTCAGCTGCGATCGTTTTTGAGTGTCGTGTGCCTGCCACAGCTCATTAGATTTTTAATGCATGATGTAGGATTTTATTGGATTATTCGATCGACGAGTATGTTTTTTTTTCTTTTTTTTCATTCGCAAAGTTGATTATTGAATTTACGCGAGCTGGCTAGGAAATTGCGATACTTTGGTTTGTGAGTTTCGTTTACTTTATGCTTCAAGGGTGAGCTCCATTCTTCGTTTCAACGTGTTGCTAAACATTGTTGTCAATGATTTTCAGGCAGGCATTGCCAGAAGTCATCGATCAGCATAACGAATGCATTGTTTCAGATCTAAAAAAAAATGCGAGGAGAGATTCATTTTTTTTGATAGTCGGAGGATTTTGTGAAGGAGAAAACACCGTTTGGGCTCTTCTCAAAATTTTCTGTCGACGAATGAAAAAAATTGAAAGACGTTTATTTTTTTTTTTTTTCGAATATCGAAGCGTGGAGCTGTTCCTCGATCTGAGTGGCGTTTGCTGTGCTCTTGTAGTGTAGGTGTGTAATTGCAGGGTCACTTTTTTTAAAAGTGAAATCCGAACGCTTCAAGCCCATCATTAGGTAATGTTACGGTGTATGAGTGCAACTTGAATCAGGCTTTACGTCATCCCACATCTATGATTTTTTTAAAATTCTTTTACGTTTACCTGCAACTACATGATTTTTTTTCTTTCAATTTCGTGTTCAATTGATTCGAATGCCTCGAAATTATCGTGTTACGTTCCCGTAAGAGTCCCTCTAACGAATAACGACGAGTGTCTTTCTCCGTCGGTCGTTGAACTTTTCTTGACTCTTTCATAAGTGGCTGTACCGTAATTTGTTCAGACGTAAAATAGATTTTGGCTGTAATAGATTCGTCTTGATTTGATCCGTGAACGAGAAGCGTGAACATCTTATACGTATTCCTCCAGTTTGATTAATATTCGTAAAGAACAATTGTCGTAGTACTAATTTGATCGTCATAACAAATTTCCTGTATTGATGCGTGCATAGTGGCGTTGATCGGAGATACTTCGAATCATCATAAGCTACTGTATCTCTCCCAACTTCTCGTGGTAAGTTTTGCATGTGTTTCTTTTTCTTTCACTTTCTTTTATTTTTTTTTGTCCGAAGAAATTTCTCAATTTTCGTCGCGATAAATTTACGTGCAACTATCGTGATGCGAATATTTTGTATGGCTAAGGCTCTCGAGTATATATTGTCGCGACGAAAGCTGAGAAGTTTTCGTTTGTTTGATGCCTAATGCAGTTTGGTAGGAGCAGATGGTACGTATTTTTTTTTTTTTTTTTTTTTTTTTTCATTTCAATTGATACGAATCAAATACGTCAGGTGTATTACGGCAACGTACACAAGGGCTGGTGATATCGACGAGTTAATGATCTTTCATCGTGATATTTCTTACATCTGGATAAATGTCTTTGGACGGTGAAAAGAATAAAAAGAGGTTGAGCCCTCGGTACGATGCTTCACACTCGTAATATAAATCGAATGTTCATACAGAATATTGTCACGGTAGATAAAAGAAAAAAAAAAGAAATGCCGTCTCGACGATTGTATTTGTGACGCTTGAAGAAGCCATTTTATTTTTTTGCGAGGATCTTTTCACGGGTACGTTTTTTTTCTTTTCTTTCTTTAGGTGAGAGAACGAAGTGCCCGAAGCGTGCCTATGGGACAGACGAGAGCTTCGCGTTCGTCACTGAGCGCCGGAACACCCGACAGCCTGAGCGATAACGAGAGCTCCTTCCGTTTGCCAACGAGAAAAACGAGCACACCGTACAGGAGTACTTTCACCCCAAGTAATTGACAATTCATAATTCTTAACGTACTTTGAACAAAATTGTGTCACTCTTCATCGGTTGAAATTCTACTTGGAGCTTCTTGGTGCTTAGAAAAATAGGTATACAATTTTTTTTTTTTTATTGACTCGAGTATTAAATATATAAAATAATTTTTATTTTTCACAAATACATTATAGTTTTATGAAGACATTTGAAAAACAACGAATAAAAAAAAATTGCACGGAGGAGATATAAGTCGTCGAGTAAAGTCCTTGCCGATGGTGGAATATTTTTCTCTGTCAGGCATCGTCTGAAAAATAAATGAAAAAAATTTCTTGTATAGAAAATGGCTAAAGTGTAGTATAGGGAAAAATAAATAAAAAAATAAATTTGTAGAAATGACAGGTGTTTGGGTTTGTTTGGGTCAGGCATCGTTTGAAAAATAAAAATAAAACATTTTTTGTATAGAAAATTAATAGCTAAAGTGTAGTACAGGGAAAAATAAATTAAAAAAATAAATTGTAGAAACGACAGCTGTTTGAAAACAAATTCTGATTTTTACCGAAATTTTGAGTTTTCGAAATTAAAAAATTAACGCGGCATCCTATGCGAAAAAATCCCATGCTACATCCTAGATGATATTGTAAATAATATGTGGTGTAAATTTCATCAAAACCGATTGAGTAAATCTCGAGATATTTTTTTCACCAGTCTCCATCATTAAAAAAAAAATATTTTCGTTTTTTTTATATTTATAATAGTCGTGGGAAAAAAAAAATTATACCTATTTTTCCGAGCGCCAAGGCAGTGTGACCCCTTAACAATCAGGAACAACTTATAGAAATTGGACTTGGTGATTACGATTCGAGTAAAACAATTTATTGACTGGTATAACGTTTTGACGTAACAGGTGGTAGCCGACCATCGAGTCGACCAGCTTCAAGACCAGCCAGCAGGCCGAGCAGCAGACCAGCTTCGAGACAAGGCAGCAAGCCTTCTAGTCGCTACGGTTCCACCCAGTCTTTAGATAGTACAGGTACAAAAACGAACACAATTTGCATCAATTCGTATCAAACGTAGCGGTAGAGAGTTGGATCTACGTTCGGCTTTGATGACGATTAAACGAGTGAACGATGAAGATGAGGAGACGCATCGAAGATTATTTTTTTATCATCGTCTTTCTTTACAGATGAGTCAGGTACTCCGAGTCGAATTCCTCGTAGAACGTTAGGTACGACCGGAACGACACCGACATCGAGTCGACACAACAGTATCTCGGGTAAACGCTTGGCAGCGCCTGTCAACGGATCTAGTTCGCGGCCTCGTACACCAACGGGACTCGTTAGTCCTGCCAGCGGAGTTCCCACAAGGTTCGTTAACACAAAAAAAAAAAAAGACACTTATTCGCGTGCCCTCTCGATGGAATAGCAATACAAGAAAAAAAAAGACACAAAAATTTGACTTATCAAAATTAAAAACTAACATGTATTGTGCTAGATACTTTTTAATTTTTATTCACACAATAACTTGACTTGGCATTCGATGCATTAACGGTGAGCTAGAGATGGAAAAATAAAAAAAAAAACGATTACGTTGCATTTTGTTTTCGACATTGACGTGAGATGTCATTAACATTTACACGATAAAAAAAAAAAAAAAACGCGGCACGTTGTACAAGAACGCGTAATAACCAAATGATCTTCCAGAGTTTTCGTTGAAACCTCGAAACCCCTGTTACCCTTTTTTGTTATCGAATCTTGCCGTATATGAGAAAAATAATTGCTCAGCAATTGATAACCATAGAAGCGTAATAACATTTTTTAGGTTTGGCTCGATCTATCGAACTTCGAGCATACCAACCCTGTCCGGTGTCGGGACACCGATTAGGTAAAGCAAAATCAATGAATTCATGCATTTTCTCATGTTGGGCGAAGCTCTCCCTTTTTTTTTTTTTTTGTCAAAATTTTATTGTAAATCACGGATCTGTGATTGTCTCGGGGACATATTGGTGATCTGATCTATACGTGTTCTCGGTACTAACAATCGCAGGGTGTTGGTATGCTTTCTCGTTGGGATATGCGATTGTCGAATATTCCCGAAAAATTCATTCATCGAAGAAATTCATTCTACGACCATTCGGAAGAAACGTTGTTCGAGGCACTGCAACTTTTTCACGGGCTTGATAATTGTGGCTAGCGGAAGAATTTTCGTAAGCGTGACTTTTCCGACTAAATGTAAAAATGTCTAAATCCACAACAAAATTTATTCCAGAAAATTTATCAAGTACCTCTGAAAATTAATAATAATTCAAAAGTAAAAACGACAATTTCGTATTTCGTAATATGGAATGGTGCAGTTCGTGGAAAGGTTGTAGAAACAATTTTCTTTTTTTTTTTCATTCGATATTTCACAGTCTCACATAAAAAAAAAACTTTCTGCCAAATTTATGCTTAACGCTAAGAAATCTAAGCTGCCGTTGGTTTTTGTTCATACGTCTTCATCAATCTGAATTTCAATCAAAACCGCTTGATCGAGCAACGAATCAACCGTGAAACGGAACAATGTGCGATATATTGAATTAATGAATACGAGAAGAAAAGGGAAAGGATTGCTTATTATTGTAATGGTGATGGTTTAGCCGCTCTCGGATTCCTGTGTACGTTGGACCGGATATAAAATCCCCTCAGTCTACTACGAGCAATATTTCGACTCATTCCACACAAAGCAACCATTCTACAATTTCTACTGACTCCACTGGGTATGCCCGATCTACTGCTCGCGTGTGCGTGCGTGTGTGCGAGTGTGTGTGTGTGTGTGTCTGTCTGCATTCGCATTATCACGAGTAATACGCTTGTACTTTTGCACGAACTTTGGCTTTATTTTTATTATCCTTGTGTTTTTACGTAAGCGATTGTCACTCGAATCATTTTGAATTCTTTAGTTCTTTAGTTACGTCGAGCTTTATTTACCATACGCTCCTTTTGCGATTGTTTTATTTTTTTCAGCAATTCATGTTTTATTTTTCTTTTGCCATTGTATTATCATTCAAGCATCAAGTAATTTGCAAAAATTCACATATAAACAAATATATATATGTATATTGTGTATATGAACTTGTCAAAATGGATTTTACACTGCTTGAAGCTTCATTGTATCGAACTCACGTAAATACGTATCTGTCTCTGTAACGCTAGGGGCAGCTCGGCCTGCACGAGCTCAGCGACTAACATCCCAACGGCAACTAGAGCTAGGTAACTGGCTAACACCATTCTTAACTGACGAAAAAAAAAAAAACTCGAGCTTTACTTCTTGTGTGGTTTTCGGTCTTTGACCACGTGGATTTGTACATAGCTTATACATTAGGGCCGTTTCGAAAAACTCGCGGCAAATTTCGGGAATACGAAGCCATTCGTAAGTTAAAACTCTAATGTAGTCTCGAGCTTCAGCCGAGGTTATGTGAAAAATTGTTTTCCTATATTCACGAAAATCATGATTCGTCAAAATCGTCCAAATTGATAGTGTGAAGCGAGTCAGTGAAGGTTTTATAATTAAAGGTATTTGAGGAAAGAATTTGCATGGTTGACTCTCCAAATAAGATTTTCCACCGTTGCTATTTACATCGCTTTCTCAGTCTCGAAAATGGCATATTCATTTTATAGGAATGAACATATCATATGAACATTCCATAATGAACATAACATATGAACATTCCACAAATGAACATAACATATGAACATTCCAGATGTTCCAGACATCTTCCATGAATTCTTGATTATTATTGAATAATTTAAACTCTGATACAGACCTGAAAATGCTTTGAGCGACATCACAAGAAATCCGCAAGTCTTGATTTTACTTATTCGATATATAGACACCCAGTACATTTTTTTTCATGTTAAATACAAAATTTAATACAAAATTATTGTACTGTACTGTTTCTCGACGCGGTAAGGTAAATTATTATCAATCAATGACAATTAAGAATACGTTTATCGAACTGCCCTAATGTACACAGTATTGTTTGGAAAAAAAAAACACGCTTAGCCAACAACTTTGAGTCTATTAGGGATATACTGGTATGAATTATTCTTCATTCGAAAAATAATTCATTATTCTTCAAATCGTACTCGAGAGTACGATAAAAGATTGGGCAAAAAACTTAGACGTTTATACCCAATTAGATATTTAACATTTTATTATTTCAATATTTATAGTTCAGAATTTCGAGATTTTACCGCGACATTAAAGAAATAATAATCTGATGAAATTATTGAATTTCCTGAGTTCTTTTTGACTTTCGCACACTGGCCAGTACGTCCTTATTAGCTTTGCGGGTACGTTACAGCAACGAAGACGAATCAAACTTTCTCTACCGCTTATTTAGGACCCGAACACCATCGAGCGGTTCGAGCACACCTCTGCCGCCAGGCTCGAAGCTGACGAGAAAACCTTCGGGAGCATCCGATACATCGGTATCGAATACAACCCCGTTATCGCGAAAAGGAAAACCAACACCGATCGATCAAAGGGCACCATTCAGACTTTAATCCCAGCCACGATCAACGGAAGAAAGAAAAAAAAAGAAACGATAACGAATCAACGAGTACAAGTCAGCTAAAGAATTTTCCGATGCAAAGATCGATGCATCGTGATCCGCGAATTCAGCTTTCTTCGAAAATTTAATAGAAAGCTTCGCATTGCTGCAAGAAACATAAAAAAAAACAGAATAGTGCATTAAAAAGCCTAACTGTCGAATCGCTTTTGATAAAGGTGTAGAAAAAAATGAAAGGTAATCGTTCTCAACGCGCCACCCGCTCGTGTATTCCATTTTTTTTTCAATTACTTTGTCTTGTCATTGAATGGCCGTAATTGCAGATAGAATGTATCGGGTGGATGAATTTGTTTTTTTTTTTTAATAACGAACAGTATATATTTATATATACGCGCACACACATTGATAAAGTTTAACTTTATCGGACGATGAATTTGTCGAACGTGTCTCTACGAGGACAACCTACCTCGGGTGTTTGCGCGTGTTTCGACGAGGCTTGCACTCTGCGAAAAAGTATTGGAAGATGTATCTTCGTAGATTTGCCGCGAAAAAAAAAAAAATAAGATTTATATCAACGATCGGAGGCCAAAGCTTCTCACATTTTTGTTTCGTCTTCTTTTTCTCTTTGGCGCAATTCGAGAGTATCCGTTGATGAGTAATTTATCACGTAAAACGAAAGTAAATGCTTTTTAGGACAAGCATTGCCGAAAGCTCGATCATAATTTGTATGCCATTTATTTACGAGACCTATATATATATATTCTCATTCGAACGAAACGAAAGGTGATACGATCACCTTAAATACGAAACCAGTGAAGCGCGATTCTTTTTCTTTATACCCTTTTTTTTTGTATTTTAATTTAGCATTTTTTTTTTCCTCAGAAATATTTTATAATGTTCGACTAATTGTAATTAGCTTCTAGATCGTGATGGTTCGCTTCTTGTTGAGTGGAGTCGCACCGGTTCGGGGTACAATAGAAACATCAAATTAACGGGGGACATTCACTTTCCGGTTGCGAATCATCGCGTTCTTTATTGTTACGGATTTTAATATATTAAAAGAAAGAAAGAAAGAAAGAAAGAAAGAAAGAAAACTGCAACTGGGGCACACTCGCGTTCGTTACTGAAAATACTTTTGACGTATGATTTACGCGATATCTCGATATATCCGTTTTTATAATATATAATTATGATTTCAACTCCTTCCCACGCGTAGGAGTCGATGATCCCTTTGTAGGATGTTAATCCCAACTATCCTATACCTCATTAATTTTTTTTTCGTTTTTTTTTGTCTTCGCTCCTCAAGCGAGATCCACATATAAAAGCGTAGCATTATATCGTCCGCCGTTTTTTTTTCTCCCTCTCTTTGTTTTGCCAGCTTCTCTTTTCTCCCGAGATACGTGACGTTACAGAGTGAACATAAAAAAAAAAGTAAGAGAATATATAGTGTAAATATTGGTTCGTTCTCTTGCTCGAAACAAACGAGATCGGTAGGGCGCTCGAAGCAAACCGAAAAAAAGAAAATATAAAGTCTCTCTCGTCGTTACGCGGGTCTTGGGAGTTCGAAGTTTCGGAAGCGTGTCAGGCGAGGCAATGATTGTTACAAAGAAATCAAACTTAGTCTTACGTTCGTATGGCACAAATCATGTACGCAAATTTATGTTTATTTTCTTTTTGTTTTCTTCTTTTGTAACGCGCTCAATTATGCTCGACATTTGTATCACATTATATTTTTGTTCACTAGTGTGTCATTGGAGTTGCAAGGGACTTGCATTTTTTTTTTCTCTAGCGAGTATACGGATAAGGCAGTGTTAACGAGAGGAATACGGGGAAAAAGATTTAAAAACATTCGAAAGCTTCGTCGCGAAACGAGATACCACGTGGACGAGTAACGAAACTGAAAGACAATTCCAAAATGTGTTTTTCTCTTTTTTCTCTTCTTTCCTTCTTAGTTCGAGGATTCAACCGATGTAATCAACAGAGAATGTTCTGTTACCGAATGATACCTTCTAATCCTATTAATGTATTAACAATTTATACGATTAAATTGATTCGCCTTATTGTAAAATTCTGTATTATCGCTAATAATGCTGTGAGAAGAAAAAATATATATGTGTTTATATATAAATACACATATACACACACATATATATGTATACATATATATTTTATTTCCTGATTTCCTGCTTCCGAGAGGGAGAGTGGGGTACAATGTGTCACGGGGTACAGTGAGCCACACGCGGTTTCTCGAAGGTTTGTAGCTCGTAAATTCCGAAATTTCATGTGTTGGACTGCCATTTATATTAGGTTTCGTCAAGCCTAAAATAAAGTCGATAGCAGCTCAACAAAGGATTATTGAAAATTAAAAATTGATTTGAGGCTTGAGAAAAAAAGTATTTCGCTCCCCGGGAAAACATAAAGTATAACGACACTTTCTGTAGCGGGTCCGGTTTTCGTTTTGTTTGGGTTAAATATAAAGTTTAACAGCGCTATAACGATGAAGGTGTCGGATAAACGAGGGATTAAACGAATAGAGACGTCGACTCGATGATAAATTCGTGTAAAAAATCTTTATTAAATACGATATCGTCTTGAATAAATAATCACATTTACAATATACTCTAATAACTGAACGCTGCAATTAAATCGATTTTTGTACAACACAATTGGACACAAACATATGAAAACTATAATCACGATATTAACAATTCGTATTTCTCTGGGCGTGACGTTTGTAATTGTCGATACGCGGTGCAAAGTTCAACGGAACATAAAACGTGAAGATTCAGAGGCCAAAACGAGAATGAAATTGACCGAACGACTCGAGGCTCTCCAACATTAGCGATAATCTTAAACATTTTTTTCAATTTTCATTTAACGAATGGAGTACGGTTATTAAACCGCTCCGGCCGTATCGTTGCTCGATTTCTTCTTATTGCGACGAACTACCATTTCGTGCCTGCCAATTTTTGAAGCCGATCTTTCAGTCCTCCTGGTTTTTTCTTTATTTTCTCAACTTTTCGCCTATCTTGCAATTTAATGCGTATCGTCTCGATTCGCTCTTTACGTATGCGTTGTTGCTCCTTCTTCCAAATGTCCTGCGGGTTGAAGAATACATAAAAGATGCAATCTGAAAGGGATGGTTTTGAGAGAGATAGAGAGATAGAGAGGGAGAGAGAGGATTCGGATGGATTTCGTAATTGAATCAAGGTACCTTAAAATCTTTCGAAAAATTAAGCCACAGTAAGAAAAAGTCCTTGGGATCGGCCGTGTCGAGTGTAGCACCTTTTGGCACGAACTGGTAGAATTGCATTACAGCCTTGAACCTAGCTCTCGCCTCTTGAAAGCATTCCTTCTCGCTCGCCAATTCGCTCGATGCTCTGTTCAAGAAAGAATCCATTTTCTCACGAAACGGTGCGCAATTCTCCGAGTTTGCTTCAGTCACAATGGCACTCTTACGCGTGCACTCTGAAAAGCAATATTAAAAAAAAAAGAATTACTTTATCGTTGATTAGCTTTTGATCGCGTCTTTATCTGGACTTTAGGATTTGATCCAGAGAGTGCTCTTGAATAGTGAATTGATTCTTGGTGCACCTCTACACCTTCTAAGGTATACACTTCCGGCCAAAAGTTTTTGGATACACTAGTCGAAATTTCTTACCGCACTAAAAGTTGGATAGCAGACACAAAATTGAAGATAATTGAATTTCCCAAGTGGCATTTTAAAGAGGACAAGTTTACCTTTATTTTGCTTTTTTTTTTTATAGAAAATTGTCTACGATTTTTCTTTCGCCCCGTTACGCACTTTTGAACGTAACCAATTCTTTTTGACAAACTTATACCTTGCAACTGTCTGTCGAGCCTGTCCAATTCTTTCGTAATTTCCTCGAAATTAATCGTCGAAGCTGCCTCGATATCGGCAGGCTCGGGTATCGGTAAAGGCAACAATTCGTCGAAACTGTAGTCTTCTTCTTGCTCCAATCGTGCCTTCACCACGTAATGCAATAAAGTAACGCCGGGTACTTTTGACTTGACGTCTTTCAATTTGCCGAGTATCTCGAGACCAAAACCATCCGCTTGTCCTCTCATGCGATTACCACCGTTCATGTAATTGCCCAATGTAAGTATAAGCGCCATAACTCTCTTGAGGGATTGTGCGTTGCAAAGATATTCGCACGTTGATCGTAAATTCGTTAATTTTGTCGAGACTGTCGATACGGCGTCTTGAAATTCAGCTTGAAACATTAGACAGGCTATTCTCTCGGTAAAGTGTTTTATCGTTGATAATTGTTTGAGAAACCTTTCCGGTCGGTCGAGTGGTATTTCCGGGTGGGCAATCTCGTGGGCATTGATCTCTTCGAGTTCCTTGCTCGTTGGCATCTGCGAAAATTTTATTTCGTGTCACAGGAAATGTACAAAAAAATATATAAAAAAAAAGAACACAACTGACTCACGATTTCGTAGATCCGTTGCAGAGCTTCGAGATTCACGACACTCGTGTCCAAATTGTATACAGCGTTCTCCACCTCGCTAAAATCGACTCTGAGACTTTTCTCGAGAATGCCCACGTTCTTCGATCTTTTTGAATCGAGTATCTTGGCCGGTTGGATCTTCGATGGTTTGTTGGATTCTTCCTTCTTTATCGTTGGCTTACGCTCGACCACTTGTCGCGCGAATAGATCTATAAATTCCTTGAAGTTCAAATTTCTCTCCTCCTCGATCTGAGCCCAAAGTGGCACCTGGACAATCGTTTTATTCGATGTATTATTATATTATTCGATATATTATTCTCGAATCGAATAATATATTAGATTCGTATATATTGAAATAACATCAAGTGCTACGTGGCTAGAAATATATCATGTCCTGACTCTCTGATATTAAATTTTAATGATTACCTGCGGTGGCGATTCCGGACTTTCGATCGAAACCTTCGGGGCTTGATCCGCTGGTATGAGGATTCTCGTCCAATAAAGAGGCTTCATAGGAACTTCTAAGGATAGCGGCTGTTTTCTCATGACTGTAAAAAAAAAAGGTATTCGTTTTGTATGTGACGACAAAAAAAGATTCGCAAAACATCCAAAAAATAACAATTAATCAGTTCTGTCGATTGACAATATCGATAAGGATTGTATTTCTTTTTGGGGAAAAGGAAATCGTGAAGATTTAAGGTAGTAGTCTCGCTAAGGCGTTTTTAGATACATTTATTTTTTAATTCCAAGCACCCATTCAGGACACTATTAAGTGATTGCCTGCAAAAATTCAAAAGGATTCACCATTTAGTTTCCGAGTTATTCGCAGTCAACCTACATTGTAAGGTAATTTCGCAATATTTCGAAGCTTTCATCGATTGAGCGGAGAATAAACTTTTCAACGTGACTATGTGTGGCGAGACTACTCCCTTAATATAATTTTCGTGCTTGGCGTACTCGCTCTAGTCGGTGGATTCCATCCTCCAACGGGTGGAGCAGGCAGTGGTGAAGGATGAGAACCTCCGCCCGGTGGTGGCGGCGGAGGTGGACATCCACCAAGGCCTGGAGGTGCTGGTGGCGGTGGTGGAGGCATCATGCCTGGCATCAAAGGCGGTGGCGGTCCCGACATTCCAGGCATTGGAGGAGGTGGAGGTCCCGTCATTCCTGGCATAGGAGGAGGTGGTGGTCCGGCCATTCCAGGCATTGGTGGAGGAGGTGGACCTGCCATTCCGGGCATTGGAGGAGGAGGAGGTGGACCTGCCATTCCAGGCATTGGCGGGGGAGGAGGTGGACCTGCCATTCCAGGCATTGGCGGGGGAGGAGGTGGACCTGCCATTCCAGGCATTGGAGGAGGAGGAGGTGGACCTGCCATTTCAGGCATTGGAGGAGGAGGAGGTGGACCTGTCATTTCAGGCATTGGAGGAGGAGGAGGTGGACCTGTCATTTCAGGCATTGGAGGAGGAGGAGGTGGACCTGTCATTTCAGGCATTGGAGGGGGAGGAGGTGAACCTGCCATTCCAGGCATTTGAAGAGGTTCTGTCATTTCAGGCATTGGAGGAGGAGGTGGTGGTGGTGGCGGAGAAGAAGATGAAAGAGGAAGCCCAGGAGATGAAAAAGTCTCAGCTTCCATTATATCAGGCATTGGAGGTGGCGGGGGCGGAGGAATTGTTCCTTGAACTTGAAGCACCGGACAATGTTTATGCTGCGTTGTTTCATCGCGATCAATAATCTCGGGCTCGACCGATCTCTCAATGCTCGATTCACCATTCTCGCAAACACGTTTATCGACCTCTCCACTTTTATCCCTCCTCGCGCAATCTTCCTTGACAAAGTTCAACTTTTTTTCCGCATCATCGGTCACACCGGCGTTGAAATTCTCGGCTGATCGTTTTTTATCGTAACGCGGACAATTGGTGTTTAGTTCGGTGAAATTCAATCCGTTCGTTGTGACTATTTGTTTAATTTGTCTATGCGAAAGTTGAACGCTCATGTCGTCACATTCATCCTGACTGCGTTTGTCTATACGTTTTGTTTGACAATCCGATTTGACGATAGTTTCGCGATTGTTATCGGACTTTTTTCCGAGATGATCGTTATCGCGGGGTTTAGCGATTTCGGTGATTGGCGAAAGTGTCGATAGCATTGGAAAATCCTTTGCCGATTCGTCGATAACCGAGGAGGCCAATTTTTCAGGCTGAATGGACGATGCGTCAAAGGAATTGCCAGAAAATTGTCCACTCTCGTTCGTAATTTCACGAACCAATGAACCATTCGTGTTATTCACGATTGTTATTGGTGTATTTGTGCTTGTGTCAATTGTGCACTGTCTTTTCGTTAGATTTTCCGCGTCTGCGACGATTGTCCGTAGTCTCGCGATCTCATCGCGAAGACTCGCGATCTCGTTCTCCAGGCTCTGTATTTGATCCGACGTATACGTCGTCTCGCCATTGTACTTTTCGTTGAAGTTCTCGCTCGTATTCGTAGCCAATGATTGGACCCAACAGTAAGACTGATCTGGCTAGAATTAACCGTCAATAATATTAATGTTATTTGTTACCTGTCATATTTTTCGCAATTAATGGACAAAAATTTGCAAGTTGAATATTAATGGCAGGCGTTTTGAAAATATTTATAAAATTTATTGATCAATCACATAGCTTATGATTTATTAATAAGATAATTATAAATTAAAAAATAGAAAATAATTCATTTTATTGCGGGATAAAATAAAAGAAGTAAAGAAAGCCAGATTTATAATATTAGTTGGGATAAAATATTTTTATTGATATTATTGAAATGAAAAGTGATATCGTACCTTGAAAAAAAAGTGCTTCGTATCGCCACGATCGTCGAGAGGCTTCAAAATCCCAGCAGCCATAAGGTGGGCGCAAAACGAGGCAGCGAACTTGTTAATATCGACCTCGGTCAGTTGCTGACGTATATTTTCGGGAATACCGGAAGCCAACCAATTTGCTAAATGGTGTCCTGGAACAGTCGTAACGATCGGAAATATATACACGGAAAGAAAGCTTTTTCTTTTTTTTTTTTTTGCTCCTAATTTTAAAACAAGCAATCGTTTATCGGGAAAAGTGTCGATTTTTTTATCGATCCCGGTGGATCGATCGGGCTGGTCTGATCACTCAAATGCACTCACCGCTGGGTACAAAAATTTCCGCAGGTCCATTGTTCAATTCCATTTTTATTCAATTGTATTGCTCCAATACTCGGTGGGGTGAGGGGGCGGGGTAAAACTTCACTATTTCGTGCATACTTTGAGTATGCATGACTTTACGATATATAATTCGCGATCGGCTGCTGACCGGTAAGTTCTGTCGCTACTCGAGAGAGCACTCCAAATAGAATGAGTTCCGAGCGTTTGGGGAGCGAGCGCCGTCGTCGCTTCTTCGTTGCCGGCTTTTCTCCGTCACAGACCGCGGGTCTCGACGCTCTATCTCGCTTGTATGCCTTCGACAGGTACTTACAACCACGAATTTTTACGATGGCCACGAGTGTCAAGAGGTGGGCCAAGCAACACGGGTTTCAACGCGGTCAAATCCTCACTCGGGACGGAAGCAACAACCGAAAGAAAAAAAAAACCGAGCAACTTTTCTATGCATCGGACACCTGCTTTTCATCAATGCTACGTTTATCGACTTATCCGAATTTTTCGTTTTTTTTTTAGGTTTTTGTACGATTTGTGTAGATTTTTTCGGGATAGAAATAATATTTTTGGAATTTTGAACTAGTATTTTTTTTCGTTCTTAAGGTCTTTCGCGAATAAAATATTTAACAATCAACTGATTTGTAAAATAAAATCGAGTTAGCGAACTCTCGGTAAAATTTCATACCGAGTTAGCGAACTTTAAACGAAAAAATTATGATTTAAAAAATTGTCTAATTTATGCAGCACTTTATGGAGATGATGGCCATATTTCTGTCTTATAATAAATTACGTTTATGAATAATTTATAGATATTACTTTTTTTAATTTACAAATTTAAAGTTTATAAATATAAAAATATTCAATAACTCTAGTTGTCCGATATGAACGGCTCTGAGCATGTAAAAAATTCTGAAGATTCCGTAACGACGATAAAAAACGTCACCGAATGTTCAAAGAAAATATTAATGATCAAACCTTGAAAAATGTGACTAGCAGAAAATGTTTCGTAATTGCAAATTTTCAGAAAAAAAATGTAAGAATCTACGAAATTTATGCGAATTTTTTTTTATTCCTTTTCATCGTTGGGTATAATAATTGATTGTAATTTATTTTCATTAAGCGCCATTGCAATTTTCGCGAAAGTAATACCTCAATGTCAATTGTCATTAAAAAGGAAAATGTGTTTTTCATTTATTCCTCAAGACTCTGATATTCAATGGCGTTGAAGTTTTCATCTTTGCGAATATTTAATGCGTTAATTGAGTAAAAAATTTACAATCGTTAATAATCACGATACTTTTACTTTCACCTTTTCCCCGACGTCTTAAGCCAATGACTACGATTGCATGTACAACGATAAATATTCTTGCCTAATATTGCCGGCTGAACAATTCGCGAACAGGCTACAGCGCGATGTGCCGACGATTAAGTCTCGAGTAAAACTGATGCAAATTTAATCGGCTCTTTTCTCCTGCTCCTGCGCATTCTTACGCTGCATAATAATTGTACGTTTGCACTTACGAGAATGCAACAGAAGGAAAAAAAAGAGCATTTTATTTTCAATTCCATTATTTTTCTTTTAAATTGAATAATTTTTTTTTCAACTTACATTCCGTAAAAATGTAAGTTAAAATCATACTTGAAAAATATGTTTTTTTTTAAGTACATTTCTCAAAGGTGTGTTTTTTTTTAACTCCTGAGATGTTTTTCATGCAAATGAAACTGAAATTACGATCTCTGCGTTTTAAAATCTGGCTTAAGAAAACGTTATGACAATCCTATCGCGAAAGCTACCCGAGATTGTATAAAAAAAATATTACTTGTGTCTCTGGAGAGATTCTGTTTATTGTGACAAGCGCTTGGATAGACTCAAGGCACAGGAGAGATACGGCTTATCGGGAGTAATTTTTCGTCGAGTGTCATCAACTATAATACAGTAAAATGATCTCGTGAAGTTGGCGAGAATTCTTAGAGATTATGAATATGAGGATAATACGATGGAAAAAGCTCGCTGCTGCCCGTCGACCGGACTGACTTCTCTTTTTTTTTTCATTTTTAATTATTCGATTAATTATCATACGTTCACAATGTTTTGCTTCCCCGTACAGAAAAATGTCCTTGAAATCATTTTTCGTTAAGGTATTTTTTATAGGTAAAATATACCGAAACATCCTTCGATGTTTCGTAAAGAAATATTATTGATTTCTTGATTAATATCTGCATTTCTTTCGAGAAATTAATTTGTCAATTTACGCACTTCTTTTGCAAAAATTAATTTATTAAGTTTCGTTTTTTTTTCTTTTACAAGCAATTAATTCATTAATTTCCGTATTTCTTTCAAGAAATTCATTTATTCAAATATAAAGACTATTTGTACAATCGTAAATATTTTTTTTTTCTCTTACTGTAATTTCGTCATCATTTTATAATTACGATAATTCAAAAGTTGTAGGTGTTGTGACGAGAGAGCCTAACCGTACAAGGTACCGATATTTTTAGCTCGTAGATCTTTGAAGATAATACATCGTGTTTAAACAGATGCATTATTAAGATAAGAGCTCTTCCCGCGGCTAGAAAGTGTAGCTGCACGCCTTTTCGAGGGAAGAAAGTACAAGTACGGTTCATGAATTAAAAATATTTCTTTCTCGCATATAATTAATAAACACGGCTTACAAACGTTCCCTAATCACTGAACACTTTTTTCCATTCAAAAAAAAAAATAATAATAATTGAGATTTCAGGATATTTTACTACAAGCTCACAAATGGACAACACGCGTGTGAAAAATCTTGAATTTTCAGTCAACAATGAAATAAAATTCTTCGATTTAAATTGAATTTGATCGAGTTTTTAAGCCTAAATAAAACTTCATTCTCGTACAAGAATATCAGCGTTAGAAATTTTTGCGTACTATTTTCGTTTTCGCTGAATTTTGCTTGTCACAAGATGATGAGTTTTTTTTAATTTAGATCGATTATCATCGGAGACCTACGACCTTAATTTAGAAAAATATTTAATTATAATGAAAATCAAGCAATAAAAAAAAGGTAATGAGAATTAAAAAAAAACACAACGAATAAATAAAAGATCAAAATAAAATAAAGCAATAACAAAAGAGATAATAAGAACAAAAAATACACAATGAATAATTAAACGAATAAATGAGAGATAATAAAAATAAAAATAAAAGTAAAACAATAAAGAAATGAAATAAATAAAAAATAATGCAACTTTCGTTGCACTCCAACGACACGAACAGACAAACAGGCAGGCAGGCCTACAGACAGACGGACAGACGGACAGCGAGACAGACAGACAGACAGGCAGACAGACAGAGAGACAGACCGACAGACAGACAGACAGACAGACAGGCAGGGGAAAAACAGACAGACAGACAGGCAGGGGAAAGACAGACAGACAGACAGGCAGGGGAAAGACAGACAGACAGACAGACAGACAGACAGGCAGACAGACGGACCGAAAGTCAGATTTATAATATTAGTTAGGATGTCCCACAATTGACAGACACAGTCATATCGTACGTTGCACAAAATCTCGCGTTTCACTGACAATCATTATTATCGAGGATCACAATTGTGTCATTGACCGCGTGTTCACTTCCACATAGCCTTGTGTCCTTCGTCCATTCCCATGCGAAAACACGTTTCGAACACACGAAATGTAATTACGTATTGACACTCACCCTCAAATTTTTCGTACAATTTAAAATCGATTTTGTGCGGCGTACATTTGTTATTGGACGTGCGATTCTTCTCCACGGTAGCTTTGTCGAGGATGAAACTCGCGACTCTTCGTAAAACCTTGCTACCGTTTGGCGATTGCTCGGTAGCGCTGTAACGTCGCTGAAGTTCCTCAATCGAAGTTGCCGTAACGCCTGGAACAATTATCCGATCGGTGACCGTTTCAATTCCCCTGTAATTTCGACGTCTGTGCCAGAACATAGCGCGACGACGTATCGCACTCAGCGACAAGGGTGAGCAACATAGTATTGGCATTATTGCGACGCGAACGTGGGTCGGAAAGCGAAGAAATTTTTTGTCGAATCAGCACCATTGACGTTTGACGAACGATTAATTTTGGTGTACTTTTGACGAATATTAAAAAAAAAAAAAAAAACAAACAAAACAGATATATGTACACTGGAGCTAACGCGACATTAGCTCTCGCGACGGCAAACGAATGATTGCGAAAGGAAAAATAATGGCCAGTCGAAATCGCGAATACGAGCTGCGGTATAGACTCGTACGGAATATAGCCTGATATTGGGTATAGGAAAACAATCTGATAATTATATCTTATTATCACTGTCGCGTGCTCTCTCGCTCTCTCTCTCTCTCTATCTCTCTCTCTCTTTCTCTTTCATTATTATCATTATTATTATGAAGATTATTAGTTTTCTCGATACAAGACACTTCGGCCACATGTACGAGACCTCGTAACACTTCCTAGCAGTGTATTCCCCCGCAGACAAGAGAAGTCCATAAAATTTGCTGTAATCTGTGATTGAAAGTTAGGAAAGTAAAAGAATATTCAACGAGACCCATACTATCGCCAACTGAAGACGTGATAAAATTAGCTTCAATTTTTCTTTTTTATGACGTTGAAGTTTGCATCGTTGGAATGCAACGAAAATAAATTCTTTTTAGTTATTGAATTTTTTTGTTTGTTAACAATTGAGGATGTGAAAATTGCTCAATCGTTTTTTACATATTGTTATTAGGAATTTACGACCTAAATTAAAAAAAAAAGGCTTTCGATAATGATAAAAAAAACAGAGAAATAATTGGAAAAAAGAAATATCGTTGCACTCCAGCAAACTTCAACGTCATATTTTTTTAATGTACAATCGATAAATTGTAGGAAAAGAATGCAACGAAAATTTGTGTTTTTTTATTGCCTAATTTTTTTGCCTCATTTAGGCTACGAAAGTCACTGAAACATTTTTGATTCTTTTTATATTAGAGATTCATAGCCTACACCTGCAAAAAAAAAAAACGTTTAGATAGTGATGGAAATAAAGGAATGAAAAAGTAAAGAATTTTTATTGCATTCCATCGAATGCAAAGTTCAACGTGACAATGCACAACTACGGCAAAGTATTACAAACGTCAGAAACGACGTTGATGTTTGCATCGTTGGAATGGAACTAAAATTATTCATTTTTAAATTGCTCAATTTTTCTTTGGCTCATTCAGGAAAAGTCACTCAAACGTTTTCACGTATTCTTATCAAATAATTATAATCTCAATTCGCTAAAAAAAAAAAATGTTTTAAATGATAATGAAAATGAATGAATGAAAAATGAAGAAAAAAAATTCGTTGCACTTCAACGATTCGAAACTTTGACATAATTCCTTACTAAATTCGATTCTAAATTCTCAACCTGCTCAGTTTATTCCACGCTGGCTTTTTATCCAGCCTCGAAAGCCTGTTTTCTCGATATCCACGGAAAGCCAAAGAAAATCCTCACTTCCGGTACAGAAACAATGCACGCAATACAGACAAACGCGTAGATTCGAACGTTTTTTTCTTTCCCATAGCGAACAATGCGCATTTACGACGAGTAACACGCTTTTACGTGCGTGAAAAAAAAAAAAAAAAAAAAAAAAGAAACATTATATACGGTGTTGATGAAGAGGTGAAATAATGGTGCGGAAGTGTGCGAGGGAAGCGGGGTGTAGGCGTGGGAGGAGGAGGAGTGGAGTAAATTTCGTCGTGACTCACCGAGTCGTGGCGAGGCCGGTGAGAGTTCGATCTTCCGGTGTCTGGAAACGCTAAAATGGCTAGGCACCAGAGCTTTCTTCATGACGTTTCTTTCGAATCTCTCTTGCATCGGCGACGATGACTTAGCTGTCAAAATAACGTCGTTCGATCGTTGCACAGTTGGCTCGCAATTCGCGGATAGTAGAATTTCTTCGGGATCGGTGAAGACACTGTCGCTCGAGGATTCTTTGCTCGGTGGTGTCGGTAAATCCGATACGGTGAGATTCGCGTTAGCTCGACGCCAAGAATCGGTCACGAGTAGAGGAGGACCGGTGGTTGGATATGGCAGAGTACCGAGCGCCGGTACATCGCTAGTCTCGTTCGACGACGAAACTTCGGAAATCTCTTTGACGATTGACGAAATTTCATGGTCCTGTGACGTCACGGATATATCCTCGAGATCGGTTGACATGACGACGAAATCGTTAACTCCGAGATTTCGCTTGACGAGGTCTTCTTTCTCACCCCCTTGACTATCCTCGTTACCGATCGTGATCGCGATCTTTTTCTTCTCATCGCGAGACTCCTCGACCTGCTGCACTTCCGGTATCTGTATGGGAACAGGCTTTTAAGATTTTTGAAGATAAATCCGACGTTGGATCGTCGGTGTGAAAATTTTTCTCATCTCGATGACGTTGAAGTTTGCATCGTTGGAATGCAACGATTTATTTATCTCTTTTTTTTTTCATTTGATCATCATTCGAAAGTTTTTTTTTTTTTGCGAATTCAAGTGACAAATCTCTCGAATACGTGAAAAAGTTTGAGGGATTTTGATAGCCTGAATTGACGAGAAAAAAAAAATTGAGCAATGAAAAAGAAATAATTTTCGTTGCATTTCAACGATGCAACGATTTTTTTTTCTTCTTCTTTCATTTCTTTATCGTTATCATTATCCAAATCCTTTTTTTTTTTTGCAAATTGAGGTTACAAATCTCTAATACGCATACGTGAAAACGTTTGAGGCAAATTTCCAACCTGGATCGACGAAAAAAAAAAATTCAGCAATTAAAAAGAATTAATTTTCGTTGCATTCCAACGATGCAAACTTCAACGTCATCCCCCTCCAAGCACTTATGAGAATTGTCAACACCGTCACACGGCGACACTGACAGCACCTTTTTGCTCCAAATAAGAACAGACTTTTTTTTCACACTTCTGGAGATCGTTGAGATCACGAATCGTAGAATCAAATTAAGAAGAAAAAAAAAGGAAAAACGAAAAAAATATAAACACAAAAAGTGCACAACAAAGAGGAGCTCGTACGGAATGCGTCAACGTCAAACGAAGCTCCCGCCACGAATGAAATTCGCAGCGAAAGATTGTGTGATTGTTGAATAAAGCGAATTCGTCCAGCCATCGAGAGAGCTGGTGCTGTCACACGAGAGAGAGAAAAGTCATGTTTGCGGGCGCGTAAGTTATCGCGCTTAGGGAGAAAAAAAAATTGACATTGAGTCATATGTGGGCGGTTATCGGTGACTCTCAGTGTGAATACTGATAGCCGATAACGGTTAAAGGTCCACCGCGGCGCGTGTATCTTTCTGAATATTCTGCTATCTTGGATACGAAGAAAAAAAAGTTATCCTTTTAGCAAAGGTCGAGGTTTTTTATTATCGGAATGATTGCTTGATGCAATAGATTGAATAAAACTTCCTGACTGGAAAGTAGACCAAAATTGGAGTCATAATTCTCACGTTCCGAAAAAAAAAAACAATAAATTGCTACTTTACCGATATTTGGAAAAGTAGCCTCTGATCAATTAGAAATTTCATTGATCAATTTTTATCAAAGCCAAATTAAATCCATATATCAACATCGTAATATCAATTTCTGATTTCAGTCAATGCTCCTGGTATTTTCTTTTTTACTCGCATTTGTCACATTTTGTGAGGAATGCCAGTGCAACGACAATAGGTCAAGAATTTTGATGAAATTATTGGACACTTGAAACTGACCTCGAGATTATAATGACGATCCGGGGATGTTGAGGGTGCATGCTTTTTGGCCGGGGTGTGCACTTTTTCGAAGGACACTCTTATCGGTACATCCTCAAGATCATTGATACTGTCGAATGATTTTTCATCCGATTGGTCGTTTTTCCTGTCAACCGATGCACCAGCCGCAATCGTTGGGTCGCGATTTTTTTTCGTTTTTTTCTTGCCATCGGTCTGAAGATTGCCCATGATGGGCTCGTTTGAGCTCAGTGAATTGGCGACAGCATCACCAGCGTAGTAATACGCCCTCAATGAGTTGATCCATAGGCGGGCAAAGTCGCGCAGATTTCTACGTGAAACTGGCCGCGCCGAATTCGCGACTGCGCCCTGACCTGCATCCACAATATCCATCTTCCTTCTTTTCTATTTTTTCTCTCTCTCTCTCTCTCTCTCTCTCTTGAGAGAATCGATAGACGAGGAGAAAACCAGGGCTCTGGAGCGGAATTCCTTCCAATCCCTTTCTTCCACCCCCGCGTTCTCTTTCTATCTCTTATTCTTTCACTCCGATGGCAATTTTTATCCTGCCCTTTACTACTGCATTTGGCGTATACCGTTCGTCAGCTGATCCGAAAGATTATTCGAGGTCGATGCCCCGAAAGTATAAGCTGTGTCTCGAGCCACCGACGACGCATCGAGGGTCGTCTACATCCCCTAATCTTCATGCACTCTGCTTATTTATTTTTTTATTTTTCTATCGACGAATAAGCGAGATCTTGGCTGCTTTTTTTCACATTCAAGGATATCGATGGTGGGTCCATTTTTATTTTTTAATTGGTCGATATCAGGCGTCACTGAGGATCCTTTTCGTCTTAATATCTATCTTATTTTATCTAATTTTATCTAGATAATATCCAAATTTATCTAGATAATTATTAAATTTACCTATATAAGTATCTAGATAATATGTAGATAATATCTAGATTATATATAGATAATATCTCGATAATATCTAGATAATATTTTGATATCTAGATAATAGCTTGATAATATTTATATAATATATAGATAATATCTAGATAATCTATAAATTTATTTAGATTGAACGTTTTCCGTAATTTTGATTTATATTCTTTTATATAAACATTTGTAAAACCGTTTACGTAGTTCACGATTGTCACTAATATTATGCAAGGATAGTGATCCCATCACAATGATTCGACATCTTTTACATTTTTGCCTAAATTTATTAGGCTTCGTCGCTTTGTTTCCTCTTCTTTGTTGCTTCAGTGAATTACCAGAGCATGACTGTAGTAGTCAATTATATTTTTCCACCCGTCTCACGTTTGATTGTTCGCCTCTCTTCCTCTGTGCTTCTTGCGTGTACACGAATGAAATGTATCACAGAGTTTACGCGTTGATTCGTAAGCTCGTAGCACGATTTTAGGAGAGCACATTTGACATCATCGCACATCCTTTGGCATCGAGAAAGTTGGACAATACTACGATTCAACGTTTTCACTTTTTTTCGTAACAAGGCAATAAAGTTGAGTGCAAATTGCGTTGTAAATAATTTGAATTAATTGTAATTGACGTAGATGTAGTTTCATTAATTAGCTCAATCGCGAATGATTTTCAACACGGGAGGATCAATTTCGTACACTTGCAGTTGTATATTTGAGCACTTTTTTTGAAATGAATGATTTTTGCACGGATACTGCTTGAGCGCAAAATAAAAAAAAAAAAAACACGAGCTATATTTCGCGTCAGTGGCCTACACGAACGACGACGGACGCGAATCATATCGAACTGAGTCAACGCGATGCCGGTAGTGACTCTTCGACTTCCGAACGTTCCACATGGCGAACTCTTCATCACAGTTAGCTGCTTTGCCTCGTTATAGTAATCACGAGTGACTGTGTTATATCACACTCTACAGCACGAGGGTACATACATATTTTTTTTTTTTTTTAGTGTCATTTCACCTCGTCACTCGTGTAGGATTATTCGTTATTTCACCTCGACACAATCGCGTACGTACGCTCTTTGGCATCATCGCGTCAGTGGCAATAACAAAAAATTGGTTTACGCAATGATCCTTGATATTGCTCTTGAGTTTAGTTATGTAAGTCTTTTCCGGAGATTTCTCACAGGATGATTGACACTTCGACGTGCATTTTCATAATCGAAATTATCGTGGTAATTTTAATTTTTTTTAGTTAAAAGAATGAAAAAAAAACAGGAAAAATACGTTCAATCATTGCTGGAAAATATTTATCGTCGTCGTGCTGAAAAACGATTTTGGCAACTTAAGGATTTCGTTTTTTAGAATTTGTTAGATAGTGCTTGTATTATTGGATATATTGTTTTTTTTTTCTTATTATTTAATTATTTTTGTATTCATTTCAGATTTTGGTAAATTTCTTATAGAAAGAATAACATTGCAAGTTTGACGACGGGAACGCCACTGCATTGGTCTCGTAACTAACATAGCGGTAGTCAAGCGGATAGTTAAACGGGGCTGGAGGGTGAAAATCGTCGAGGGCGCAAACTCGTGGTGGCGACCTTCGAGTCTCCCTATTTCGATAATAAAGCCTGGAGGGGATAAAGGCACTTTAGTATTGGTACGTTGTTCACAATGCATTAGAAGTCAGTTAACGGATTACAGCTGTCAGATTTATTCCATTGATACTTCATAATGTATTGCGCAATAAGAATTGTATTAAAATATATGGAGAAATTTAATCGAAGGAATAAAAGAAAGGTCGATTTTATAGATTTTTTTTTCTGACGAGAGTATTGGGATGACGAGGTCAGGATTTTACACAAAATTAATACACAGTCTTGCCAAGTTTGTGGAATTTTTTCATCGACAAATATTGAAAAGCAATGAAGTTATTATTTAAACAAATTGCCGCCATTGCTACATGGTCGCAAAGGGGAAAAATTAAAGAAAAATAAAGAAAACGCAGGTCGATTTTATATATTTTTTTCTGATGACAGTATTGGGATGACGAGGTCAGGATTTTACACAAAATTAATACACAGTCTTGCCAAGTTTGAGGATTTTTTTCATCGACAAATATTGAAAAACAATGAAGTTATTATTTAAACAAGTATGAATGTAAAGTAAAGCAGAAATTTTTAAGAATTACGAAAATGACAAGCTGTAGAGAAAACATGCTATCAAAAGAAAGTAGGATGTCTAATATTGGCAAAGTTGAATCATCGTCGTCTTGTCTTTCGTGACATCGACCGCGGATGAAATTGAAAGCACACGCAGTGAGGACCAACTGTGGCCAATTATTGACAGAAGATATGTATTCGCCCAGTACCGGAAGTAGCCGCCGTATTTTGGCGGAGCTCCGGTTCTGCCCTCAGTTTTATCGACTGCCGTTTCAACTGCCAACGGGGGTGGCACGAAAATGCTGCTCTGCAATATCACTACGACCATAGGGACAAGGGTATTTTTCTTATCAACAGATATTTTTACCTCATTGTGAATTTACCAACCCTTGGCGCGTTACCTTTCGATGCTCCGAATGGATCATTCGAATCAGTAGAATTTGGAAATCTCTCTATTCTCTCTCTCTCTCTCTCTCTCTCCAAGGGTCAGTTTCAACCTTTACAACAGTTTTTTTGTGCCAATAAAAACGTCATTGGGGAGGTTGGTCGGACGATCCCGAAGGCTGGATTACATTCGAAGAAGGACATGGCTCTGGATCTGGTAAAATAATCGTTTATTATGAGCTGCTGCCATCCAACAATACGATTGATTCGACCAAGTACTGCTGACAACTGGCCAAAAGCCAGAAATCGATCAGAAGCGGCACGAATTGGCGAACAGAAAGGGCGTATCGGTCCACCACACTGCAAAAAAAAAAAAAAATTCATTTAAATAGGATCTATTTAAATCAAATAGGTTTTTTTATTTGTTCAAGCTATTCTTTTTAAATATCAAATATATTTGATTGAAAATAAAATGCTTTAGAATTTTATTTTCCGCCACGTAACCCCTCAAATAAAAAAAAATCATATAGACGCATCTAGTTGATATCAAAAGAATTTTCTGTCAGTGATGGAAGAGGGACGATAAAGCTCGTGGAGAGATGGGCAAAAAGGTCATTGAACAGAATGGAACAGATTCCATTGATTAAAAGTCCTTTTTTTTATTTGCTAAATATTTTGCATTTGAAAGTAATTTTTCCTACGGATTTATGCATAAGCCCAAACTTGTGAGAAACTTTCTTCTCGGAGGATCCAGCAGGGAAGGTACCAAAAAAAAATGATCACTCGGGACAATCGCGAAGGGAAAATCAATGCAGCTACAAAATGTTTAACATCGGGAATTTTTTTTTTTTTGTTGTTTTTGCTTTCTTTAATATTGCAACATAAAATTTTGTACAAATAATAATTCGACGATAATAATAATAATCATGACGTAACTAATAATAGGCAATAATTAATATATGTTTTCACAAGAGTGTGTAGTTCTGTGTTGTGATATATATATATATATATAAATATATATATATATATATATATATATATTTATAGATTTGTATGTACAATTTATAATCGACATTGTTGGACGACCTACATCGCTATCGGTCCCTCGGCGCTTAAAGTTCAAATATTGAACGGAGAAACGGACCTCGTTTTACTTATTTTTTTTCCCCACAAGGAGAATTATATACTTTATTACGTTGAAATTGGCGTGTTCACTTATCATTTTATTTTATTTTCGTCATTAAATTGTCTCGCCTGTACTATATTTTTCCATTCGTTCACATTTACGCCATCCTTTCCCCCCGTCGACAGTTATAATGATAATTTATCTTCGATTCGTCGCAAAAATTGTTCGTGCTTTAATTACGCTGTAGATAAATACTAGTATGATTTATTGGAGTATATTATGTTATAATCTCTTCTCGTTTTTCGCTATGTACATAATATCTATCAGATTTATATTTTTATATACACGTGTTAAAATCGACATTTCCGGACGATCCGTATCGTTATCGGTCCCTCGGCGCGCCTCGAGTTCGAATTATTCTGCTTTGTTTTTATTTATTTATTTATTTTTTTGCTCGTAATGAGAATCACATTACGAACATGCCTTTAGCGCATCGTCGTTCTCGTTGAATCGTCGCCTTAATTCTCGTCGAAATTTATATTCCTTTTTAAAATGTTTTTATTTTTTTTTAAATTTCGTCATGAAATTAATAATTCTCGCTCAATTACATAAATACTAATATGCGCTCTTAAAGGATATTACGTTACAATTTTTCTTGCTTCGGCTATGTACATAATTGTTTGACTTTTTTTTTCGAATTTTTATACAAGTCTGAAGGGCGAGGAGGGGGTCTCGGATTGAGGTTCTCGGGGGGAATGAGGAAAGGGGGGGAAAAAAATGGACTGAGACCGCTAGAAAAGGCGACGATTCTGCCAACGCTCGTTAAATTTAATCACCCGTTATGTAAGTATTATATATTCACCTCGTCCCTCAGCCTCTGAGGTTCCATTATGCAAAAATATTCTCAATTCCGTCATTCTCTGTCCTTTTCGTTTCTCATTCTGTTCCCGTTTTTTTTTTAACCCATCTTTCTCGTCTTTTCTTAAATACAGCACATTTCTTTTTTTTTTTCGTCGAACTAATTGGTCGCGTGTGCGCAGATCGAAGTTTCAGGACCAATTTGCAAAGATTTTTATTTATCCGTTGTAAAGTGTAAACATTTTTTCGATAGCATTAAAATACAAATAAAAATTCCGAAGAATAACGCTTATTTGCGGCTTTGTGATAAAAAAAAAAAATGATAGTCAAGATCCTCAATTAAAAGTGGACTTTTTTGCTCGAGAAAATAGTTGGAAGTGGTAATAATTTTGTCAAATGTCTTTTTTTTTAAACTAATAAATTATGGCAAATAATTTACGTGCGGTTTAACGCACACACATATGTGTATAAAAATTTTGGTGACGAGTCTGTACGTTATTTTTTTTTAACTTTATTTATTATAAAAAAAAACAATTATAATCTCGCTGCTAATAATTTCGTCGGGTCTGAAATTCGATCGACGCATACTTATCGGCGTTGGTGAGCTCGAGGGAAACGTTTTAAGAATTTACGATTCGATCGGTCCCGCTTGAATTTTTCACCATTCGTCACGTCGAATTATTTATTTATTCTTCATGTTGAATGCTAGTTAACGAGCGTTGATAGTGTCCGTATTCTCTTAAGGGGGCACACGCGAGTAGACGGCGAAAAAAAAAATACGCGAATTTTTGGGAATTATTGTCGCAAAAATTAATCGTACGATTTCATCCAAGTTTATTTTATTCGAAATTATATTGAGGTGCATTGACACATTTTTATATAATATATTGACCGGGAGCGCTGTTATGAGGGACATATTTTACGCTGGCCACAATAACAGCGCTCCCAATCAATATATATTGATAAAACAAAATTGTCGGTAAACCTCAATATTGATACTTTCGAATAAAACAAACTTGAGTGAAATCGAACAGTTTTTGAGATATTCCCAAAGTTCACGTTTGTTTTTCCGTCGTCTACTCGGGTGTTTCCCCTTAAATGAAACACCAGATAATTATGATATCCCATTTCTATGCATTTATATGTTTCCTCGTAGAACATGGCAGTGTTCACGCTATTGCTGAATATTTCAAAAGAAATTAGTGTCGTTGCATTTGCTCTTCATTTCGATAAAAAAAAAGACAATGTATGTCGAACGTGAAATGAATTTCTTATGCAGCACTCTCCTAATATTTGCGTGTGCGTTTCAATCAAGCCAAGGAAGAAACTAGATCGAAATTCTGCGCAGTCGAAAAGAATTAAAAAATAATTAAAAAAAAACAATAAATGAGATCAAGGGTGTATTTTAAACGAGGCAAAAAATATGTGGAGAGAATGGAAAAGTTCGACTCTTGAGAAGCTCCGTCGATATTCGACGACGAATCGTTGTGCTTGTTAAACATTTTTTTTTCTTCTCATCAACCCAGAGCCGAATTTAATTCTTTTTTCTTTTCATTTGTTAAGCCATGAGAGAAATGATATTTTTCAAATTCTTGACACGAAAAATCATTTTTTTTTAAACGAACTTCTCGATCTCTCTATAAGTACATAATTTATAGACACGCGGTAAGTATATCGCGATATACATACATCGGGATATTAACACATCGAGACTTAATCCCTTTAGCATACTTAAACCCATATTTATGGCTATATTTACATTATTTTTTTCTCTTTTCTTTATTTATTTATTTTTTTCCAAGACTGACGAATATCGCGAAACATTGAGAGATTTCGATGGTTTTTTTTTTATAGGACTAACGCGGATTTATTTAGAAATGCATTGAAAATCTGGGACGATAAGTACGAGAACACTCACGAGATTCTCGTCGAACTCTTAGAAAAAAAAAATTGATTTTTTTTTCCTGAGAGTCCGACATTTATCACCTAATCGTTACTGGGTTGGCAAATAAGTTCGTTCGGTTTCAAACGTATGAAGAAAACCGAATGAACTTATTTGCCAATCCAATCTTTATACATTTATTCGTATATGTAAATGTTGTTATTTCCTTTCTTTTCTTAAATTAATAATCATCACGTCATATTGATAAATATCAATCTCTCACTCTCTCTCTCTCTCTCTCTCTCTCTCTCTCTCTCTCTCTCTCTCTCTGTCCCTCTCTCTCTCTCTCTGTCCCTCTCTCTCTCTCTCTCTCTCTCTCTCTCTCTCTCTCTCTCTCTCTCTCTCTCTCTCTCTCTCTCTCTCTCTCTTCTTTCTTTATCTGAAATCGCGCCACACGGGATCACAATAATCCATCGTCAAAACTTTGTTTTTTTTTCACGAATTCTTCACCCACGATATAAAAGTATAAAATACATCGATAGCACCGTGGTGCTATTAACGTTGAAGAGCCGCGTTTTAAAGACGTCATTAGGGTGCATCTTTGTGTGTTACTTTAATTGTGGTCTCCTTAAATGGCAATAACCTGACGAAGAGGGCAATACATTTTCGCAACATTCGGTATTTCTTCATTCGAAATTAAATTCTATTATTCGACGAATTCAACTTCATCGATGAATTTTAATGAAAAACGTGCAATTTTTTTTTCGCAACCTTCTATCGAAATTTCTAGAGAAAATTTCAGGTCGTCGGGATTCCTTGAAGACGAAAAAAAAATGCAATGGTTATGCAGTTTCAAGGAGAGAAGAAAAAAAAACATTAAGAAAAAAAATTAGTTTCTATTGCAAATATTTCGATTTAAATTGGAAAAATTGTAGGAGAAGACTCATTGTTTTTTTTTATCCTCTTGCAATTTTTCGTATGACAATGCGATTTTTTTTTGCAGCCTACCGATGAAAACATTCAAAAGCGTCTCTCGTTCGATAAACGTCGATAAAACTTATCGACGACCAAACGTTTTTTTCGTGAATTTTCGCTCCGAAAAATTGATTGTAAAATGAATCTATCGTTCACAGAGACGAGAATGGGATGAGAGATAGACAATGAGAGAGAGAGAGAGAGAGAGAGAAAAAACTTTGTCATCTCCGTGCACGATAGTTCAAGCAAAGGTGAAAATTTTTCGAAAATTCCTGCGGGCGCATGTGGGAAAATAGTTTGCATTCTAGATGAATATACCCGAGAGAGTTTGGGTATTCGCGGCACGTCATCGAACTTAAAATATATACACGTTTACACATCGCATTATATGTGAAAAAGGATAATATGTACATAGAAGTCGCGTCATTGTTTTACACGCAAGTATGTAGTTTGTGGCAAAAGGTTGAAGGGTCCGAAGGGTTTTTGGCCCCCTCTCCACCCCGTCCGTCTTTCCCTCTTGTCCTTCGACAAGACCGTAGGAGAATTTTCGCAAAGTCGACGGTCAGGGAGAATTTCTATGGCTAGCCGGACAACAAAGACTTAAGCTTTTCGTGAAACTTCCGTTGGCCAACGGAATTCTACGAAATTCCACATTTCCATTCGTAAAGCCACGATCTTTTCTAAAAAAATTGCCAAATTATCGTGAGAACAGATTTCACGTGGAAAAAAAATTACGACACTCCGATCTTTCGATTTTGATAAAAAAAATAAATCGTCAATAAGAAGTGCAGAGGTGTCGCATTTATTTAATTGTAATTTATAAATACGATAAATAATCGGAGTAATATAATTCTTTTACTGATTGTTTTTTGAAATTTTTTTTCGTCTGATCTTGGCTGCGCTCATCAGAGTTTGGTCTCGTTCGATCGAAACGGACAATTTTTACGTTTACGTTTTTGAAAAAATAATTTATTGCAAAAATAGAACAAAGAATTCCGTACTCGATAATTGGTATGGCATGTACGGTATAATTATTTTAAAAAATTGTTATATTCGTTTGGTGGCGTGATACGTGACGTTTCATAATTGGTAAATTTGCCTTTTGCGTAAGATAAATCGTATCGTCGAGTGAGCAACTCCCAAGTGAGTTTTTGGGGTGAAATTACCGCAGTGACAAACTGACACAGAACGTATTACGGTTTGATAGCTCGAAAAAAAATTTGCGCACTTTCGAATTGAAAAATGACGCAAAAAAAATTTTCGTACCATCAAAACTACGTATAATAAAGTTTTAAAATGTCCAATTCAATTTTCCACTGCCTTGCATTGTACGCGTGAAAAAAAATCTCAAAATTAGCCTTTCTTTTCTTTAAAGAGCCGGAGTAGCTTTAGCCCACAAGGACGAACATTTAAACGACCGGAAGTGCTTTTTTTGCAGTAGCAAGAGTTCGGTCTAAAAGTGCAGCTAAAAAAAATCCAAATTTTTTTTTGTACATTCAAAACTATGTATAATTACATTTTTCCAATTGAATTTTTCACTGCTTTGCCACTGTACTCGTTTAAAAAAAATCGTAAAATTAGGCTTTTAGTTTTTGAAGAACAGGAGTGGCTTTGGTCCCCAAGAATGAACATTAAAAAGACCGGAAGTGCTTTGTATTTCACCAGCAAGAGTTGGATCTCGAAATGCAGCTAAAAAAAAACCCCAAAAAAATGCAGACGATAAAGCAAAGCTTGAAAATAAATGCGTAAATTTTGCGAGTTCTTTGTCGTCCAAGTTATTCGAGCCAAGAGATATTCTCCTCGTTGAGCTCTGCGAGAATCCGCCTGATTCGATCGATCAGTCAAGCCTAGACACAATAATATGGCCTCTTGCGGCGTCATCAGACTTTCCTCGGCGTTCCTTTTTTTTCCGTTCGCCCGCACTACGTCTCTCACAATTCTTCGGCGTTATCGCAACAACGCCTGATATATATTTATTACACGAAAAAAAAAAAATAAAAAAAAAAAGGTTTTTTTTTTTTAAATATTTTACACAACATGTTCATTCGTATTTTCTGTACAAAGTACTCTAGTCAAGCGATTCAAGATGCACGTGCCAAGACGCGAGCGTGCTCTGATGAATCTCAATCTCTCGTATTGCTTAGAACTATCAAAGTCCAACTGATCCACGTTAAGCCACGAGGCGTGGCGGTAAGACCCGTGTTTTTCATCATCGTCGACGAGGCCGTAATCGTGAAATTGACGATTCGCATGGCGTTCGTTGTTGATCGTACGAAGTCGACGACGATTTTCCGACCTTCACAATTGTTCGGAAAGTATGATAACTCTCAAAGTTTGTATGTTGTCATTGTGAAGATTTTTCGTTCCTTTGAATGCGAGCCTTGTGTCTTCGACATCGTCATTACCAGATTGTTCGCATCCTTCAGCCTCGGCTCTCACGTGTTGTTCGGGTGATTCGTTTGTCTCGCGATTGCGACTTTTCGAGCCATGTGCTTCGATTACATCAGGAATTGACGATGACATTGTGAGGGGAGTTTCGTTTCTCGATCGCGGACTCAGTCTGCCGAGACAATCAGGCTGTTGATTAATTTCACTTTCGCAAAAATTGCTTTCGTTTCTTCCGCGTGACGTAGTATTTGCGAGATAGGTTTGCCTCGACGTGCGGGCGGGAAGAGCAAGCTCGATCGGTTGAAATTTGTTTGGACTTGGCGAGAGACGAGCGAAGGAATTGTCGCGTGTACGAGACGATGGTTGATCGTTACCGATCATCACGGGCGTTGGTCTCTCGAGGCTCGAACGATCGCTCGGATAACGTCGAAGATAAGGACTCGAGCGATCGCCCGGGCTCACCGAGCGATTCTCCCAGCTCATCGTGTTATCATCGCGCGGCAGCTCCATCGATAATCTCTTTATCGACGTGCGTGGACGCATCGAATCGTGGCACGATCTTGGACTCGTTAGCGAACGAATCGTTGAATTTTGTCGTTGCACTTTATCCTCGACACTGCACGTCGCGTTCTTCTCCGTCTCGTCGTTTTTCCAATTATGACAGTTGTCGGGTAGCTCCGGGACAGCTTCGAGCAGACCCGAACGATCGACGCGTCTCGTGAGTGTTCCCGATGTCTCGACGCTTCTCGTTTGACGCCCACGTCCAATTAACGCGCATTGAGTCTCGTCCTCGACGACACCGAGAAGACCCGAACGATCGACGCGCTTCAGTGACTTCTCCATCGGAAGATTAGCTTCGTAAATTATTGGCTCGGTAGTTGGATGATAGTAATCGACGTTTTGCATCAGTTGAACGTCACTCGTTACGTATGCGGTACGATATGGACGAGAATGTGACGAGGGTACTGTCGCGAAGATCGGCGTCAATGGACTCGTCGTCGTCGTCGTCGTCGTCGTCGCCGTCGTCATTGTCGTCGTCATTGTTGTCGTTGATGTTGCTGATCCATTCGTCAATGACTGATCGCTCGTTGGATTCTCTATTACTATCTCCATGTGATGGGGGGCCTGCTGCTAGAGCCAGGTCGTTCTTGTTTTTCCGGCTCTCGAGCCGGTTGGCTGATCTCAGACAATTATCTCTCTTATGACACGTGGTCGTCGGCTGTTTGGCGTTGAGTAACCGGACTCCAGGCTCTCGTCGTACGAGAGGCTCACTTGTTGCGGTGGCTTTGCATCCTCGTCGTATGCCTCCTGATATGGTAGACCCGAAACGTCGTATGGCGAATCTGTATGAAGAAATTCATTTAGTGAGATATTCGTTGCATCCAGCAAATTGGTATACAAGGGCCAGTTTGTTGAGCCAATCTTTACGTTACACTTGAAATTTAGTTTTCAATTTAAATGCGTTTTGTCTGATGAAAAGCCCGCCTGACTGAACGCGCATTCGTTGCAACTTGGTTCTTTCTAGTAGAAACTAGAATTTATGTTTGGAAACCCAAACAAACCCAAACATTTGGACTCGTTTAACTGTTTGAACGCGTTTTATTTAGTAAAAATCGGCTTTTATCGAACGCCTAGGCTTACAACTAGGCTTTAATAGTAAAAATTAATATGAAAATTTATGCGATATGCAATGAAATTAAAATTTATACAATAAATATGTAAACAAATTAAAATTTACGCAATGCATATGTAAAGAAATTAAAATTTACGCAATGAATATTTAAACAAATTAACATTTATGCAATGAATATTTAAACAAATTAACATTTATGCAATAAATATTTAAACAAATTAACATTTATGCAATAAATATTTAATCAAATTAACATTTATGCAATAAATATTTAAACAAGTTAACATTTATGCAATCAATATTTAAACAAATTAACATTTATGCAATAAATATTTAGACAAATTAACATTTATGCAATAAATATTTAAATAATAAAAATTTATACTCGTAAACCCAAACAAAGCCAAACATTTTAAACCCGTTTTCAGTTTAAACCCGTTTTATTTGGTAAAAACACCGTCTGACTGAACCCATTCGTTCCAACTAGATTTTTCTACTAGAAACTAGAATTTATGTTTGGAGATCCAAACGAATCCAAACACTTGGCTCCGTTTACTGTTTGAACGCGTTTTATTTAGTGAAAACGCGTCCTGACTGAACGTCTTCATCAAAACTAGGTTTGCACAACAACAACAACAAACCGAACAAGCGCAAAAAAAAAACCCATAAAAAACCGCAAAAAAACCCAACCAAGCGCAAACTTTCAGTAAGTTCAGTCATAACGAATGAGTTCATTAACGCTTCGTAAAATATTGAAAGGATGACGATTATTCGTGTTCACTGACCGACATGTTTCTGCGATTTGACAACCGTCGCGAATGGCTCGGTGCAAAATTGTTGCCGGCTTAGATTGTGACTCTCGCGATAATCTTCGCGTTGTGGCATGTAATGGGGATGTGCAGGATAATCGGACTCGGTTGTCGCGTATCCGCCAAGATCGTACGGTGGATTTATTCCATTTGCCGCGGCAGACTTCATCTGCCATATCGAGTCCTGCGAATTCACCGAGCCACCGTTGTTCGAGTTCGAATAGCTGTTGTCCATGTAGCCCATATTGACACCTGTGGTCCGAACGGGAAAATTGAAATTTCAATAATAGATTGGGCATAGAAATGGAGCGATAAACGATCGATAGCGTTGTTTTTTTTAAATTATTAATAACGAAATGAGTTTGTTTGTTTGGATTAAAAAGTAACTTTCGTGCCAATCCCAGTTGCATGCAAAGTATAATCGATAGCCTTAACTGCCTTTTGGTTGTTCATTTTTTCAAAGACGAAAAAAAAAGATTTTCCCCAATTACCTTTCCATGGTAAATGACGTTAGCGGGTCTACAAAAATTAGCTTTGCGGTTAGTAATAAAGCGACGATTTTTCTTTTTTGTTACCATTCTCACCATTGATGTTGTGATTTGGCTGATGATAGCCGTATCCGGGTTGGGCGTATGCCGGTGTTTTTGAGTCTTCGAGTGCGAGAGCGTGATCGAGACTGTGCTCGAGGGCCTTGTTCTCGGCGTAGTAAGGCGGTGGTGCCTGGGTCTGTTGTCCATTTCCGGTCACCAAGCTCGGTCGAACACTGCAAAAGCCGCGTAAGAGCATTTCGTTTCACGTACAAGAACAAGACTAGTTCTCAGAGTAGTAACATTTTCCATTTTTTTTTTTCTACTTCCAAGTATCGAGCCAGCTGGCAAAGCAAAAAGTTTCAACGATGAAACTTTTCCCTTGAATGTTAAAACTGCAAATCGTCGTTTGCTCTCGTTCAACGAAATGCAAAAAAATAAAAACAAAGACAAAAAGAGTTACATTAGGAAAAACAGAGTAGCTGAAGCTCCCAAGAATTGCCATAAAAAAGTCACTGGGTTGGCTTTTTTCTTTTTGTTATTCTATTTTCTGGGAAAAAAAAAAAATCGTAAATCTGTCGAGGAAAAAGGCTCGAGAGTACCGCAGTGAGGGCTGTTTTCTGCACAACGAGCCCTCCGGAGAATGCACACGCAAGAGAACATCTCTGTCCTCTCTATACTGGCTTCTTTTTCTTTTTTTTTTTACCCTCTGTACGGTTGCTTCGATAGAGGATGGTCGTAAATCCAAGACCATGAAGAACGGCGACCCGTTTCTATAGGGCGCTCTTTCTCTCTCTCTCTCTCTCTCTCTCTCTGTCTTTTTACGATGGATAAAGAAAAAGAAGAAAATAATGTATGCTCGATAAAGCTTATAACGCGACGACACGTGAACTTATATTTATATAAGTAACGAAAGGGCGGACCGGTTGTTATGCGTGATCAGGCATACGCGCAAAATCAATATCATCACGACCTCTCTTTGTTTGCATCGATGCAAATGAGTTTTCCTCTGCATCCCAAAGAGAGATTGCAGCGGAAATATGTTCCCGATATAAAATGCATTCGAGATTAAACTTAAGCTCGATCTATCTCGTATTCTAGTGTAAAAAATTGCATGTACGCGTCGTTGCAAGCAAGGTCGAGAAAAAATGTTGGCAGTGGCAGAAAGTTGCAAAAAAAAAATGATGAACCTAAGTAGCGAGGAAAAGTTTCTTGTGCCAGACAACTTTTGTATTGATGGCTCTCGTGTGCCTTTCTTTTATTAATTCAATAAATTATTATTCATTTAAAATATCTGCAGAATGTAGCAACCCAGGGCCGTTGAAAAAAAAACAATTAAAAAAATATTAGATACACCATCATCGGTGGCAGTTTCCCGTGCAAATTGTTCTCGGTGCACTCAACGAGAACATTGTTGACACCATTTTTTTTTCTCGTCATTTAGAAAAGAAAAAAGGTCGATAGTCTTGAACAAGATTTCGAGGTGACGAAGCAGAGAATTTTCTTTCCTCTCTCTCTCTCTTTCTCGTCGTACAACATCGCAGGTCTGTTTTTTTTTTTTGCAACGTCTCCTCCTCACCTCGTCTCTCGCATCGAAGCGTCTCAAAGTCCGGAAAGCCGAGGCTCCCATTTCACGGTTTACGGGCATTCGATGTAGCTTACGACAGTACCATTTCCGCGGAAATGAGGCAAACGATGCGAGAGCGTAGGAAAGCTCACATCGAAGACAAAGCAAAAAAAAAAAGGATTGGTGATACAATAAGGGGCAGAGTAGAGGGTTAAAGAGCTGGAGAGAGATCGAGAGAAACGATGCAGCGTATCTCATAGTCTTAAACGGAAAACGTAAAGTACTTTGAACTGGATTAGATCGGTTACAGATCGGTAAAGATTGGTGTAGACCGACAAAAATCAGTATAGATTGGTGTGGATCGATATAGATGGCTATAGATCGGTGTAGACCGGTATAGATCGCTATAGATCGTTATAGATCGCTGTAGATTGGTGTAGATCGACATAGATCGGTATAGATTGGTCTAGATCGACATAGATCGGTATAGATCGGTATAGATTGGTGTAGATCGACAGAGATCGGTATAGATTCGTGTAGATTGTTGTAGATCGGTATAGATCGGTATAGATCGGTATAGATTGATGTAGATTGGTGTGGATCGGTATAGATCGGTGTAGATCGGCATAGATCGCTATAGATTCGTATAGATCGGTATTAAATCGGTATAGCACGGTATAAATATCGTCAGGAGACTTTACTTACGCGTTGGAGTCCATCTCGTAGTCCTTAGCCTTAGCAGCGTGTTTTCTTCGGCAACGACAGAAGAGCAGGAGCAACGCAGCGAAGAGAAGGAACACAGCACCGCTGACAACTAAAGCTATGAGGGTTGGAGTCGCCAGTGCTCCGGCTTGAGCTATGTACGAGGGTCCAACTGTAACGGTGAAAATAATAACGTAAATTTATTATCATTAATTCGTACGGTGCAATTTTACGACGAAATATGACAGTAAAACTTACTCTTGGCCTCGGCGTATTCGCCGCACTTGTGACGATCGGCTTTGAGGCAAAGTCGTACCCTGATGCGTGAATCGTTTGCCGTAGGATCCGGTTGATTGAGCATACCCTCTCTCTGCGTTGGCGCACTACCGAGTACATCGAGAGCCCAATTCTCGAGATTTCTCCATGTGTCGGTTGTGTCGTGTTCGGAGCTCTCGATTGACGCGATTAGCTCGAGGCACGTTGCCCCAACGTTGATGGCAAGTGTACGGCTCTCGGGATCGTAAGTGACACGAAGTGGCGTTGGTATTTTAGCGACAGCCGTTGTCGCGACAACCTCGTCCGAATAGTCCGAATGATTGTGAGTGTTGTACGCTTTGACCTTGAACGTGTATGTCTGATGTTGCTCGAGATCGGTAATGTTGCATGGATTTGATCGGTAACAATCGAGCTCGAGCCATTGTCCGGCTGGTCCACGCGGTGGAGCACAATCGGGTGGTACGACTTCGTCGTCGGCTGGTATACGACGATACGAGACGAAGTATTTGGTGATCGGCAAGCCACCGTCGAAGCCAACTTCCCAAGCCAGGGCAACGTGGGTCGGCCCTATACTCATCGCTGTGACTTTTGTTGGTTTTTCCGGTGCACCTTTACGCTGTAGTCTTATAGTGGAACTTTCGTTACCGTGAATGTTGAAGGCACGACAATAATAATCACCGTAGTCCGATTCCTTGATGTCGCGTATCTTCAATATCGACGTGTAAATGTCGTCAACGTCGCCGTTCATCGAGGTCTCGTAATGGCCGTCACTCGAGGAGCCTTGCTCCCGAAGGGACGCCGAACTGTTGGCGTGATACCATTGGATATCGGGCTTTGGCCAAGCTTGAACTTTGCACCCTACACTTGCAACTTCGCCCAAGCTTGCCGCTACTTTGCTGTGCTTGTGCAAAACAATTGGCGCGTGCTCGACTTTTAACAACATCTCTGACTCTACGGTCTTCACTACGTTCTTAAATTCACACGTGTAACGGCCACGATCGCTCGCTATTATTTTGTCGGTTTTAGGCCTCGCCGGACCTAGAAAACTCAAGGTTGAATTCACAGTTGTCACGTTGCCGTAACCTACCGAGGTATGAGTCTTCACTTGGTAGAGATTCTCGTTTGCCGTCAAATTTCTACCGTCCTTTAACCAGCGTACCTCAGGCCTCGGCTTGCCCTGGGCTACGCACGATACCATGAAGAGCGATCCACCGATTCTGTGAAAAGAAAATAACGTATGCTGTTTACTGGTGGCACGATCGCTTTGGAACGCTTCGAGAAGGGTTTTGGCTAGATCTTGACTTTGGGAAAGATCATCAAAGGTGTCAAACGAGCAGACTGACTCCTGAAACTCATACTTACTTTTTGGTGACCTGAGGTTGTAGCTTGTTGAGTATTTGTGGTTTTTGATAAACGGTAAGTCTGACATGAGCAGCTTCACCAGTGCCAATTTCATTCATAGCCTGACACCTGTACTCGCCGTCGCTGCTAACATTTACAGATTCAATTTGAAAGCGTTGACCAGAAATTTCGGGTGTCATTGTGATCGAGCTGACGTCGCCTTTCTTCCACCATTTGTACTCGGGTTCGGGATAACCTGCAGGGCTAGCCGTGCACGTGAGAATAACATTGGAGCCTTCCACCGCACTCGGTGAATCCGGCGTGACTTTAGCAGGCCCGGGCTTGTGTCTAACTCGAATATTAACACTTGCAGTTGCGGAATAATTTTGTGGATCACCGTCACTCGGATGAATGGTATTGGTCGCGCTACAAGTGTAATTGCCGGTGTGATCAGCCGTGACACGTGTCAGTCTCAATATTCTACCGGACTGACGAAACTCCGGTCTTCCCTTTCTCAGCCATTCGACGATCGTTGGCTCGGGATTTGCCGTGACGTTGCAATGTACCGTGACGGAATCTTCGACTTGTGCGACACGTGAGTTTTCGCCCTCGATCGCGACTCTCGGTGGATACAAAACGTCAAGATAGAGCGAGCCCTCGCCAACTCTGCCCAAACCATTGTCAGCCATACAGCTGTAATTGCCAGCATCTTGTACGGTGACCGTTGATATTCGATGCTCGAATCTTGTAGCTATGAAACTTTTGTCGCGCAACCAACGTACCGTGTGAACAGCCGGTTTCGAGTCGACGTCACATCGCAAAGTTACCGTACCGTTGGCTTCGACTCTCAATGGATTTGCCGGGCCAACTTTGACACGTGGAAAATAATTGACTGCTAGACGAACGGTCGCGTTCAATGATGAACCTTCGGCCATTGCGCGATTATGAACGACGCAATGAAACGTTGCACCGTCGTCTTCTCTTCGTGGATTTATCACGAGGATACGTCCGGTTGATACTTTGTTGCTGTGATCTCGGTACCATTGTACTTCCGGCTCTGGACTACCGCCGTAAGTGTTGCATTCCAATTTGAGGGTTTCACCCTCGGTGGCTAATGCCGATACTGGCGATATCGACGGTGCACCTGGCTCTCTCAACACCGTCAACGTCACGTTCTTGTGATGGAGATTGTAACCGCTACCGCTCACCTTAACACGGCACTCGTACTTTCCGTTGTTGTCTGCGTAAGATACGTTCAGTATATCGAGATCGTAAATTCCCTTGTTTAGATCCATGTATACACGATAATTTGGCGACAATGCCTTGTCGTCGATTGCCGCGTTGTCGTGAACGTTGTTCGTGTGGGTCAGCCAGAAACACGTCGCGTTCTCACGTGGCGGTGGAAAACGACATTCGAGACGTACCTTCGAACCCTCCCGAGTGTCCACCAGGGTCTCCTCGAGGCCCAACACGCTCGTCAATGCTGAAACATTGAAGTTGATTATTAGTAAAATTTGAAAGAAAAAAAATAAAATTATTTTTGGCATTTTATTTAAGTATAGTATATTTAGAGGCCCATTTGTCGGTTTTTTTTTGTACGAAATGTTTTTTGGAGGTGAAACATGAATAAAGACCTGAAAATGTCCTGAAACATCAATAAAGAGACTGCATAAAAATGGATACTAAAAATATTTTTCGTAATTTTTTATCAAGCTTGAAAAAAGGCCTGAAAATTAGGCATCTGGACTAATACTTCGTCGACCTATTTCCGTTGCTTTCTTGAGCAAAAAAAAAAAGTAATGACAATTGAGAGAGCGAATGGCCAGGCGTTCGGCTTTGTTTGGGTTTGTTTGGGTTTGATTCTTCACGAGCGGAGTATCCAACGTTCTCCACTCAATTTGAGGACATCTCGGATACTTTCTTTGGATGTAAAATATGAAGGAAGCGGTTGATGAAGGGGCCCGAATTTTCCTCTCTGGCAAAGAAAAAAAAAAAGAAAAAAATTAACACCTAGGGCCATTCTTTATGGGAATCCTGGATGTTATCGTTCCTTTTTCCACAACGTTTATAGTCTCGTCCATAGACCGAACGATAAGCTCTCGCCGTTGGGGTATGCGAGCAGACAGGAAGAAAAAAGAAAGAAAGAGAGAGAGAGAGAGAGAGAAAAGTAGAGAATATTGGATAGAAATGAGAAGCTCGACGTGGATGCCCTCTTTATAGCGCATAAAATATCAAGGCGTTGGTCGCGAAATGGGAGCGATTCTATCTACCATCGTCGACTACCATTCTTTGTACTGGAGAAAGCCACGAGGAATTTTTCGTCATGAACGCGAAGAAGAAACGAGAAACCATCTATGTTCGTTTTTGTATTTATCTCTCTCTCTCTCTCTCTCTCTCTCTCTCTCACTCTCGCGCTTTTTTTTTCCTGTGTACATCTTTCTCTCCGGCGATTACCCAACTCAGCATGTGAAGATGAAGATGCCCGTCGATCCCAAAGTGTCTCACGAGGATCAAGCTCGGTGGCGTAAGACGATATCACACGATCGGAGCCATCTTTTATCCGGCGTCTTGTCGCTTCCATCGTTTGCGCAATAAAAGTGCACATCAGAATAAATATTGATATGAGATTTTTTTTCATATCGATTTATTGAAAATCCATTAGGAAGCGTGGAAAACCCAAAGAGGGCCCAAATAGACCCAAACAAACCCAAACAGACTCAAAAAAATGCACACAAGAGTCAAACGGACCCAACGAAACGCAAAATAAATATTGACATCAGATTCGTATATCGAAAATCCATTAAGAGGCATAGAAACCCCAAACAAACCCGAACAAATCCATTGGCAGGTCTTATTTGTCTGTTTTCTTATCACTAATGAGATTTCAATGATTGGCTTAGTTTTTTTTAATAGACCAGAAAATCTTTTTACAAAGCTCACGAACGAAAGTCTTCCGTTCTCAAAGAATGGAAGTCTGGCTGCTTACGCTGCCTTCTCAAATGAGCCGATATATATATATGTGTGTTCCGGAAGGAGCTTTTCTTCGCTGCCTCAGTATAACATGTACTTGAGCTTTTCGCTATATATTTCCCGAACGGGGCAGCTAACTGCCTCGAAGCGCTCGACCCTCTTTCTCTCAAGTTTCTTCTCTTTGGTCGTAGATCCACCCGAGCCTTTAACGTTGGTATAGTAGCCGCGATATCGTCCAACACGATGGGACTGCTTCTCCGTTATATACGCTCTCTGATCTATGCTCGTGATGAGGCAAAGAATTATTTTTATCGAAGGATGCGAGACTATACGTTGGTGGTTGCTAATTAAGGAGGAATATTTACATTTATGAGGAAAAAATGGAAAAACAAGAAGAAATTGATTAATTGAAGAAAATTAACTTTACAGTAATACTGAAGGCTTATTACATGGGCCTGGTATCTCGATGACTAACGAAAATTGTTTTTGAAGTTAGAAAAAGTAACTACTTTAATCGAAACTTGACAGAAATATTGCGTGAAGTTATGATTTTTTTTTAATGCTTACTATGTTCTTAAATTTGCATTTTCTTAATTTGCATTCATTTTTATTTACTTTAATTTAATAAATTAATTTTATTTACTTTAAACTTAATTATTATTACAAATACTAACACACTGCCAAGTTGTTTTGTATACTTAAATATAATATTAAAGTATACCAACAGTTTCATAAATGTAGAATAATTATTTCTTAGTTTAAAAAAACATTTCTCAAAATTGCCTTATTTTTTTTCCCGTTTTAATGCACATTTCACCTTCAATGTTTACCAACATTTTATTTTCGGTCAATATTAACTGTCAATAATATTGATAATTTTCGTCTGCATCATTTGCATTGTGGTTTTATTTTTTATATATCTTTGGAGTAAGAATTCTTGGGCACGAAAATGGCGTAATCCAATTGCTCAGTAGAGACATATTTTTCAATTCAATTATTAATGCAATAAAGAAGTATAAGTATAGAGGAATTTGAGAAGAAAAATTTCTTGTCAAATTTGAGGAATTTGAGAAGAAAGAAACTTGTCAAAAGAATTCCTCCGTCCAGTCGTTCGGTGGACCACAAAAATTTTGCCTACACTGTGAGAGAGGAAAAAACTGCTAAATTGCAAAAACGAAGCTTTTCCTCGAACTGCTTGGAATCGATCAGGACGTATTGTATCGAGAGTAGAAAGTTGGATAGCTTCAGATCGTACCGAAAAAAAAACAGAAAGATAAGATCGAAGATATGTCCAGAAAAGATTTCAATCGCATTTATTTACGCACTATATATATATATATGTAGTATTCAATGATTGAAGTCACGCAGACCTGTGTCGCGGAAAGTTCGAAATGAGTTTTTCAAGAAGAAATTGGACAGTGCGATAGAGAAGTCGATATTTTCGTGCCTCGCTGGAGAGAATCATCCGCACGCTGTTATATAAAACATCAAAGCTCGATATTTCCTCTGTTCAAAACTTTTTTCCTTCCTTTTTTCATCATTGAGAGTTTCGTCGCGATGTTTTTCAAGTGTAAGAATAACATTTTGATATTTGAAAAATGTTGTGGTCATTTTTCGCATTAAATCTATTTATAATTAAAATAAATGGGGAAAGAATTGTTTGAACACGTTGTAATGTTAGCTAAGACGCACATTCGGCTATTTCGGGGATCTCAAAATTTTTGTAAGAATCAGAGTTTTTTCAAACAGCTGTCATTTCTGTAAAAAAAATTTTTTTATTTTTCCCTATGCTACACTTCAGTTATGTTTGAAATCAGAATTTTTTACATTTATTCATTTTGTACTAAAACTTTTTTTTAATTAATTTATTTTACACAAACCCAAACAAAATAAAGTTAAGAAAAAATTATTATACCCAAACAAACCCATACAGCTGTTATTTCGACGAAATTTTTTTTTAAATCATTTTTCTCTATGCCACATTTCAGATATTACCATTTTTACAATTTTTAAAATTTATTCATTTTATACTAAAACTTTTTTTTAAATTTATTTACTTTATACGCAATCAAAACAGAGTTGAGAAAAAATTATTATACCCGAACAAAGCCATACAGCTGTCATTTCAACAAAAAAAAAATGTTTTTAACTTTGCCCTATGCTACACTTTAGATATTACCATTTTTTACAATTTTTCAAATTTATTTATTTTATTTTTTATTTGTTTTTTAAAAAATTAATCCTCTGTTGGAAATCCTGGTCGATGGTGGAATTTTTTTCCACCATCGAAAAAAATGAATGAATGAAATATTTCCATTGATCTAAAATCCAGGAATGTTGATGGGAGGGCATAGGGCCAATTGGCTAACATTATAGGATAGTCCAAGTGGTCGGAAGTGTTGGAAATTCACCTTTCGTGTATAGACAGACGTCGTACGAGCCATTAAGAAAGTGTGTACATGCGTCAAATGGTCCCAAAGGCGTTAAACGAATGTAGGTCGTATTGGGTCGTATAACGGTACGTTCGGAGTTCTCCGGCTGTTGCTGCTGCTGCGTAATCGTCTACAGTATAGAGAAGACGAGGCAGCCACCAAACTCGAAACTAACGTTAGTCCTGTGGGTTCTTACCATTTCTCTCCATCTTGGGTGGTTGCTTTCATTCGTCTTTACCACCAAAGTAACAACCATGGCCTGACCATTGCCATTTGGCAAGCGTTATGGTGGGAATTGGTTGGTCATAACGAGAAGTTACAGGTGGAAGCATCCATACGGAGACAATAAAATATGTAATAAAGTCGAGGATGGACCAATTATTCATAGGACGTTAGGATACTGGTCCTTTATGTTCCAAGAAAAAAAGAGATACTCCTTTGAGCGGAGAAATACGAATAAAACGGAAAGTAATATCAAGACTTCATCGAAGCACGTCATATTTGCCATATTTTTTTTTCATCACGGATATTAGAAAACGGAAATGGAAGGAAACGTGGGGAAAAAAAAAGAAAATCAATGAGTATTCAGGCTGGTCTTGAGCGTAGGAGTCTCTTCGTCTCTTCAGTATCAATTTCCCTCCCCCGCACTCGAATCGTATTCTCGAAGTATTTTCATTAAACGATTCATCCGAGCGGCAATTCTCATTGTCAATTTTGCGTCGATCCGCTAATGACTCGGAGGAGAGCTTCCTGCGTCATCTTCTTCGTCGTCGTCGTCGTCGTCGTCAATGAAGACGAGGACTCTCGACGACTTGTCCTTTGGGCATCCGTTACTTGGGCAAAAGGAGCGAGAAAGGAAAAAAAAACGCGTGGCACGGTAATGAATCATTGGCGTTATTTTCAGCGAACTACCTCAAGCCGGAGAGCGACAAAAGTGTGCCGATAACTGTTCTCGTCGTGTGCTTAGGCGACCAATTGCTCGAGAGAGAGAGAGAGAGAGAGAGAGAGAGAGAGAGAGGGAAAAGAAACGAGAGTAAGAAAGTATGTCGAAAAGTAAAAAGGTCAAACGAAGCGGAGAGAGAGAGAGAGAGAGAGAGAGGTTGATGTGCTTTGGTTGGAGGTTCTGATTCTAGACCCAGACGGTGAAACCGGTCGAAATTTTCTGCCCCGGGGCTGACAGTTTTCAAACGCGACAGTCCGAGAGTAGCATAGAGTGCTACGAAAAAAGTCCCGAAGGTATTGGCGAGACGGAGCCTGATGACGACTGGCTGAAGGCGAAGACAGACTAGACCAACGACATTGCCATCCAGTGTAAATTCAATTAATGTTATTTTTTCCACGTTCGCAGACTGGCGAAATGTCCTCATTTTCCAAATTATAGATAAGTTCATTGGAGAATTGATTAATTATATTTGAGGGTATTGGATGAGTGACGCAATTGGAAACCTCAAGACAATTTTTTGTCCTGAGTTGTTAGGTTACATTTTTTTTATTTATTTTCGAGTCAAGAAGCAATAGGAAATTAATTTCGTAAAATAATAAAATAAATAAAAATTTGAAGATAAAGATATAAAAAAGAATTTTCTTTGCATTTCAACGATGAAAACTCCAAGAAGATTTTTTTTTTTCCTAGCCTCGTTCACTTTATTCTCTCTCCCTTCGATTCAGCATACGTGGCTATGATATCGATTAAAACGGTAAGAGAATCTTTTATTCAAGGTGTACGAACGCGCTCTCTTTTCACACCCGTTCGTTTTTCCACGGCGATCCATTCTTGTGGGGATATCTGCGCCTGAATACAATCCCTCGCTTCGTAACTCTCTCTCTCTCTCTCTCTCTCTCTCTCTCTCTCTCTCTCTCTCTCGTACGCAAGGGTGCAAAGGTATATTCACCTACGATTATAGAGAGCCAACTTTACAGGAGAGCAGAGGAGCTTCCTTTATTTGTATACGTGTGTGATATATAAGGATCGTGAGGTTATGCAGTACGGGCAAAAACGATGCAGCCCGATGCAGATGCACTATAGCATATATATAGATATATATATATACACATGTTCGTATTATGAACAAATATATATTTGCCTGTATATTGACCTATGGGGGTCAGAAGATCGCTTTTATGAAAAAACTTTCATAGAAAATTGTCTTTTATTTAAAAAATTCTATAGAAAATTGACTTCCATAAAAAAACTTTTTCACAAAATTAACTTCTATAAAAAAACTTTTATAGAAAATTGACTTTTATTTAAAACATTCTATAAAAAATTAAGTTTTATAAAAAGCTTTTATAGAAAATTAACTTTTATAAAAAATCTTTTACAGAAAATTAACTTTTATAAAAAAACTTTTATAGAATATTAACTGCTATAATAAAACTTTGATAAAAAATTGACATTTATTTTTAAAACTCTATAAAAAATTAAGTTTTATAAAAAACTTTTATAGAAAATTAACCTGTATAGAAAATTAACTTGTATAAAAAAAAACTTCTACAGAAAATTAACTTTGATAAAAAAAAAAAACTTTCATAGAAAGTTCATGATGTTTGGTATTTTTCAAATTATTTTATGCATAAATAAGTTTCGAAATGATACAAAAAAAAAAAAAGTTCTTCGTGAATGTGAGACTTTTTCTTTATCGTCAGATTTCCAGAGTGCTGTTTTTTTTTTTCTTCTTCTAGGCGTTGCATACACCATTCGGCAGTAAATTTTATCGCAAAAAAATTGAATTGAGGTCCCGGAGTTTCAGCCCCTGATGCCTCCTCCCTCCTCCTCCTCCTCCCCCTCACTAAATCCGGCCCTGGCACACAGATGCAAATACGTATGCGAAGTGCTGCACTAGTTTCACGGGGCAAAACGAGCTGTGGGGGTTGCCACAGATTTACGCTCCGTGTGAAAATGAATTTATCGCAAACACGTGTTGGCGAGTGGAGTATTAGTAAAACCGTTGCATATCTCTGTCTCTCTCTCTCTCTCTCTCTCTCTCTCTCTCTTGCTCGCTCTTGTTCTTCTCTCACTGCCCGCCCCCTCTCTCTCTCTCTCTCTCTCGGTGCTTTAGGTGCAGCGGATCGTGAGTGTACACAGGTTAGAGCTGGCGCTTTTTGGCACGGTCTCGCGATCAATTGTGCTTATGAGTTCCGCTCTTGTTGGCCCTGTATAAGGGAGACCGAGTTAAAGTGGAAGAGAAAGTACTCGGGAATTCGCGAATTAACTCTTTCTCCCTCGCTCTCTCTTGCGAATAGCGATTTCTTTCAACGTTTCCAGCGATCTTCAGTCCCACCCCCCCCCCCTTGCGATTTCTACAACTGAGAAGAAAAAAAAAACGCGTGCGCGAAAAAATTCTCAGCTATCGGACAAAATAATACACATGCAAAAGTGTCACTTTTGTATTCGTACTTGAAGAGAAATTTTTCACCAAACTGGTCTACCTGCAATCTGCGATACGAGCGAAACTTTTCGGAGTCGTAAAAAGCTGACGTGTAGGTGAATGAAAAAGTAAAAAAAAAAAATGAAATTCATAGGATTGGATAGAATTTATCGAAAACACGTGACTGGTTTGCTCATGTTAAAGTACGTGGGGATCGGAGATATCAGTTTTTTCGACATTGCTTATGGGATTCTTTTTCGCACTATCCACGTATATTGCCATTCCCTTCGGCGCACCACGTAGAAATATGATGTACACGCGAGAAACCGGAGGTGGATCCGGTCGTATCAAGGTCTACCCAATAGATTTGCAATGTAGCGATCGTCGGAAAATTTATTCGCCCAGTGAGCGAAGAAAACTTGAATCCTTGGTGAAGTTTAAAGCAGTAAAGTAAATTAGATCTTGGTGTCTGTGTCGATAGATGTTTTATTGATAAAATATATAGCTTGGAGTTCGTATATGTGTGCGTATTGCACCCACACATCTCTACGTACAATAATAATAAATAATAAATTATTATTATTAGTACACAAGTTTATGACTATTTTATATTATATTATTATTATACCAGTGTATTATTATTTTATATTATATTATAATTATACCAGTTTATAATCATTTTATATCATATTATTATTCTACTAGTTTATTATTATTATATCGGACTTTTTTTATATTTATTATATTTATTATATTATATTATTAATAATAATATAATATAATAAATATATAAATGAGTTATATTATTATTATTACATTATTATTGATAAATGTTTTGGGCTATGTATGCGTTAAAAAAAAATATATATATATAATTTATTATGTTATTAATAATGAAAATTATATATGAATTATAATAATATAGTATATATAATATAGTATATAGTATTATATATAATATAATACTATATTATTATTATATCGGGCTTTTTTATATTTATTATATAATATAAAATATATAAATATAATATAATAAATAAATAAATAAGTTATATTATTATTACATTATTATTGATAAAGATTATAGGCTATGCACGCGTAAAAAAAAATATATATAATTTATTGTGTTATTGATAATAAAAATTATATTATAATAGTAATAATAATACATTTTTATTATTATTATACCAGTTTATTATTATTTTACATTATATGATTATTATTATATTAGGATATATTATATTATTATTATACTGTATTCTTATTATTTTTGGATCAAATTTAACAATAATAATCATAAGTAATCGATGAAAAAGAGACTTGAAAGGATTTCGAGACTCTAGGGCCCATGGGACTGACTTGCCTTTTACAATCTAACCCCCCCCCCCCCCCCCCCCCCCAACCCCCAACCCCTTTCCTCCTGCGAATTCACGTGGAAAGCCACGTCTCTCTGGGACTTTCTTGATTCGTTCCACATCTATGATGCTGAGCGCAAGTCTTCTTCTCTCTCGGCGATATCGTTAACGATTCAATGGGCACTGAGAGCGGAGAGAGAGAGAGAGAGAGAGAGAGAAACAGCTACTACGTGATTGCGATGGAACGAAAAAAAAAAAGAAGAGGAGGGGCTAAAGAGCGGAAGAAGACGGGGTGAGGAGGAAAGGAGGTATTGAGAGAAGAGGAGTAATAAAAGGAGAAGAAAAATAAAGGGATCTGGCGTAAGTAGTTGGGGAAGACGTGCGATAGGTCCGATTTACCTTCGTACAAATATACCGTATACGCGTAACACTTCCACATGACACTTGAGTTTTTGCCGATAAGAGTGCCTTCAGCAGCTTCTCTCTATTCGCCTTTTTCTATTTCTATGTACGTACATGTTCCTTACTTTTCTCTTTTCTTCTTCTTCTTTTCTTCCCTACAAAGCGATCTTGGCGCTGTGGCGCGTAAGAAATTGCCACGTGTCTTTCGAGCATCGTTTTCATTTGTTCCACCACCACCCCCTCCTCCCTCGCCCCAAGTAACTGTTTCAACCCTTTATGTGCTCCGACTCGCGAGCACCAAACATCCGATGTACATATAAAAATAAATATACGTCCGTGGATATATATATATATTTGGATGGACGTACAGTGAGTGCTCTCAACGATAAAAAAGGGAATGAAAAATGCATAAAGGTGGACGTAAACGAGTAGGAGAAAAAAAGAGGAGAGAGAGAGAGAGAATGTCTCGTTTCGGCTTCAACTGCTAAGAGCCTCATGAGGATCCTTGAGACAAAAAAAAAACTTGACGATACGAACATGATCGTGTAAACGTCCTCGACTAAAGAATGTCCCGAGACTGCAGTCACCTAATAAAGTGTACGTCAGTTCGTATTGTAATTTATTAGGTAAGCGTTGAGCACCACTCAGGAAATGAGAAATATTTGCTAAGCAAGAATGGACAAACGAGCGTATGAAGGCTGTTTGCGTTTGGTAACGAGAGTGAAAATCGATTTTTTTTCCTTCTTTTTCACGTTAAAGATTATGCTGCTGAAGTTTGCATCGTTGAGACGCAACGAAAGTTTTTTTTTACATTTTTATTTCCTTATTATTATTATTATGAGATTTTTATCGGTAGATTTATAATGTATCTTGAAAAATTATTGCTGGATTTTTGTAGGCGAATCCACATTGGCGAACCCAAACAAATCCAAATAAACGCAAAATAAATCAAGAAAAAAATCGGAAATGTTAATTTTCATTGCCCACCAACGATGCAAACTTCAAGCTGATAAAATATCAGCAGGTAAAGGACTATTCTATGGCCCTGGAATCAGTCAGTGAGATAATTGACTTTTCATAGTTCGAAACTTTAATCAATTTTTTTTCTTCTTCGAAAAACTCCATTTAAGGTTATGGGAAACATTACTTTAAAACGAGTTATTGTGCTAAAATTTTACCCACTAATGAATAACGATATTATCTTGAACTTATACCTATTCGTTCATGAAAATCGATATTAAAAAATACTTTTTTATTGCAACAGAGAAAAAAAATGTTGTGTAAAATTACCAATTTCTTTCTGGTGTCTCATTTTTTCAATTTTCAACATTTCAAACGTTTCTTAGGGTACTGGTTCAGCATTGGGATGTCAAAATACTTAAAATTTTTGGCTCATATTTTTTTGGATCAATTTAGAAGCCTTTGGATTTCCCACAAACGGACAACTGTCGTCAAAGCTCTCCTGAAAATGTACGCCATAACATCGCCATTTTTCAATATTTTCAAATGGAAGAAAAAAATCAATTGTTCTAATTATTTAATAAATTGTACCTAAAGTTTCACAAATGTAAAACGTTTTGTTGGTTTCCAAAAAAAAATATTATTATTGGAAAGCGGGTTAATTGATCGTGCTGAACAGCTTCGTCATAGTGCAATATTTTTTTTACTGATAAAATTAATTTGAACAGTTTAATTGTGAAATAAATTGTACCTGACGTTTCATAAATGTAAAACATTTTGTTCCTTTCCAAAAAAAAAATATTATTATTCGAAAGCGGGTTAATTGATCGTGCTGAATAACTTCGTCATAGCGCAATATTTTTTTTTACTGACGAAATTAATTTAAATAGTTTAATTGTGTAATAAACTGTACTGAATAACTTCGTCATTGTGCAATATTTTTTGACTGATCAAATTAATTCAAATAGTTTAATTGTATAATAAATTGTACCCGAAGTTTCATAAATGTAAAATATTTTGTTCCTTTCCAAAAAAAAAATCATCAAAATTGGTTATTTTTCCATCGTCTACACGTATTTTCCCTCTTGAAAGTTCGAAATTGTACGAATCGTTCGGGGCGACCTTTGCCCCGATGAACATCGTAGGAATATTCCATTATTGGATTTATTCATGGGCCATTAACGAGCCGGTTGGATCAGAGATTTAATCAAGCTGGTTTATTTTTTTTTTCAGTTGCTCTTTTGATGTTGCATTGCAAATAATTTGGGAAACCGGATGATCCAGCTGGTCACCTCCGCCAGCAATTGGTTACGTTTTCCATCAGCTTTACAATGTTCCCTTGACGTTGGGGGACAACAAAAAAGAAAAAAAACTTCAAGCTCAAAACGAGCTCTGTGAAAACTTTTCACAGTGCGATCATTCGGAAGTTTTCACTAAGCGCGAAATCGTTTATTGGAATCACATTAAATCGGCCATAACGCAATTGCGTGTGCTTATGAAGCTTCGTGGCAAATATAATACCGAAAGAAAGCGACCGGGTTAACACTCGGGTGTGTATACACACGCCTAAACTCGTATTGACACACTGTTCAGACCGGATGCGCGAACTGTGCGCTGCCTGTTGTACTGCTCGATACGTGTCTGTAGCGGAGTTTCCACCGGTGAGTAAATTCTCGCGACCCGAAAGACATAAACTAGACTTTCGTATCAAACTGGGTAGCGTAGTTTGGGCGCTTGATTGCAGGCAATTTCACAATTTTGCCGTAACGGGGCTGAACTGACTCGGGTGTGTTGGAGAACGAGAGAGAGAGAGTGAGAGAGATGCGAACCATGTTACGGATAAACGAGCCCGCGCAATTTTGCCTCAGGAACGAGAGAACGAAGGATGGAACAAACAGCCAGACAAAAAGAGGAAACTTTGTCCAAATTTATAAATACGTGAAGCTTACGACGATTTTCCTTCCGCATGAGAAAAAAATAAACCCTTTAAAATCAAATGAAGGCCTTAGGCCACTCGAGGATTTTCCAAAAATTGATTTTTCGTTTGTTAAAAATGTACCTAATTAGTAGGGGAAAGGTGTACGAGTTGATTCCACGGGATAAGATGATTATTTTCAATTGCGACGAATTCTTTGGTGAAACATAGCGCCTGGCGCTCCTCCAAATTCAGAAATTCATAGTTTCCAGTTCAAATATGAGTCCTGGAGGAAACACGTATCGAACTGATCACGTACACGATAACGAAATTTGCCATTATAACTAATCATCAAAGCAAGAGAGGACATATGATTCTGGAGTCAAAGGAGAGAAGGGTTGGGTTGTGAAACTTTGGTCGGAAAAGGGGGCTCGTACACGCGAGCTATACCAACGTGTACACATATATATATATCAGATATGGGATATTATAATGCGTGGTATTCTCGTTTGGCCCCGGGGCACCATAATTTTCCGTCTCGGGTGCACTTGGCGAAATGTACGCGCTCTCTCTCTCTCTCTCTCTCTCTCTCTCTCTCTCTCTCTCTCTCTCTCTCTCTCTCTCTCTCTCTCTCTCGAGTACTTTGGTGGTCTACGCGCGACTGGTGTGTCCACTGCGTTTCGCGTAACTAGAGCCGAGTGTATATAACCAACGGGAGTTATTTGTACACGTGATGGGCAATATAATATACGCCACGACGAGTTCGAGAACGAAGGTGTACGTAGGCCGAGAGGCATGGAGAGAATGACGAACACTTGGATGAGGGAGCAGGCAGTCGGAACAATTCGCGACAACACACGGTATCATATCCGTTGAACTTTCGGACGTATATCCAAACGCATGAGCGCGGTATATTGCAGACAGGGGGAAAAAAATGTCCTTTTGTGGGGATGAAACCCCAAGGGTTTTCATTGGCAGCATTTCGTAATTTCATGACAGGATAGGGTCATCGCGTTAATTACGGGAAAAAGAAGACAGAGATACTGTCTTCCAAACTCAAAGCCCAACAAATTCTGGAGAAGTAGCTATGGCCTTTCGTCTAATTGCCACGAGCCTGTTGGCTCGTGACAAAAAACAGGGGGTCCAAAAAATGGTCTTTTGACATCTAGACGAAAAAAAACATTTTTTAATCTAGATGTCAGTATGAGAGAGAGAGAGACAGGAAGAGGACAGCATCCAATCACGGTTACCTTTGTGCACGAATTGCCTAAAGGATAATACTATCCGGGAAGCTGCCACCAACCGGACTAGACGTTAAACCGGAACTCCGTATGTACTATGCACATAAATATATACGAAAAAAAAAAAATACCCGTGTGTTGCTGAAACAAGTGTCCGACGAGTTTGCGGAGTGCTCGCGACGAGTTCCTCGGTACATTCGAAAATTATGCATAAATCTGTAGTAGTTGGACTCACGGCAATAGGCTGAGGGAGAAAATAACGCCACGGGGGAATGTCAATTACATATGGAAAACTGTAATGTCGCGTTGGAGATTAGATTTTAATTAGGAATGAATTTTGGACACTTTTATCATTAATTAACGTTTTTTTTTTTATATTTACGCAGAAAATATTTATTTGGCTATGCCGAAATAATAATGTAATATATTAATTTTTATCTATAATCTTTCTAATATATATATACATATAATATAATTTAATATTATTATAGTATATAATAATTATTAAAATATATATAAAATATTATATAATATTATTCTATAATTATTATAATAATTATATAATTATAATATTATATATTATATATTATAATATTATAATATTATATATTATTAATATTATATAATATAATAAAATATATTTTTATATTTATATATATTAATAATATACTGTTATATTATTATAGGTATATAATTATTATTTTATAGGTATATTATTACAAAATAATAGATATTATATTATTATTATTATTATATTATATTATATAGTATTATAGTACAATAAAATATATTATTATATTTATATATATTAATAATATACTGTTATATTATTATATAAGGTATATAATTATTATTTTATAGATATATTATTACAAAATGATATATAATATATTATTATATTATATATCATATTATCGTATTATTATATATTATAATATTATATATATATATATATAGGTATATGTATTCGCGTGTACCGAGTGTTGATACAAAGGCGTGTACAGCGATGGTCACGCTTGTGAACGATCTCAACAGTACTCTTGCGTACAATAATACCCACCTACGTATGTTAGCGAATCAACAGCAAAGCCAACAGCATAAAGCACATCTATGTAAGCTTCGCTTACCGTGTTTGACACATTCGTTCTCCGCGCACTATACTGCAAAGCATTTTTTTTATTTCTTTTTTTTTTTATTTTACGAAACGCAAATTCTCGCGATGCTTCCCTGAGCCATGTGTAGAACACCCGAGCATATACGAATTTTTTGCTTCGATCAAGCACATTTGCCGCACAATATACGCGTCGAACATGATCGTTATCTACAGCTGACAATACGAAGGAGTTTGCAGGTGTAAGCTTTGCGAAGCTATCGAATATATTTTATTGCATAAATTTCTTTGGGTTTCGTGCTGACGAAGACAAGAGAAATTTCCATTAATTGGTAAGTTATGAAGTTTTCATACGGTCAGTTGATTTTTCACTGTCGTATGTGGCTATGAGTTTTATGATTTTTTTTTTACTCCACTTTGGAATAAGTCGGAGCGTTTGTGAATTGACGCTTGGTTACTTTCACGCGGCCTTGATTTATAGGCGAACGATTCGTTTGCGACACACACACACACATACATTGTGTGGACATTCTCTGACATTTGATACGGTCGGAGCCACGGATCTTTTCCTCTCCCGCTCTCCCATTTCTCTCTCTCTCTCTCTCTCTCTCTCTCTCTCTCTCTCTCTCTCTCTCTCTCTCTCGCTCCATTTATATTATTTTCTTGTTGCTAAGTGTATGACTAGTACTATGTATCCTTAATAACGTAGACGATGCATTGTTCTCGACCGATAGAAAAAATCAGAGGACCGAGTATCCCCACCTTCGAACTCACGAATTTTTTTCCACTTCGAGCATGAATGTGACTTTTTTTTGTTTTTGTTTTTTTGGAATTCCGTGATCTCGAAGTTTCACAACTTTCTATTTTAACGACGTGTGTCATTAAATTGAATGCGTCTGGCTTTATAAATGAAAAAAAGAACACGAAAGACAAAAGAGGTTCTTTTTTTTTCAGTTTGTACGAGGTCAATTTTACGCTACTCGGATGATTACGAGTAGTGACAACCGTCCCTCGAATGAAAAGCGATTTCATACGAGTGCACCGTGAAAATAATTAATCACGAGCAAAATTAGAGAAGGTAGAACGTTCTTTTTTTTCTTTTTCGTGTGCCGGACCAACAGAAAAAAAATTGCGATACCATTATTATAAATACGTAAATATGAATTTTGTATTAATTATCGTGTGATTTATACTTTATGATTATTATCACAAATGCGCGAATACGATTTTTATATTTTATTTTAAAAAAATTATAATTACATGAATTATACTTGGAAAAAAAAAAATTAAAAACTCCGCTGTGCGTGAATTCTCGTCGTTATCATTTTATTTAAAAAATGCCGCTTCGTTTATGGAGTTCCGATGATTTTTTATTGTTGTTTTGCGATTCCGAAAAAAAAAAGTGGCCAAAAGTGTCGAAAAAAATTGTTTATCGATTTTTAAATCATCTCAGGGGTCAATCTAATGGGAAATTAAATCCCCGATTACGAAAATCACCGAGTTTTTCTCGAAAGTTCAAAATTACGTGGATAAGATAATTAAACAAATTATAATATAAAATATATTATTGTTATTATTATTATAAATACACGAATACGATTTTTTAGTTTTCTCCATCCAACTCTCATCAAGTTTTTAAACTTCTTAAAATTATAACTTCGCTTGACCCGAATATTTTTCTTTTTCTTATTTATTTATTCATCAGAGCTCTAATTACATGACTCGCAATTTTTTTTCAACGGATATCCTCCAATTTTTTCCACGTATTTTCAAACAATATTGCGTATGGTAATTATTGGGAAAGTTGTACAATTGAATTTACACGTATCGCGTATACGCACGTATCCACACGTACAACGACTATCGTCGTAGCCTCAAATGTATTCGTACAGCTATTATATTCCCTGAGGTTAAATTCCTGAAGCCTATCGCAATAGTTTGAAATATAACTGTGTACGGTTGGGCAAACTCGCGTACTCATTATGCAACATCCAAGCGGTATATTCGTTCGAATGAAATATGTATACGTAGTATACAAAAGGGAATCCGCTGTGGATTGTACGAGAAGGAGATGAGGACCGGGGGGGAGAGAGGGAGGAGGGGGGGGGGGGGCACCCTGCGTTTTAAAATCCCCTAGGATTAAACCGTTTATTCGTCCAAGGGATTGCACAATTTTTTTTTCCCTCCTCTAACAATATCCGTGCGTTATTAACAAGGAGCAAGGAAAATCTTGTTTGGCTCGTTGGGATTTTGCGATGCGATCGTTACGAGAGCAACGAAATATTTGCACTCACGTCGACGAACGCGCGGATCCAATTATTTTTTTCCTCTGTTAAACGTATCATTTTCGCGCATTTTTATACGCAACAATGGACCAATGTTTCTTTGTTTTTTTTTTTTTTTGTTTTGTTGTATTTGTTGAAAAATCCATTTTGATTTCACAAATTGAACGAGGCGGATGGCTTCCTTCGTTGCGTTTCTTTACAAAGATTCGCGAGTAAAAACAATAATGACGTTTGCATCGCGTTGCAGTGCAAGGAAAATTAAATCCTTGTACTCGCAATATTCTATCAGACTTTTTCACGTATTCTCACTGGAGAATTTTTTTACCTCGATTTGCAAAAAAAAATAGGCTGTGGATAATTGAAATGAAAATAATGGAAAATTAAAAAGGTTCGGTGCTCAAGGCCTTGGGCGACTCTAGGATTTTACGAAAATCGATTTTTTTTTTGTTACAAATGTACCTTAGTACCTAAAAAATTGTATTTCAAAAAGATTATGGGTGTGAAAAATCTCTGAGTACTCGATTTTCGAATTCTAGCGCAATCCCTCTTCATTCGTGTCGCTGCTGCTAACTTTAAACGCGTGCATCTCAAAAGTACATTTTTGAGATTTGCTGAAAAAAAAAAATCACAAAATATGCCCTTTTTTCGGCCTAAGGCCAAAATTTTAATTCCAATTCGAACTAGCTAGTGTCATTCGAAAGAAAGTATTCACTCATTATTTTGTAAAGTGTAATTGTCAAGATAGATTTATGACGTTGAAGTTTGCAACGTTGGAGCGCAACGTAAATTTTTTTGTCATTGCTTTTAATTGCTTATCATATGCAATTATTTTTAATTGGCTTCAGAACTTTATTTACAATTCGAATTGGCTAGTGTCATTATAAAAAAAAAGTATTACTCGTTATCATTTTGTAGGTGTAATTGTCATGATGAATTAATGACGTTGAAGTTTGCATCGTTGGTCCGCAACGCCAAATTAATTCTCTTTAATTGCTCAATTTTTTTAAACCCACTTCCGGTTGTGAAAATCACTGGAATACTTTCACGTATTCTCAGCAGAAATTTATCACCACAATTTCCCCGCCAAAAAAAAAAGAAAAGTATATTCTCACAATGAAAAAAAATACAGAAAAAAAATCGTTGCATTCCAATGCAAGTTTCAGCGTCATAAACATCTGCGAGTAAAAACAATGAGAAATAATGTTTCGTAACGCCAATAAAACGACAATGTTCTTGCACAATTCGTTATACATTTGCGACATTGACGTCCCTTTCGCGTCATCGAATCATTGAAGAATCTTATATCCAACGAGATAGCGAATAAAAATATAAAAGGAAAAAGCTCGAAGCTGACGAGGACGATGCGTTGCACTTGAATTATTCAATTTTTGTTTTTCCAATTTAGGATGTAAAAATTCCTCAATCGTTTTAACGTATTGTTATTTACGACGTGAATATAAAAAAAGCTTTCGATAATGATAAAAAATAATTGAAAAAAATTGAAAAAAAAAAACAAACTTCAACGTCATCTTGACCGTCATTGCGCTGAGACATTGACGTTGCGCATTGTGACACTCAGGGCACTTGTGTATTTATTTCGTGCGAGCGAAAGGTAGAAAGTAGAGCGAACAATTTTCAGTCGCACGATTTTTTTTTTTTATCGTCCTGTGTATGCTATATCGTCATATACGTGTGTGCGTGTGTAATGTACACGAGGCTTGGGTCATGCTTTCGAAAATTGGAGTGTCACATTACCATGCAAAGGTATTATATTTGCTTAGCGTTTTAAATTCGAGAGAAAAATTCATGTCACCTGACCAGCGCGCTGTCAGATGCTACAATTATAATATTGATGATAATATTAATGACAATGAAAATAATGCTAATGATGTATAATTTAATGGCCATTAAGGAATTTAGGTGATATCACTTTGAGTCGTCTGTGTGAATAAATAATGCGCGGAGTGAAGAACTATGTCACGTATGTGTGTGTGACGTTTCTGGGGCGCTTTTGAAATTTTTTTTCATCCACTTTGTCCTAATTGTCTTTGTGCCGACGAACAAAAAATTTGTACGGAAGATGTGGTCCTTGGACATTTTTCTTTCCACATCGACATTTTTGAAGGATAACAATTGTTCTCGGTCACAGGAATTTTCGTCCTCGAATACGTCTGTATTGAGATTTTTCAAAAAAATGCTCATTTCAAAGTATCATCCTTTGAGTGTCTATCATGAAAATTTCATAAGGAAATTCGCACTAATGACGAAGTCATTTTTTTTACAGGTACCAAATTTTTGTCTCTTATTCTAGATGGTTCAAAGCATCTCTCAAGCCAATAAAAAAATCTTTTTTTTTTTAGTTTCGTAAATTTATTTATTCATCTTAAATATCTTTTATTTTTCACAAATACATTAAAGTTTTATGAATAAATTGAAAAAAATGCATTAAAAAAATCGCCTAGTAAGACCCTCTTTTCAAGCTGGTGGACGAAAAGTCTCGACATCTTCTCGACCAATTTTGATGAAATTTATACCAAATATTCTTCATAATATTATCTAGGATGTGGGGAAGGATTTTTTTTTATTGAAAGCCGCATTGATTTTTTTGATTTTTTGAACTCATAAGTTTTAGTAAAAAACAGAGTTTTTTTTCTCAAACAGCTGTCATTTATACAAATAAAAAATAAAAAAAATTACCTGTGCTACACTTTCGCTATTACCTTTGTTAAGAATTTTTTTTTAGGAATAAAATAACGTAAAATAATTTTAAAAATAACAAGGCAATTAAAATGCAAAAAACACAAACTTTCGTTGGATTCGAGCGATGCAAACTTCAACGTAATTTATTTCCTGAGTTCCAGGATCCCTTGCGGATCTTTACGTATTGTCCTTGCCAATTGAACCCTCACCTATCACTCCCTACCTGCTCTTCGACACCCCAGAAAGAAAGAAAGAAAGAAAGAAAGGAAATTGAAGAACAAGAATTGGGATTGTCGTGTGCTCGAATCCCGAATCGCCTTGTAGTGTGATTCGAGACCTAGAGACCTTCCCCGTAATATTTCGACCCTACTATTTCAAGATTTTCCATTCCCACTTTTCGTGTCCCGTGGGAGATGAGTGCCAGGCACTCGTCCCGCGGTGAAAATCCCTGCCTTTCGAAGGGAGACTGGGAGCATAAAAAAAAAATCATTTTTGGATGGATTTGGATGTGTCATTGGAATTGAGATCATTGGGACCATTAAAAATAATAATTTATGACGTACGGTGAATAGAAGTAGCAAAATTTTGTGTTTAGACGACAAAAAAGTGAAAAAAATTAATACAAGGCTCGGAAAGTGCTTGTTTCTTTTTTGAACCAAACAAACCCAAACAAAAGAGTGAAAAAAATTGATACAAGGCTCGGAAAGTGCTTGTTTCTTTTTTGAACCAAACAAACCCAAACAAAAAAGTGAAAAAATTCAGACAAGGCTCGGAAAGTGCTTGTTTTTTTTTTTTAATCAAACAAACCCAAACAAAAGAGTGAAAAAAATTGATACAAGGCTCGGAAAGTGCTTGGGTTTTTTTTAACCAAACAAACCCAAACAAAACCCAAACAAAAGAGTGAAAAAAATTAATACAAGGCTCGGAAAGTGCTTGGGTTTTTTTTTAACCAAACAAACCCAAGCAAATCCCAAAAAAAAGAGTGAAAAAAATTAATACAAGTTAATTTAAAAAAAAATCACATAAACGCATCTAGTTACAAGAGAATTTTTCCGTCAGTGATACGTGTTTTCTTTCGGCTCGAGACTTGACCGTGCGACAAATCGCTTCACACTCACCGGCGCATAAAATAAGAAACGTTGCATTCCTCAGCGATCGGATAATCCGAGACTCGCGTAGGGTATCCATATTGTGTCAGGTGTTGTCGATGCCACCGCGTTCCGTGATTTACTATCCGTCGTAATGCTTCATCCAATTTCTCCACTTACAATCACCAATGATATACTTCGTACAAAGCAACAATTGCCCAAAACTTTCAAACTTTATCCCTTCACACCTTTGTGTATTTTCTCATTCACCCTCACTAATTTCGATAATTTCGTAGTCGTTTTTTTTTCTTTTTTTATTCAGCTCGCTGCCTCACATCGAGGCGTAAAACATGCTCGCCAATATCTCGTCGAAACTTTTTTTTTTTATTTCACACAAGCAATGATTGTGTTGCAACGAAGAAAAAAAAAATCCCGCAATATAATGCACAAATCATATTGACTTTTTTGGCACAAACGACGACGATTCGTACTCGTTGGACTCGTTACGAAAGTCGTCGCGAAAAAAAAAAATGCCAAATAATGCAAAAAACTTTTATCCTAAAAAACTAGAAAAAAAAATGCAAAAAAAAATCAATTTATGCCGCACGATTTTCACAAATCACTCAAGCACGATCTCACCGACACACCGGACGATCCAAAAATATCCTTCGTCGTTTTTTTTTTTCATGAAATCTCGTTGTAATTAAAATAATGAATTTTATACAAGATCCCTTGGCTGTTGGGTACTTTTAAAAACGATACTTTTTTTTCTTCTTCTTCTTCTTCTTCTTCTTGGTCACACGAATGGAGAGGGTCTTTCGTCGAAGCACAATTATTGCACACAATGAGGTTGAAACGTCGATCACAATTTTCACTTGGGCTTTAACGATGACAGAAGTGAGTTCATTCGGCGTGGGAGGGGGAAGGGGGAAAAGAGTTTTTTTTTTTCTCGACTGTGGTATCGATGAGATGAATTTGTGTAAAATTCAAAATCGTTCGATACCTCCGCACAAGTTACGAGCGCGCGCCTTTCAACGGTCGCACGGCAACTGAGGCGTCGGGACGCGTAAGCCCACTGGAATCCCCCTCCACCTGGACGCCTTGCGAGTTCTCTCTTCCTTTCACCCACCCCCCTCTGGCCCCCACCATTGGTACTCGAATCATCCCCCACCGTACCGCCACTTGTCCTCTGACGTAGACCTTTACCGCTTCCTCGGCGTATTCAACGTTTCCTCTTTTTTCTCCTCCGCTCTCTACTCGCTGCTCGCTCCCCTTAAGTTTTCTCTCTCTCGCTCTCTCTCTCTCTCTCTCTCTCTCTCTCTCTCTCTCTCTCTCTCTCTCTCTCTCTCTCTCTCTCTCCCTCTCTCTCTCTCTCTCTCTCTCTCTCTCTCTCTCTCTCTCGCGCGTGGCTGACGCGGGTATGTGCAAGGGCTGCATTCTCGTGGACGCCCTCACATGCAGCCGCGCGCGAAGGGTGGAAAGATACGTCCAAGAGGGGCTCGTTTTTCTCCCACGCACTCGTGGGACGGAGAGATGGAAAGCGGTGGAGAAGGGCGGGGGCGGGAGTGGAAAGCTTGATGGGAACGTTTCAGTGTATCCGGGAATGATCCAGTGGATAAACTGAAAAGTTTTCTCGTAAATTGGCTCGTCCACGATCCAGTCAAACGATTGAAACAACCCCCTCGCCCCCTTCCTCGTAAAATGGCTATACTAAGTTTACTTACTACGTACCATTTTATTCCATACTCTTGAAGAGCCATTTGTGTATATTTGTTAATTTTATGGTCAAAGCCAGGCCTGAGGATGTCGATGAAGGAATTCCTGGCGGTTTCAGGTGCGTGACGGACGTTCAACTAGGTCGCGACGAGAAACATCCTTTTACGGTTGAATAAACAAATCAGTTTGTAATAATAATTTACCAATGATGATGCTAACTTGCCTGTGATATATTTGATATTGTTTATCTTGCGGATTACTTGTTGTGGCATTGTACTATTTGAAAATAAAATTGTAGGATATAAAAAAAAATAGCAATTAACTAATTATTCTTATTAAAATATCTATTTAATTTTAAAATAAATGATGTAATAACAATTAATTCTTTAGGTAATAATCATAGAATTAGAAAATTCATAATTAATTATTTAGATAATAATTAACCAATAAATTACCAAAAACAAACCAATAATAAAACTAATTTGGTGATACGTTTTACAAGATATAAATAAATGATAAACAATTTATTATTATTAAAATGATATATATGCAATGATAAAATAAATTCTAAAGTAATGCTTTAATTTTTAAATAAACTATAAAATAATAATTAATTATTTTATTTATTGTTTTATATATAAGATAAGGTGGAATAAGGTGGGCACGTAAAAAGGGGAAGCATTCCGTACGATGGAAGCAATAAAAATATTAAAAAAATAATGATTAAAATAATCATTATAATATTATATTAACAATATTATAATAAAAATTAAAAAAAAATTATTAAAATAATAATCATACAATTATAAAATTCGTTATTAATTATTAAAATAATAATTAACGAATAATAAAACTAATTTATCTGTCATTCGGTTTACATTATTAATCATGCTGATCACGTGTTGGCACTCTTCGAAAATAAAATGGCAAAACATGTACGTCCTTGCCCCCCCTCCCTAAATAAAATAAATAAAATTAATCTCTCTCTCTCTCTCTCTCTCTCTCTCTCCTCCTTGATAGTTAAGTTAATCGTCGTGGACTAATAATTGCTGATCCGAGAAAGCATATCTATTCGAACGTGAACGTCCATTATTCCAATAACAAACATAAGCCGTTGTAAATGTTTACGAGAATAATTGTCAGAAAAAGTTATTTTCGAAGAAATTTAAGTCATTAAGCTCCCCGTAGTTTTACGATTTTTACGGTGAACCGTATGAAAAGTCCCATGGGGATTATTGTCCCCGAAGTATCGCTGCTCCAGGTCTGGCCGTTCTTGGAAATACCGAAGGGTGCTGCCACCACCGTTGAAAGTTCGGGATAAGGGCCGAAGGAACACAGCGTGAGGGGAAGAGACAAAGAGAGAGAGAGAGAGAGAGAGAGAGAGAGAGAGAGAGAAGAGGAGGCAGGCTGCGTCCCCTCTCCTTTGTGGCAGGTGGTTCTTTCTACTCTGGGCCAGCCGGGACACGGACCGTAGGGACTGCCAAACCTCAACATTCGATGGATATCGACCACTGACAAATAAAAGGCCATAAACTACGTCACTTCTCTTATTGGAAGGTATCGATTGCGCCCTTTTGTCCAAAAGACTGCACGTATACGTTATAGTGGTCGATATATGCACACTACCTCATTTATAATGCAAGACCAATTTTTTTTTTGGCCATCCTCATTTTGTTGCAGTGTTGTATTCCATTCACACCTACACACACACACACACACACACACATGGAAAATTGTATTCCTTGGGTGTATCAACGTGAAACTTGGTATAAATGTTCTTTAAAATAAACAATAAAATGCATATTTTAGGATTTTTGAAAACAATTAATTAGGCGTGCAATTACCTCTAATTAGGGCTGTTGACGTTTGTTTGGGAATATCGAGTTGCCTGCTTTTGTCACAATTTTTTTTTTTAAATATTTGCTTTTCCTGCTTCGAAAGTTCGCTTCGTTAGTATCAACTTTCCGCAAAGAAATGTCGATAAATTATCGACTATTATTATCGAAAATTATCGACGAAGCACCCGCTAAAGTTTTATCAAATGTGTATTTATGTGTGTGTGTGTGTATATGCGGATATATGGACATGTGTAGGTTGACGCACAGCCGGCAGATGTGCATTAAGTTTGGGCAGCCCTTAAAAAAATATATCTCACTCCCGAATTCGATCCCCCCCCTCTCTCTCTCTCTCTCTCTCTCTCTCTATCTCGATGGTCTGGCGTACTTCCTGTCATCCTTGAGTCACTTTGACACTAACTGCAAAATCATTGAAACACCACAAAACTTTTTATTGTTTTTTTTTTAATTTTTTACCGTTTTATTATCAAAAATTAAAAAAAAATAATCACGAATTTGTTGAATAAATATTCTTATCGTGTCGCGAATTTTCTTATGCTTTATCGAAGCACAAGATTTTTCATCAGGTTTTATTCATAAGAACAAAATTTAATTATAAAAATTTCATAAATACAAAAGTACGGAGAAGAATGTTGAGCACGGTAGCTCTCCAATCTGGTCTTTTCAATCTGGTTGTCGACTTTTGTCAACATATGTGTGTATGTTTTGTGTGTGCATAGAAACATCGATAAATATACGCAAACTTGTATTTATGTATATGTTTGTAATTTGCTGTTGAACTGCAATCGAGCAGGTGCAACGTTGCACCAATCTCGCGCTGGAGGAATGGAGAAATTAAAGGCACTCGTTCGCGATTCACGCCAATCCTTCCCACAGTTCCTTATTAAGAGCTTTCTCTTCATCTTCGTCTTTTCTCTCTCTCTCTCTCTCTCTCTCTCTCTCTCTCTCTCTCTCTCTCTCTCTCTCTCTCTCTCTCCTCCCCTCCCCTTTTCCTCTCTTATATTTAGATCCTTATCTCGATAAGTTTAAGTCTTTCTTGGTTTGTTGGTTTTTTTCAGCAATCAATTAATCAAGAACTCTGACAGACTTATTTTGTATAGTTTATATAAAAAAAATTTAATATTCAAAAATGTATTTTTGATTTTCCTATTTATTCATTTATTTATTTTTTCTGATTATTTAATTCAAATAATTCAAACCAAAAGAAAAATCTTTTTTTTTTCATTTGGAATTTTCTTTTTCTTTCCGCCAGGCAGTCGTAGCATCGACGTTCTTCAAATGGAAGCAAAAAAAAAATCTACAATTATTCGATTCATCTTAACAGAGTATTTTTTTTTACCGCCAGAGGAAACGTTAGAATTTTTTTTCAGTGGACACGCACACGTTGAACATTTCGCGTTTGGGTCGAGTGTAAACTTTCATACGAGAGCAAGGTTTCATTTGCATGCGCAGTGGTTTTTAGGAAAAATATGTGAGGAAAAGGGAGCAAAAAAAAAAAAAAGAAAAGAAGAAAATTGCATAAATGCATACGATCGCACAGGACGTAAAATAAAAATCAGAGGCCCGTGAGAGGTGAACGCGATGAGCGATGCTGCGGCAACGGAGCACAGCCGTTCTCGTGGTCGTACGAGAAAGCGTCGTAGTGGGGATGTAAAAGGAGATGAAATAACTTTACAGAGTCTCGGCCAGCACCTGCCGTGTTGTCGATGCACACGTACACGCGTGTGTGTCTGTGTGTGTGTGTGTGTGTGTGTGCGACTGTGTGTTAACACGTACATGTAAGGTGGTTCTCGATAGATTTGTCAGCGAATATTTTACGCAAGAGTCCTCTCGATATATTCCAAACAAACGTGTAAAAATGATGTGACAACTTTTATGACTCTTAATTTAAAAGTTTGTTCATTTGACAAGATGCTTGTATCGCGTAAATGGCATATAAAAATTCCATATCGCAGAAAGGACGTACTGATATTGTAATATTACATTATGAGACGAGGACGAAAAAAAAAAAAATTCTAACGAGTGTGGGTTTGCAGCACGAGTCGAAGGCGATTGTTGCAATCACACGAGGCTAGAAAAATTTTGTTCGTCGAGTATTATACGAAATTTTATTTTACGCGGTGTGAAAATGGGAATTTTGTGCACGCGAAGCGTACGTAAAACGTCCATTATCGTACCGAGTACAATAAAGGTTTGTTTTTTTCGATTTCAGCTGCATTTGTTTTGTGATATTGGAAAGCTTTGGCCATAATCTTCGGTCTAGTGAATAGAAAACGATTGTGGCAAATAAAAAAAAAAATAATTGGCTCGATTATAATATTTTATTTTTAATTTTTTGCCCATTGTTCCAACATCCTTGCAAATTTTTGTTCATTATAATGATAATTCGTTTATTATCGTAATCATATAATTATAATAATTATATTTTTACATTGTTTTTTTTTATCATTGTAATAAAATAATTTGAAAAAATTACAAATAAAACAAAAAATTATTATAATGATAATTGTTTGGGTTTGTTTGGGTTGTTTTTGTTTTGTTTTTTTTAATTACTATTGTTTTATTGGAATAATAGTAAAATAAATAAATAAAGCCCAGAGAGAGAGAGAGAGAGAGAGGAAGAGAGAAAGAGACAAAGAGACAAAGAGAGAAAGACAAAAGTGTACAAACGAAAAAAAAATCTTTTCGCTTCGGTGCTGGAGCTTCTCGTGTTGCTGGGCATCGGGCCGAAGCGCGAGATGAAAAAAAGCAATAAGAAGAATAAGGATCAGTAAGAATTGGAGAGAGGAGCGAGCAGGTGCTCGGACACCGAGAAGCACCATCGACCATCGAGCAGCCTCTCTTCCTGTTTTCTGTACTCGGAGCAGCCTCCGATATATATATATCTATACAAACTATGGGCCGTTCTGCGTAAAGTCAGCCGATCATTAATGCACGTAATTGCATTCTGCTGGACCTAAAATACCACGTCTTTCTGCAAACTACCACGTCATCAACGACACGTGAAATATTTCGAAAATTATCCTTACTCGTATTCAATTTTGTAAAAAAAATATTCCTTCCAAAAGTC
>OZ010720.1:979484-1035081 GCA_963932345.1 Ophion ventricosus
GTCGTCCAATCGAAAAAATCTTTTGCTATATCCTAGATAATATTATAAAGAATATACACTATAAATTTCATTAAAATCAGTTTGAAAAAAGTGTCCTGCTGGACGAATATCTCCAGTATTTTCAATTTTTTTAAATTCGTCTCTTTCAAATTTCTTCATAAAACTATAATGTATTTGTGAGAAATAAATTTTATACACTTAATAGTCACGTCAAAAAAAAAAAATGTTTATTTTTATATCTATTTTTCCGACAGCCAAGATGGTGTCTTCAACTCAACGTTGAACGATCGTTACTACCTACCTTCAATGATACAAGACACACGAGTCTCGTTAGCCAAAACGCTGAAGCTCGAAGCAGCCCCTTGAAACATTGAACGCTCCTCGTTGTTTATTCCTGTCTAGACTTATCGTAATTCGGTGGAAGACTCGTGCAAGCGACTGAGCCAAAAAAGGGGCACGAAACTTTGGTGGACCGGTAAGTAAGTAGGCTTCCATGAAATCTATTGGGCCAGGTCGAGTATAACGTACGAACCTGTGAAGTTGAATGAGAAAAACCATGTGAAATCAGCTTAACGTCATGATGCGTGTGTACGTTGACTGTACATACGTGGCTCATAAAGTGTTCGTGTAGAATGGCAGAGTTGGTCTCACCAAGACAGGACATGGTCTTTGGTACGTGTTCTCTCTCCCTCTCTCTCTCTCCCTCCCTCTCTCTCTCTCTCTCTCTCTCTCTCTCTCTCTTTCTCTCTCCAGCACAAACTCGAAGAAGTTGGTCGCTGTTGCTGAAGAACCTCAGCCTGGAACGCATTGTGCAGAGAGGAGAATACATGCATACGTTGAGAGTTTGGGCTTACGAGCCAAGCTAAGCCGAGGAGCGTTTACCTGTGAAGAAAGAGAGAATACAGGGAGCAAGAGAGAGAGAGATTGGTAGTGAAGGTGGGGGGAGCAAAAAGATGGTGATACATGGAGAAAAAGAAAGACGAATGGTGGGGAAGAGCGGGTAAGGTAACGGATTGGTATGAGCGCCAACAACCGACTGGTAGAACTCCAATGGCGTGGATAGAGAGCTCAGGCAATGCTTTTAGATGGGAGAGAATTTTGTCAGCGAGCTGACTCAGTCGATACCCAACCTTATGATAGGAAAACAATAATTCCTACACTGCCAAAAAAATAATTTAAATAGGATCTATTTAATTCAAATAAGTTTTTGCGTTGTCGCACAGCCAACTACAATCCTATTTCAATTTTTTTCTCATTTTTCCAGCTATTCTTTTGAAATATTAAATATATTTAAATTAAATAAATAAAGATTAAACACGATAAATCGCATGAATACGAGAAAGGAATATTGGTTCATGACATAAAAGTGCGATGAAAGCAAAGTTAAATTATTTTTCTTTTTTTTTTCACTAAGGCTGTTATTTGGAAAAAAAATAAATTGACAGCCGCGAGACTATTTATGTATAGACTCTTCATTAGAAGACTGTTGACAGTTAGTAAAAAGTCACGACACGAATGAAGAGGGGTTGCGCTAGAATTCGAAAATCAAGTACTCAGAGATTTTTCACATCGATAATCTTTTGGAATATAATTTTATAGGTACCAATGTACATTTTAAACAAAAAAAAAATCGATTTTTGGAAAATCCTAGAGTTGCCTAAGGCCTTAAGTTCTCGGTCCAAAGCCAGCTCGCGCTGACAAAATTCAGGATTGTGGGGGAGGGGGCTGCCCCCCCTCTCCCTCCTGGATAGAGCCTACGCCTGGAGGAGGCTTTCTTACCTGGCTTCTCCCGTCAGCTGGCCTCGATTCCACACCGATTCTCTCTTTTCCACCTACGTGAAAGACCATGACTCTTTCTTAGCTTCGACGCCAGAGAGCGCTGGCTCCACACTGGGGAAAAGCCGTTGCCCTCGCGAGGGACCCTGACTGGTAGCTCGTCGGGTCGCTCGGTCAAGATACAGAAGGCGAGGAGGGAATTTCACCAAGAAAGGTGAAGCAAATGTGACCCAGCGGATGTATTCCAGCAATCGAGGGAGCCCGAGAGAGATAGAAATAGACTAAAGAAATAAAAATTTCGATAACGATAACGAATATGAACCTGGTATAAGTTGTCGATGTAATGACGATGAGAAAGTAACGATTTCCGGGAACTTTTCAAGCTTTGTAGACAATCGGTATGCTTAATGGGTTTCGATAAGTCGTAAGAATTCGATCCATTGAAAGAGTCACTGGATACTGGAATACTCTGCCCATTAGACTAGCCAAGAAGTGCCCGATCCCCCATCCCCAGAAAAAAATCGATCCAAAATAATGGAAGTCAATTAATCGATTAATCTTCAAGTCTGCCTCACGTGCCACCTCTCGCCACTCTGCCCTACGAAGAAAAAAAAAATGCTGGCTACGTCAATGACTCTACTCGCGCTGACTCGCGGTTGTTAGACAGTTTTTCCAATTCGTAGCCGTTATTTCAATGTCGTGAAAGCCTTCCTTCTGCGGTAATAGTTGGAACGATCTTCCACACCGGGATTACGCCGTTTACCGATTTTATTCGATCCGAAATATCGTTTGTGAAAAGAAAGTTTGCCCCGAGCGTTTCCGGTCAGGATATCATTCGCCCGGAGCATCTGTGAGATCTAATGGAGTTCGATAGGTCACGAAAAATATCAACGGGAGTAAAGGCTCCAGCGTAATATCCGCAACGCTTGCTCGAGAGCTTGGCAGTTGCTTGGAGTGCGAAAAAATACGTGCAAGAAGGTGTGCGGACTTTGCCACAAGCTTCTACCGCATTGCTAGTATATGTAACATTGGAAAATCGTGTAAGGACTCGATGACTCCAAGCGACACGTCTCGTTCACGTGGCTTCAGAGCTTCCCTAACCACCCACCCTCAACGCTTTACTTTGTCCAAGCTTCGTCATGAAAAGTTAATGCCACAGGGCAAACTCACTCAGGACCTTAGCGAGAGCTTTGCTAGTGTATGGCAGAGTCACAGGGACAAAGAAAAAAAAAACCGGATGAAGGTATACATGTTCCAGCGATAAATTGTTATGTATCCTACGGAGGAAAGAACTGCGAACGTGAGCACACGATGATGCAGCGTCCGTGATATGGAGGAAATCGATGAAGGAAAATACTCACCTGCGTCTGGCTATAAAAGATTCCTCGGGACAAGTTGCTTGGTCAGTTGGTCTCCAACTGTTCAAGTCTTCAACTCTCCAACATCTATCACCAACTTTCCAACTCTCCAGCTCTTCAACTCTTCAACTCTCCAACTTTCCAACTCTCCAGCTCTTCAACTCTTCAACTCTCCAACTCTCCAGCTCTTCAACTCTTCAACTCTCCAACTTTTCAACTCTCCAACTTTCCAACTCTCTAACTTTCCAACTCTCAAGCTCTCCAACTTTCCAACTCTCCAACTCTCAAGCTCTACAACTCTCTAACTCTTCAACTCTCCAACTCTTCAACTTACCAACTCTCCAACTTTCCAACTCTCCAACTCTCCAGCTCTCCAACACTCCAACTTTCCAACTCTCCAACTTTCCAACACTCCAACTTTCCAATTTTTCAACTCTCCAACATATATCTCCAACTTTCCAACTCTTCAACTCTTCAACTCTCTAACTTTCCAACTCCCCAACTTTCCAACTCTCCAAGTCTTCAGCTCTCCAACTCTGCTACTCTCCAACTCTTCAACTCTCCAACTCTTCAACTCTCCAACTCTCCAACATCTATTTCCAACATCTGTCTCCAACTTTCCAACTCTCCAACTCTTCAACTCTTCAATTCTCCAACTTTTATACTCTCCAACTCTCCAACTCTCTAACTCTCCAACTCTCAAACTCTCCAACCCTCCAACTCTCCAACTTTCGAACTCTCCAACTCTCCAACTTACCAACTCTCCAATCCTCCAACTCTCCAACTCTTCAACTCTTCAACTTTCCAACTCTCACTCTCCAACTCTTCAACTCTTCAACTCTCACTCTCCAACTCTCCAACTCTCCAACTCTCCAACTCTCCAACTCTCCAGCTCTCCAACCCTCCACCTCTCCAACCCAAACAAACTCACACTCTCCAACTCTCACTCTCCAGCTCTCCATCTCTCCAACTCTCCAACTCCTCAGCTCTCCAACTCTCCAGCTCTCCAACCTTCCAACTCTCCAACCCTCCAACCCTCCAACTCTTCAACTCTCACTCTCCAACTCTCCAACTCTTATACAAATATGGGCAACTTCATTTCTGATTTATTTGTCAATTCATGTTTGCTTACTCTTATCGACCTTCGTGCGTATTCTTTAACGCTCGCATATCCAAGAGTTCACAAATCTCGTTTTGATAGTTTTTAGTTGTTATTTAAAAAAAAAATTAAGTTTCCTAATTGTTTCTCATAATTTAATTAGAATGCTAGATATTCTTTCAATTAAGACAAAAACTGATTTGTAAAATATATTTGTTTGTTTTACCTTACCTTACCTATTCAGTGCAATCGACCGATCCTAAGAATGTCAAATTATCTAAATTTGGCTGAACAATCTCATATACCAATTCCCGAAAAACCGTCTCCAAGATATTTTAATAAAAATGGCATTGCCTAGTCTTCGGTAAATAATTTAAAATCCCACCAGTGAGTTTGAAAACGTCCGAGGATGCCAAGCAAGAAAATTGAACGAAGATGCGATCCGCGTACGATGGAATTCTGTTGAGTCTACGCCAATGTGGTTGGAGTGGGACCGGTGTGACGGGTCCGCAGATGTGAGGCCCTGGCTCGGCACGACGACGACGACCACCACCACCACCACCACCACCACTACCACCTCCACCAATGCGGCGTTAAACCGCATCGACGCCACATTGCAGAGAGAGGCCATAGCGCAGCCATCTCTTCTTTTTCCTCGATAACATGTGGTCTCGAAGTGAGCTCTCCTCTTCCTTTGCCCGTCGAACGTCTTCCATCTTCTCCGCTATTCTCGCATCTCTACAGCAGCAAATGACTGCCGCGGTACGTCGAGGCGCTTGATGCTTTTCTGAAATTCCTCCTCATTATAAACAAGCGGAGGGAACGAGAGAAAAACGGCCCCGCTCGAATAGCGGGAAAAACTCGTCGTCTTTCTGTTTTTCTACTGCGAGAACTTCAACAGCTTGGAAGCCAACAATCTTTCCTGAGAGAACGTTGATTGCCGTGAGGAGAGACATATTTTCTCTTGTTTCATCGGGCTCCTCGTCGTCATGGCGAATCTTAACCAAGTTCGCGATTTATTGTGTCGCCGTTCACCCAACGCTGGACGTCATATGAGAGACTTTCTCTACAGGAGCGTTGACTGCTGTGAAAAGTCTGAGATCAAACTCACTTCTCTAGGCATGACGACACGTGTAAATTCTAGATTTGTCTGATAGAGCGAAAGAATATTAGAGAGGAGAAAAAAAGAATGTGGATCTCTGAACTCTCGTCTCGTTGCATTATAACTTCGCATGTCGTCGCGTTACTTCGAGATTTTCTTGCTCCTCTAGTATTTACGAGACATTTTCTCGACCGCCGAAAAAGGCTGTTTGGAAAGACGAGAGAATGGAGAAGTGAAGAAAAAGATGGTATGCTCCTTCTGGGTAGGTTAAATAGATCGAACGCCAAAATTAGTTTGGTATGAGTCGTCGTAAAGTGTAGTAAAAGCGAGCATTAAAAATACATTTAGGTTGTTCGAATAGTTCGACCATTCTCGTCGTGTACTTCAATAATTTTCTTATGATTCATTAGTTAGAGGCTCAAACGACGTGTGCACTTAAATACGAATTAGTCAACTGGATAATTTACAGTAGAATTAAGAGAGAATTTAAATTTAGTGTTGTAAAATAAATATCAAAAATTCAAACGTTTTTTTTCCTATCTTGGACAAATATAAATGACTTCACTGAAACTTCGATCATTTCTCGTCTGCATCGAATTCGTACTCCGCTTTTCGCGCATTCTCTTCGTTATCGTTTTCTCTTCAAAATGCCGTTTCGTTTATGAAGTTCCAATGATTTTTCGATTTTTGGCAGAATTTCAAAGACGGAGCATCAATTTTTTACAATTTTTCCATACATACCCCTTTGTCTCTTTTTCGGCCATTCTTCAAGTGGACTTTTCGGCAAAACTAATCGAGATATCGGGATGAATCCAACGGCATTCTCTAAGTCTATAAAAATACTTTGAATAATACCTCTATTAAAGTTTACGTAACTCAAATAGAACCGACGCTACGGCTGTTTGAAATTTCGTGATTTTGGCCATTCCGGAAAGTGGCCCGAAAGGATCGAAAAAAAATTTTTGGACTTTAAAATCATTTCAGGGGTCTTTGTAACGGGAAATTTTTCGCTGATCACGAATATTATGGAGTTTTTGTCAAAAGTTCAAAATTACGCCGGCCAAAGGCGAAAAACCTATTTTTACACACTCTTAACGCTTTAGGTACGAAGCTATAATTCGCAACACGAATTATTATCGTTAAAGGTGAACTCCAACGTTCCCTACAGAAATAACCAAGTACAGCTGGCAAGTCCGATAAGTCAGTTAAAAAAGTTCAAATAAAGCCAATCTGAGCGCCGCGATTCCATTCGTGGCATCAGGCGTTCCACAATACAACGTTGCTCAAGAGCAAGAGCGAGCCAACAATTATTGTGATCCTTTGTGCCAATTTCATTCTCCCGCTTTCTCGGTTGAAAACTCGATTATCGACTATTCTGAGTTCGCCGAATAGATTTCCCAGTCTCCATAAATACAGAAGCTCACCGACAGTCTGCATTTGTCGTCGTGTTCTCCGTAAGAACGAGAACCTCGGAGACACGTTGCTTCGTACTTGCGGATTCTCCAGATCCAACTATCGAGATTATAAACGGCATCTAGGAAGCGCAGCAAGAAGAAAAGGGGAAAGAAATATCTCAATATTCCATTCTGACGTTTCGCCTTAAGTCTTTTATTTCTCCTAGGAATCGGATAAAAGAATCTGACGATCCTAAATGTAATAAAGATCAATTTGATTCCAGTCATAGAGGAAGATGGGCTAAAATACACTGCCAAAACAAAAAATATTACATTTAAATAGGATCTATTTAAATAAAATAGATTTCCTTGTCTCGCGGTCCTATTTGTTTCAAATATATATTTTTTTCGTTCAAGCTATTCTTTTTAAATATTAAATATATTCAAATTAAAGATTAGATTCGAATAAAATAAATAAAGATAAAAGACGATCGCACAGATACGAGAAAGGAACGTTCATGACATAAAAGTTAATTATCAAAATGAAGTTTGGCGCGGAACAAGTAGCTGAAGCTTCGAAAAAAAATACATTCAATTAGCAAGCACAGCCAGCTCTTCTCGTGTCTTCATCGTCCCATTTTTGCCGATCAGTTTTTCTCTTGTAGCTCCTAATCTTTGCCAATTTCCTTCGTCCGATTGGATTTTTTTTTGTACACTTCGAAAGAACATCGCGTTGATCCAACTGCGTCGTGCCGGATCAATTAATTGATCAATGGAGAAAAAAGGGCAAGTCAGAAAGAAACGGACAGAAGGTGAAGTGTCAAAATCAAAAGGAGCCATCAGTGTGAATGTGACGTCGTCCGATCCAAAGGGAGGGTGTGTACGCTTACAGAATTTCCAGTCCTTGGAACGAAAAGTAAAAAAAAAATCGATTGGAAGTGTAAGTAGTAAGTCTTGAAGAATTCCTTGTCTTCGTAGGCTCATCTTGATGGTCTTTGGAGAAAAGAAAAGAACAAAAGGGTTTCTTGGCCATTGTCATTGCCCGTGCCGCCGTCACGTGACTGACCCGTCGAAGGGTTCCAAAAGTTTCTGGTTAACGATCAACGAGTCCTTACAGACGCGAGCTCTGAGACTGGCAAAGAGGAAATGAAGAGAAGAAGAAGAAAAAAAAAGTGGATGAGCGAAAGAATCGACATGGCAAAGCCGTCATCGTTAGGGCTCTTTCGTTTCTCCTGGATCTCTCATTAATGCCAACAAAGCATCCATTCTTGTCCCTCATCCGCTAGAAGCATTACATAGTTTAGTTGCAAAAATGGACGAAAAGGAGGACAGTGGTAGAAAAAAACTAAAAAAAAAGTGGAAAGATTCTTAGTGATGACAACGTATAGAGTTTCGTTGCACGAGAGTACAGCGAAACTCGGTCCGGCGAGCAATCTGTCCAGGGATTGGAAGGATAATCAAAAGGAATGGTCAGACGATAGCAGGATTAAAAGAAGAGCAAGGAAGCGTGGGGGGGAGGGGAAAAAAGTAGCTGATGAAACGAGAAGCCTCGAAAGGGACGTACGTATAAAAATGACTCGATCATTTTCTTGATCCTCCTGCGTGACAAATAAGAAGAGTCCTTGTCGTTGTTATCGCACCCCATCATCACCCATTGAGTCCTACACATTCGCTGCTATGACAGACCTTTGTTACGTGATCAGACTGAACGGCGCTGTAAGAATAGACGTTAAAGGATCCGTTGTTCGCGGTGGAGAGAAGAAAAAAAAATCGAGGAGTTGGAAGTATGCGTTCGACGTAACCTCAAAGCTCGGTTAATATCATTCTCCGATCACTCTTTAATGCCTCAATGACTTCGAATTACGAAGCATCACTATGATGTCTTTATCCCAATTGCGGCTTCACTTTTTTTTTTAGTCCAATGTAATTATTTCTAGCATTTTCATTGTCCAAAGCCTGAAAAAAAAGACAGGTCGCCTCGAGCTGTGGCAATTGTTTCGTGCCGGGTAGAAATTTCTTAGGGATACCTAATTTCCGATCAGATCCCGATCGGGATATGCTACGGATTCCCTAGAAGAGTTATCCTCATCGCAATCCAGATTACGCCCACACTAAGTAGCACAAAGCGGAGACGTGAAGGCAAAAATTCGAAATACGTATTAAAAACACTTTATTCAGCAAATTAAATACATATTTTGCTTAGTTCGAACGATCTCCATTTAATTTAAGGCGAGCAACTACTTTAGGAGACCGAAAAGTAGATGTTTTTTTGGATTTTTTTTTCAATTGTGAAAAAAAACGGAAATTTCCGCAACTCTGACAATAATTTATTCATATTTTCATACATCTCTGGTAATTTTTTTAAATTATTTCATGCATTAATTAAGGTGTAATCCGCTGTGTCCCTTGGAGTAGCGTCGTTGTCGATTTGCGGGAATTGTGCAGCTCGCAACTTGCATCTGAAATAGTCCAACAAATTTTTTATACATTCTTGAGATGTTTTTTAAGAACATGAACCTAAATTTTGAAAAAAGAAAATCGAGAATAGAATGTTGGAACGTGTTTAAAAAAAAAATGATCGATTTTCAGCATTTTTTCCCGGCATTTTGCAATAATAAATATGTTTTAAACAATCTAATCTTTCCAACTTTAGGTTCATGTTTTAATAAATTATATTATGTAAACGTGTTCCAAATTTTACGATGATCCATCAATTGGGTTTTGAGTTGTGATTCACGCAAATTGAAAAAATGTCGTTTCGAGAAAAACACGTTTAAAGTTTCACAAACGAAAAACTTAAAGTCAAATGTGTTTGATCAAATGATAAAGTGTCTTACCGATTAATCAGCGATTCCAGCACCATACAGCAGTCCTTCCTCTTCCTCATGCAACTCATTTGAAGCTTGAATTTCCTCTTTACGAGCTTTTCGAGCTTCTTTTGTCTCTAATAAACTTTTTCCCAAACGCTGACGCGAACTTGTTGATGAATTTCGATGGGAAAGAAATATAAGACAGCAGGAAACACCAATCCAGAGTTCGTCAGAGAATATTCACCGTTCTTTCCAATCGAATAGTTCTATACGCAGAATTGCCAATGCAAAAAAAAAAAAAAGAACCTCATTCACACAAGTTACTTTTCACGTGAGCAAAGTTTGCATAAGCAGCTGCCTTGATATTTCTCGACTTTGTCCATTCAAGATCCAATGCAATTACCGAATGATAAATGGAAACGTAAATGGACTTGCCTCCACTTCTCGTACATTGTCCCGCTGCTTTTTTTTTTTTTGCTAATTATATATGTATAGTACAACGTTAACCAAAGTTCCGAGCCTTGCCTTTTTTTCTCCTCCTCCCTGTTTTTTTTTTTGCTTCCCCTTAATTCTCAACTTTCCTCAGGGCAGGTGGTTACGACTTTTACATCAGCTCGGAGTTCGCAATTCTTGGTTCACTTCGCAAAACCCAAGTATACGTAAGTATACGTAAAGAACAGTCATTGCGAAGTATACCGCTCGTTCGTAATTTGTATCAAACCTAACATTATGTCCTCACTTACCACGGGATAAACGATGTTTCCTCAAGGCTGAAATTATTTACAAAAGCGACTGAACCATTGACTGAAGAATAGCCTTCGATTTGCCCTTCAACTCTGGGCTTGGCTCATTGGGAGTGAATGTGGAAAAATAAACTTAGTTTGGCTTTTACCACGTCGATCCATTCCGCATGAATGTCCCGTATTGGAAAGCCTCGGCGATTATATCGTGCACCGAAGAAGAGTGCCGCGATGTTCTGAATCGCCCTGTACGAGCTTGGAGCACTCGCGGGTCTCGCGGGTCATGCTGCGAGTTGAGCAAAAGCCCGGCGGGGTGGGCGGTGAGGGGCGAGGGGGGAGACCCAGTAAAGGGGCTGTAGCAGTGCGCCGGAAATCCGTGCAACAGGTTGTCCCGACTCGTCAGGCACTCTCGGTGCAGGCTTTGCCTCGCGGTTTTTAGGGGCAGCAACATATCCGAAGGGAGAAAGAAAAGGGACGGAATGATAAGCAAAGCCAGTACATGTACACGTATCCAGACGTTGGTGTACGTGCGTCTGCAATGAGGGCAAGAGAACTGAGGTGAGAGAACAGAGAGCAGCCAGACAACTTCTGCCTTGCGTTGCTAAAGTCAGGAAAAGCTTCTTCTAGGTTTAACGCCGTGGCTGATGAAACTAAATTAAAGTTGCTTGAGATAGGTGAATTTAATAGCTGCCAAGTATTTGTTAAATTAATCGAGCTTGTCGTGCTAATTGAACACTCTTGTCCATTACAATTACCAGTTGATTCGAGACTGGAAGAAGATGGATCGATGCTTCGCGACATAATGAAAGCATCGATTATGCGCATACCACAACAACGTAACACTTTTTTCAGTTCCGAGGAAGACACAATTGGAAGTTGGTCCAGTGAAGACGGTTAGAAGTCATGCCAATGAAGACAGTTGGAAGTCATTCCAATGAAGGCAATTGGAAGTCATTCCAATAAAGACAGCTGGAAGTCATTCCAATGAAGACAGCTGGAAGTCATTCCAATGAAGACACAATTGGAAGGCACTCCAATAGAGGCAATTAGAAGTCATTCGAATGATGGCAATTGGAAGTCATTCCAATAGAGACAATTGGAAGTAATTTTAATGAAGACAGTTCGAAGTCATTCCAATGAAGGCAATTGGAAGTCATTCGCAATGAAGACACAATTGGAAGTCATTCCAATGAAGACACAATTGGAAGTCGTTTCAATGAAGTCACGATTGCAAGTCATTCCAATGAAGACAGTTGGAAGTCATTTCAATGAAGACAGTTGGAAGTCATTCCAATGAAGGTAATTAGAAGTCATTCCAATTAAGACACAATTGAAAGGCATCCCAATAGAAGCAATTAGAAGTTATTCCAATGAAGGCAATTGGGAATCATTCCAATAGAGACAGTTGGAAGTTATTCCAATGAAGGCAATTGGAAGTCATTCCAATCAAGACACAATTAGAAGTCATTCCAATAAAGACACAATTGGAAGTAATTCCAATGAAAGCTATTGGAAGTCGTTCTAATGAAGTCACAATTGGAAGACAGAAGGGCACCGAAGATCTTCAAGAATAATCGTAATCTACGAAACGGGGCAGAGAAAAATTGAAGAAACAGGATGCTGGAGCAACGTGCAACGAAAAAAAAAAAGTACTCGAGACCGTGAGGGTTATCTTCTTATTTTAACTTTCCACATTCCTCAAGAAGGCGCAGCGAGATAGGGAACGAAGCAAGCAGAGAAGAAGAGTAAGAGATGAATAAAAAGAGAAGCAGAGGACAAAATGACGATGGTGTCGAGTCTAACTGAGAGCATAAAGGGCGTACTTTGTTAAAGTTTCCTTAATACTTCGCTTCTATTTCGTTTGTGCCTCTTACGGTTCAGTCTCTCAACGTTTTGTCGTACTGTGCCAGATCTGCGGTGCTCTCAACTTTTACTCAGCCTTTACGTATATCTTTTTTTTAATATACAAGTTTTTTCTTATCTTTTTCTTTTCCTCTCTTACTTTTTTCTGCTCTCTCTCTCTCTCTCGCTCCCTCTCCCGAACAAAAAATTCATTCTTTTACTATTTATTACTTCATCCACTATACTGCAAAAATTATTGAAAAAAAAACGGATGCCATAGTCGAGTGACCTCGCGTATGTGACAAACCGGAAGTGATTGATCGTTTATTCATTGAGGGAGGCAGTAATCGCTAAAAAAAATTAACACTTTGAGCAATACACACGAGCCCATTTGACGTTTGTGTGAATGTCTTTATTGTACGCGCCGTGTAGGAGTAATGAAGATCTTACGTACATTGACTCAGTTCGGGTCAATAAGCACGTGACCTCGTATATCTTATCACGGAGCAATAAACTTTGTACGTTGCGTTGCTTCCTACACAGCCACAGTACACATTCTATATTTGAAGATAATTAACGCTGGATTCGTGGCCAAACGAAAAGAAAGAATTTTCAAAGAACGACACATTTATCAGGAAACTGCTACGCAATGCATTTATTATGTACATTACGTACAATCGCAATGCGCACAAGTGTAAACGTTGTTGGAAAAAAATGTGAGTTTTTTTTCCGGTTCGGAGCACGTGCGTGGGAGACACTCGAGCCAAAATAGCCATATTTTGGATTTTTTTTTTTTAGCTCAATAATAAAATAAATCGAGATAACGTGCACAGGGATTTATTATATTATTAATGAACCGTAAAAAATAATTTTACAAATCTACATTATCTCGTTTCCATCGTTCGGAAAAACTTCTGACTCATAAGCTTGTCCTCTTGACTTTTCAAGAGTCTCCTATATCTATAAGTTCTTACGAGAAAAGTTTTATTACCGTTGTGTTATAATTGCACTCGAGCTGTGTGGACTCGACTGAGAGAGAAACTCTTCACCCAATCGGTTCTAGTGATTTTTCGAAACGTACCTCTGTGCGGCGATGGGCTTTTCCGAGATCGACTTCTCGCAGTGACAGGGGCGCGAGTGTATCAACTTCTCGAGGTCCGACCCTTGAAAGCTCAGCCGGAGATACTCGAGAATGTTTCGTTGGATGAGAGGATGTTCCAAAGACCAAAGACACATACAGGAATAAACGTGCCATTCATTCTCATTTTTCAAACGTGCGCGTCAATGCGGTGTCTGAAATCTCCGACTATAATGCACACTTGTCTAAAGTTCTTGCGAACTTCATACCAATGTGGATTCATTGGAAGAAGAAAAAAAAAAAAACAAGTCACAGAGGAATGAAATATTTCATGAGGTTGCTGGGCCGTCTGTTATGATCGACCACTAGTGAAGACACAATTAGAAGCCATTGCAATTCAACATCATTGTCAGTTGGCTTCAACGAAGACACAATTGGAAGTCGTTCCAATGAAGATCCAATTGGATATCATTCCAATCCAAGATCATTGGAAGTAATTCCAATCGTAAATCATTGAAAGTCTGTTGGCTCCAACGAAGACACAATTGAAAGTCATTCCAATCCAACGTCGTTGGAAGTTGGCTTCAATAAAGACACAATTGGAAGTCATTCCAATCCAACATCTGCGTCCATTGGCTTCAGCGAAGACACAATTGGAAGTCTCTCAAATGAAGACACAATTGGAAGTCATCTCAATGAAGACACAATTGGAATTCATCATTGGAGGTCAGTTGGCTCCAACGAAGACACAATTGGAAGTCATCTCAATGAAGACACAATTGGAATTCATCATTGGAAGTCAGTTGGCTCCATGAAGAAACAATTGGAAGTCATCTCAATGAAGACACAATTGGAATTCATCATTGGAAGTCAGTTGGCTCCAGTGAAGACACAATTGGAAGTCATGTAAATAAAAACACAATTGGAATTCATCATTAGAAGTCAGTTTGGCTCCAATGAAGAAACAATTGAAAGTCATCTCAATGAAGGCACAATTGGAATTCATCATTGGAAGTTAGTTGGCTCCAATGAAGACACATTTGGAAGTCATCTCAATGAAGATACAATTGGAATTCATCATTGAAAGTCAGTTTGCTCCAATGAAGACAAAATTGGAAATCATTCCGATCCAACATCATTGTCCGTTGGCTTTAATGAAGACACAATTGGAAGTCGTTCCAAAGAAAGCCCAATTGGATGTAATTCCAATCCAACGTCATTGGAAGCCAGCTCTAATGGTGCCTGGAATTATCTAGATAAAAATACGCCATTCGAGTGGTGCAGACGAAAAAAAAAAAAAAATACTCTGTTGTGCACTGATGGCATGGAACTGTGCAAAAGGCACTTGGACGTTTCTGGCGTGCGAATCCTCAAGAGGAAACACGCCAGTGTAAGAGGGAAGGGGTGCGAGATATCGTCCTGGTATGGAACGAGGCGTGCTTGGCTGGTTTTGCTCGTAGAAAGAACTTGGGCTGGCAGAAACTCTTGGTGAACAATGAGGGAGAGCGTGGGACTGTGCATTCGTCGACAGTGCGTGTTCGCCTTCCGACGGAAATCTCAGAGACTCTTCGCACAGAAGGTTTTTTTTCTTTCGTATGCACGCCGATACAAACGCGCACATGTATACGAGAGTATTCCAACACAGTATATACGTTTGAGAGAAAGAGAGAAGTCGTCGTAATTCTTGCAAATGTGTATTGAAGAAGCGAACGATTGAGGGACGAGGAGAAGAATGAAGCGCGAAGGGAACGTGGAATGACTTTCATAACCCGTATACGAGTCAAAGATCCGGCCAGAGTTCAGTTGCAGATGCGATGTGTCGCTCATGAGATCCTCTCCATTACCTCTCGTGCTAATAATAGCCCATTATTACGCGTATTATCGTACACGCCCGACGTATGCAATATGCACGCGAATTCATTCACTTGCCTCGTATTACAACGCATTATGATCTTCCTCCGTGGTGAATAACTCGCCGAGAGATCTGACTGTGGAAAAAAATTTTTTTCCCCAATTTGCCTCGATTTGTCTATGAAAACTTTTGACCCAGGTTGATCGTTGAAAAGCACCGAGTTGAAGACTTCCAAATTAATTCTAAGTAAATGCCTGCCATTCAGGCTTCTTCAACGCCACGTATCTTTTGGAATTTTGTTTTTTTTTTTCGTCGAGAAAGCTCAAAAGCTCGCACGAAATTTTAAGGAAGCAATTTACAGGCTCCTCGTCATTCAACATTCTCTGAATATGGAATTTTATTATTCCCTCTTTTGCCACGGACGGTTTTTTTTTTTATAAGCACGGTTTTTGCCACTCAGACAGTTCTTGGATTTTTCCATCACTTCTGTATCATAGGCTAGAATAAACGAAGCGCGAAAAGTCAGTATGTTATTTCAAAGACACCAGCGATGAATTTCTATTTCGTGCGGTAAGCAGTCGATCGCGATACAGCTTTTGGAAAATTTTACCTTCGACCAAACGTCAGTCGACTTTGCGTTGGTATCCGCCGTATGTATTTGTGTGGATTGAGGAAACGAAGCACGTGTGTCCCATAAGACAAATGAGAATCTACAGGAAGCCATGGCTGACACACAACGTCGCTCGCGTCTGGATAACTATAAATTCACGCCTGGAGATATTCTCTTGGCAGACGAGAAAGAAATCGAATAGAGAATACAATAAAACGAGTACATGAAAGAGAGAGGGAGAGGAGAGAGAGAGAGAGAGAGAGAGAGAGAGAGAGAGAGAGAGAGAGAGAGGGAAAGAGAGAGAGAGAAAGAGAGAGAGAGAGATATGCCACGTAATGTCATCCGTTCAGAGGACGTCGTGTACGTGCAAGGTGCCGCGGTACCGTCATAGTCATTTTCGTTTCCGCCGTCGTACATTTTATCTCTTTTGAAAACTTCTAAAAGTTCAAAAAGAACCTCAAGTAATAAAAAATCTCCTGCCCCTCTCACTCCCACATCCCACAAAACATTGTTGTTTGTCTTACCTCATAAAATAAATTCTGGTTTATCTTAAAAGTAATTTTACTTTTTTTATTTATAAAAAACTTATAAAAACTTGATAAGTTTCATTATATTTTTGTTACTTATGAAAAAAACTTATAAAACTTTTGAGACTTGCCTTATAAAAAAAAAAATCTGATTAACCTTAGAGGTAATTATTATTTCTCTCAATTCAAGCAATTCTTTTATTAAAATATATAAAACTTATCTTTTAAAAACTTTATAAGTTTCATTATATTTTTTACTTCTAAAAAACTTTTGAGAGTTGCCTTATAAAAAAAAAAATTCTGGCTACCCTTACGAATAATTATTATTTCTTATAACCCAAACAATTCTTTTATTTTTTCTTTTTCTTTTAATCAATTGTCGAAAAAAATCGAAACGACTTATAAAATAGCCAAGTGCAATGTACCTATTATGCAAGTGCACAAGAAACATTGTACACAAAAAATTGTTAAGCCTCCGAAATAATTTTAAATTATTTTAATAATTTACAAAATGTAATTATTTTTTTAAATCATCGATTCCGTCGTCTATTTCATGGACGTGTGTGTGGGTGCGCGAGTGTACGTGTACGTATATAGGAATCGCGACGATATAGCAATATAGGAAGAAAGAACGGGATAGAAGTGAAAATCGCGAGTCGAGTAGTCACATAAGAAGAGTTATAGAACGTTATCATCTTTCTCTCGAACGTCTCGAAGAGCAATACTGTCATATATATATATATCCAATATATACGTTTCGATTCCTCCTTATTCTCGCTTCTCACCTTACCCAACCTCTTCACCTCCTGATTCTCTTCTTGCATTTCGTCTTATCGTTTTATGCCAGGCCCTTTGACGTCTCAGAGGCAATTCCTCCGATCGTGGCATGCAGAGGCAGCGTACCATTTCGACGATGGTTAAAGTTGAATTATACTCCCCACGGAGCTCAACGTACTCCACCAAGCTCCATTACTAAAAATTGCGATTACTCAATTGGATTTTGTTGTTTGAATATTCCATCGTTTGTAATGGGAAAAAAAGGGAGCCAAGTTTTCGAACGGCTTACTTTCGATCAACTCCAGGTTATGGACAACAACAGAAATCTCGAGAAATTTAACCTCGGAGCTAATATAAATGTGCATTGATAGCGTTTGATCGACTTAGGCATTACCTTGCACCTCATCATATAAAAAAAAATCAATGAAAATTGATATGAAAAATTCAATGAAAACAAAAAAATTAGCCATCGTAATACTGATCTCAGTGTAAATCTAGAGGTATATAAAATACCAAACGTATTGGCTGTAGTACAACAGAAAATTATACCTATAGTGATAACCGCTGGCGACGGGCCACATCCATCGCTACGAGCCTCTGGCTCGCAAATAGCACGAGCATCGAAGCACGCGAATCAAAGTCAAAGCACCTTTTGCTCCTTCTCAGTGGATGGTCATCATCGTGGTCGCGGCCAAGAGAGAGAGAGAGAGAGAGAGAGAGATGAGCTAAATTTAGCCTTCGACCCGCCATACTTCCCCTTCCATCATCTCAACAGCGTAAGATTCTACTCGTCCTCTTCTCATGCAAAACCAGCATGCTTCGCCTTTCTCATCGTTCACCTTCTCTCTCTTTTCCTGCCTTACCTTCTTCCTGTTTCCCTCTGCCACTACACCCACCCCCTCCCCCCTCTCCTCCTCACTCGCTCACTGTCTTCCCCTAAATATCTCCGGGAAAACATTGAACCCAAGTTCAGGGGAGCGAGGCGTATTTGTGGCCTTAGGCCATGTGAGAATCCACATGATGGAAAAGTGTGTACGAGTGGATGAGAATTCACCGGCGCCGAGTATAACGGTCATATACACGGGAACCGTCCGTAGCAGACAGCCCTACCAATAAATCATTCTTCGATATCAATTCGCCATTATTTATCGTGGTCCACAGATAATCCTTATGTCAGTGTAAGATCAGGAAAAACAAGTGTAATTTATTTTTTCAATTCAATGGAGTACATTTTTTTTATTGTATAGGAATTTGCTAAATTTAGTAAATTGGAAGAAAGACATTTTTCTGAAGGAAGACATTTTTCACAGAGTAGAAGAAGTGCCTTCATCGCACAGCACTTGTCGGGTTCATTATCAAATTCTAAAGTATTTTTTAGGAATTTACTAAAATTGATTGAATATGAAGGAAATGAAATTTACTAAATTTACTTAATTCAATAATTGATTGAATTCCTAAACTTACTAAATTTACTCAATTCATAAATTGATTCAATTCCTAAATTTACTAAATTTTCACTAAATTCAGGATTTTACAACAATTTTAATTAATAAAATCCTCTCGGATGGTCAGAATTCTACGATAAATTGGTCAATTGGTATATCGAACAACTATATAGAAAAGTCTTTAGAATGTTGATGGCGACTGGTCTCTTCGAGGTCCGAGGACAGAATTCCCTTTGTTGTCCATTTCAATAGGCGTCTTTCCTAGAACCTTTGGGCCTTTGTCCCTTGTCTAATTCCTTAGCTTCGGAATGAGCAGACCTGGCGTTTATGACCCAGTCAAGAGTCAAGCAGCTCGATATTTCGACCGAGTCTCGCCAATGCGTAAAGCAGAGTAAAACTTTTCTCACACTGTAAAAATTCATTTTCCAGTGCCTTTCGAGTAAAATAAATGATTATATATATATATATATATATATATCTATATATATATATATATTTGCATCATGTTTGCTTGCACACAAGGGATCAAGTTGTTGTACTTTCTCCAATGTAAAGGCTTCATCCAGCTTCCCCGAAGCATCTCTATCAAGCGCCATCACACAGCCAACACATCGTGATGCATTGCAGAATTTTTCAGTGCCACGTTGCTTTATCCCCATGCGGCCCTCAACTTCCGGGCTCATCCCCATCAAGGAAATTACTCGTTTTTTTTTTTTTCCCACGTGTATGAGTATGCAGAGCGCGATGGCGCTTCGCAAACACCGTTTAATACCTCGTCTTATGTAACCAAATGGAATGGGACGATGAGAGCCGATGGAGAACCAAAACGTCGCGCCAAAGGGGCGCGCCGTTATCGGGCGAACATATTCGGTCTCGTACACACATACCGGGCTTGATATTAAAGTTTTATAGTTTCAAAGCATCCGAGGGAGAGAGAAAAGTGAGATACGATCCCTCTCTCTCTCTCTCTCTCTCTCTGCTTTGGATTTTTTTCGGCCTCCTTCCACATACTCGTGGATACATGAAAGCAAACGTGTTTTATAGCCTCGTTTCAACGTACTTGTGCATGTGTACACATTGGCGTAACTTGGTAGGGACCATCCCCTCCACCGACAAGCCTTCAGCTTTTTCGTAAAGTTGATTTTCTTCCATTAAGGCCTTAATGCAACGAAAATTATATTTCATTTTTTATTTTTATTATTTTCCAAAATCGTCTTTTAGAGATTTAGGTTGTAGATCGCTAAACGAGGATTCTAAAAAAACGCTTTCGTTATTTTCGTAGCTTAGATCTATTCAAGGAAATATAGGACGTGGAAAAAAATAATCATTTCGTTGCATTCCAACGATGCAAACTTCGTCATTTATTTTATAATTCCAATTAATTTTATGGTTTCGCCGAAAAAAAAAATCACAAAATGTGCCCTTTTTTTGGCCTCTAGAGTGGCCTAAGGCCTTCACGTCTTTTTTACATTACGATTTTTTTTTATCGTTGTAAACTTTTCCGCCTTAATGTTAACATAAGTGCGTAATTTAAGCAAGTTACATAAATCATGTGTGTTACGTGATTATCGACTGTTATGTAAATTTTATTTAAACAGAAGATTATTGTGACTGAAACCAGTTCCTGTCAGACTGGCAAAAAAAAATATTTAATTTAAATCGGATCTATTTAAATCAAAGAAAATGTTTTCCTTGTCTCGCAGCCTACCACGACCTCATTTGTTTCAAATATTTTTTTTTTTGTTCTTTTGAAAAGAACAAAAGATCTTGATTTGAAAAAAATAAATATATTTAAACCAATTTTACTGATGGAATGCAATAGGACAAAAATTGATTTCACGAAAAATCTAGTTATTTCAAACAAAAAAAAAAAAAATCAGACACATCCAGTTAATATCAAAAGAATTGTTCTGTCAGTGCAGGCAGGCCAAGCTTCTGCACTCTCCTTTACCAAGGAAAAATGCTGGCTACGCCAATGTGTGTAGAATACCTCTGACAGTTGTACGTATCTACGTGGACTTTCATCGTTGTCTTTCCTCTGGCACGGTCCATCCTTCTTTCTCTCTTCAACGTTGAATCTTTATGGACGTTGCGAGAGAGACCGTCCAACAGCCGGAATGAAAGAGCTCCTTGTTAGCACACGAGCGGCGATAGCGCTACCACATACGTCTCTTTTTTAATTTTTATTATTACCGTTTTTTTTTTTTTGCGCGCCTCGTATACGTACGGGCGTAGATATCCGTAGAAAGTTTTACCGGGCATCCAGCTTCCTCTGTATGCCGCAGCAATCGGCGGCTCTGATTAATAGACAGAGCCACCATCTTGGAATCTGTAAATTAACAAACGGATATGCGCACTTTTTTTTTGCCGATTTACCAACGATGATCATTATCGATATATTGATATTGATGGATGACGAGGTTGATGACCTCAGCACATGCCTTGTTTGGCTTTTCTTCTGTTTGGGTTTGTTTGGGCTAACGTTTAGGCCTTCCTGAGGAGAGTCCTCGAAGCATTTCCTTTTATGAGACTTCCTGAATTATTTTTTCTCATGACACGATTTGTACAATTATAAGCTGTTACGTAATAACATTAAATCATTTTGTCGAGTAGTTAAATTAAAATAGTTCAAAGCAAGCATCCATTGATGCTTTATTCTCCGGTTTTCCTTATCGCATCGTCGTTGAAGTTTGTTTATTGAAATTCCTGAAAATGAAATGAAAATTAGTTGGAAAAAAAAATCACAAAATATGCCCTTTTTTTGCCTCTAGAGTGGCCTAAGGCCTTAAGCAAGAAACGACCTAATTAGGCTCGTTTCTCAATTGTCCGATCATTCGAGTAATCCAACAGCGATTAAATTATCTTTAATGAATTTTCGATCTATTGATAACACGAAAGTTCACCGAGAGAGCGAGACTGAACTTTCTAACCTCTTGGAAGCTTCAGCAAAAAAGAAAAAAAAAAAAAACCAAGAAAAACTTTACGTAACGACGTTAAGGACGGAAGAAACGAAAGACACTTCCGCTTCGTTTACCTCCAGCCTTACAGGCTGTAATGCCGGAGCACCGGGAATATTGGTTACTGAAATAGCCAGGAGGACTTTTTACCGATAACGAGCAAGATATCGCTTTTTTTTCCCAGCCATACTCAGTGAGAAACGTAATCATAAAACAATTTGACGTTTCCGATTAATGGAAATCATCGCTTGGCTGAACGTATATTGTTCTTGGTTAAAAATAAAAACAATTTTTATTTCTTAATTCTGGGTACATGTTGCTTCTAATATAATTAAAATATAAGCAAAGATGATGACGTAATTTTAAAAAATTTACCACGAGAGCCGCACTGTAACAAAATGCCCTGGCTGCAAAGCAGTATTTCTTCATTTTTTTTATTATGGCTGTAAAAATGCACAGGAAAAAAAATATATTATGAAAATCACGATTCTCGAAGTCTTTGAAACGCCAATTGGGTTTATTTAACTTTTCCTTCATCCTACCAATTCCCAATACCGTATGCACTGAATTTGTACCTAGCGCGCCTTTTTTCAAAGTTCTCTCGTGGAAAATTATTCTGGGTCAGGTAACATACGAGAAACTGCGATCAACTGCGTGCTCGCTTGAGTAATTGCGTTTTAATGATCCTCGTGAATGTGTAGCAACTCTCTCTTTCTCTCTCTCTCTCTCTCTCTCTCTCTCTCTTTCTCTCTCTCTCTCGCTCTCTCTCGCTCTCTCTCGCTCTCTGTCGCTCTCTCTCTCTCTCTCTTCAACGACCAATCGAGTGTGAGATACACGCTGCATAGAGGTACATGCAAGCTACGATTTTCTGCAAGACTGCAAATGCAACAGCCATTGAATGAACATCTGTGAAGGAAAAAAAAATGATCTGCACAACAATACTTTCGTATCTTTGATCATCTCATTTACATCGGATCACTGTACGAAATGGGATTTTTTTAATCGGTATTCATCTCGATATAAAAAATTGACATTTATTTATTGAGCCACTCAGGAGCAAGACAAAAAATAGGCATATTCTAGGCATTTTTTTAAAGCAATAATCGAAATAAACGTATTTTCATGCACAGGTATTTATTTTATTACTAAAGAACTATACAAAATCATTTTTTCGTAGTGCTTAATAACGAAGTGGCGGTTGCATAGCATTTCTCCTTTGACGCCTTTTTTTTGGAAGGGTCCAGGGGTCGAAATGTAGCTAATGCCATTTTTGACCTGGAACAGAAAAAAAGCAAAAAAATTTCCATTCTATACAAAAACAGATTATATTATTTATATAATATTATTCAATTCATTATATTAATTTTTATATATTTCATTTATATAAAATATATTTTATATATATAAAATATAAAATATATAAAAATGAATATAATTAATTTAATAATATTATATAAATAATATAAGCTGTTCTTTTATAAAATCGAATTTTATTTGGTTTTTTGTTCTAGGTCAATTATATATTAATATTATATATTTTTTGTCTAACGATTTTCTCATGGCATTTTATACTTTTTGTTTTAGAAATGCGCCATTTTGACAAAAAACAATTTATGAAAAAAATCCTACGTACTTCTATAGCTATTCTTACATACAATCAAAAAAACTTTAGTGTCCCATCATAACTGAAAAATTATAGGAGCTGTTGATCCGGCCGTTGACTTTCCCGAAATAAAGGCGTCATCGGAAAAATGCTGCACAGTCGCCCTTTTCACATGTATCGCTGTGAAAAAAATATCTTTCTATAGTCAATTACGTGTATAATAAAACCTCTATTTTGTAATTCCGATTTATTTTATGGTTTCGCTGAAAAAAAAAATTCACAGAAGTGAATCAGCATGTTGCATAAATAAAAATGAATGTCTTCCAATATTGACGTTGAATTGTCTACATGTTGATGATGTTCTTTCAAAGTTTATAAATAATGGAGCCAATTGAAAAATAGTGACTGCTGCTCCGAATTCCCATGCACTATGCACTCTAATTAACTTTCACCGGTATACAAAATTTCTCCTCATTGTCACTGAGTCTAAGTGGATTCATAGTTCACCCCCTGTACCCTCCCCCCGTCCGCCCCTCGCCGAAAAAAAAACACCAGGCGCGTTGCCCACTTTCCATACATTCAACGAAAAACCCATTGACCCATTTTACACACTGGCATTGTTGGAGGTGTACCACGAACGCATAAATACGTTTATCACTGAATGGGCGACATTCAATAGACTCTCTGGTCGAAAAGTGGCTGGATGTGTCGTTTGGTGTGTCACTTATATACGGCTGTTCCCACAAATTCTCAATAATACAAGAACCTTTTCAATTTTTTCTCCCACACGCACACATGTCCTCCTTCGACTGACGTACAATGAAACATGGACGTTTTTTTTATTCCAGAGAGCAGAACAAGTCGAGAGACTCCATCTGTTCTGTGTACAATTTGAAACTGTTATCTCGAGAGCTGTGCAGTATTCCTCTGGCATTATCTGCCAGTTGGTTGGTGGTCGATCGTCGACCCAAGTTTCGTCGAAAGAGATAAGCTTGGAGAAACGATGAAGACGATCCTTCAGCTTGTAACGAACCAAAGAGATAATTGCGAGGAAATTTATAGCTCAGATTCAGTCGCAATGATCTCGATGAAACGATCGAAGCTGATACCTGGCCAATGTTATCAAAAGAAAAATCAAACTCTTCCTACAGCCTTGTAAAAGGCTGTTTGGATTCTCCATTCGACAACAGCCCTTGTCGTTGATCGATTGCGACAAGAATGCAGACCTACGCATTGGTAGTCCACACGTTGAACCTTGAAATTGATGCAACTCGCAAGCTCCTTCATCGTATACGATCTTCCGATGGATCAGCCTCCTTCAATCTCCTCACTTTGACATATCCTCGCGCGTACCAAAGACTCTTGTGGAATATAGTAGTACGATAGAGGGTGTTAAACTTGGGGATATCCGGAATATAGTGAGCCTTTCCCACTCCTCTACCGTGCTTTCACGCTTGTTCGTAAAAGCCGGCCCTTTCGCTTGCGACACGCTGAAAAGACTATACGCGTCACTTGCTTCCTTCCGAGGGATCCACATAGGCTTATTCCCTCGATGCTTTTCACTGTGTGCCCATCTCTTTTGCTTCTACCTATGGCAAACACGTCACCACTACACACGCCTAGGGATATCGAGTAAAGGAAGCCTTTTCGAGGCCCCAATACACACAGACGTATTGCTATTCTTGTAGAATGCATCATAAACTATAAAGTCTTTCACGAGCGGGTAAAAAAAAAGTCTGCTGGTACGCGAGGAACACATACGTATGGAAAGAGAGAGAGAGAGAGGGGGAGGGAGAGAGAGAGAGAGAGAGAGAGAGAGAGAGAGAAAAGAAAAGAGTAGGAAACAAAGAGGGCGTGCTACATTTGGACAAAAGAATCGCGAAAGGGCTGCCTGAAGAGAAAATTGAGAGAAAAAGTCCGACAAACAGATGGAAATCCAGGTCCTCCACCACTTTAATTCCAAAGACACTGGCGTTTCTTTCCAACGTGATTTGGAAATGTGATTTATGAGTTTATATGACGTCTAGAGGATGCGAGAACAACTTTCAAAGAGAATATTCCTGAAACTAGGAACATATTTCTACTTGCAGTCTCTCCTTCTCTCTCTCTCTCTCTCTCTCTCTCTCTCTCTCTCTCTCTCTCTCTCTCTCTCTCTCTCTCTCTATCTTTCTCCAGCTTTTTCTCCAGACACGGGTCATACGGAGAAAGATAAAGAGTAGCGTGGATCGTTATACGGATACGTAGCATCACTTTTATTTAATGATGATGTATGTGCAGCCAGACAAGTTTCGAAATTATCTACGAAACTCCTAATTCCCACTGCACATCCACTTCTTGTTTGGGTTCTTGGCTTTGAGAGAAGAAAAAAAACAAACAGACGACATGAAACCAAAAGATTTCAATGGCCAATGCTGAGAGTTGGTATCTCAAAGACACCATTGAGTTATTAGTCCAGGAAAAATAAACTTTTGCAAAAGTAAATATCCTTATAACCGATTTTTCAATTGGAATATATTAGAAGGAGGCTCCTAAGTGTAAATCCAAGTTTTCGTCTCTGAGAAGGGCGAGTGCTAGCCGCTATCTTGAAAAACACGTGTTTGCAAATACCTCATAAACGGTGCGTGGTGCGGTAAAAATAATAGAGACCTTTTTTCTAGGACATTATATTTTCTATACCTTTCGTTTGAAACTTTTTTCTCTATATTTAATATTTTCCGAGATATAGTCGGTTGAACAATTTCAGTTGTCGTTTTCGTCAAATATCTTGATAATGGTTGGAGATGCAAAAAAAATAATAGATATCGAACTTGCAGAGCATGAAATTCTCTACAAATTTTATTTGAAACTTATTTCCGTAAAATGAATAGGTAATAAGATGCAGGCGCTCTTTTCAAACAAATTCCACACGAACGAAGCCGCGGTCGGGATCTAGTTGAAGATACTGTAATTCTATTTACGCACAATGAACATTTCAAGAAAGTCATACAAGAAAGTTTCGAATAACAATGAGTTATCCACACTGTCCGATTGAGTCATTGCAAAAATGGACAAAAATAAACTGTCGATTGTCGATGTAAGCCCGTCTCGAGGACGCCGAGTTTCGACTTCCTCGTCACATACGTAACGAGATAGATATACAAGAGAATATAAAATAAAATCGAAAGAACGAGTGGGATATATCGCATTGACGACGGATCCAACTAGGCGTCCTCTAACGGATGCTGTGGCACATTAGGAAGAAGGGCCCCAAGAGTCATGGACCCCTGTCGTCCTTTTACACGTACACGAGAGGAGAGGACTAAAAGGGGTCACGGACCAGCATCACGACGAGCACGTAGCTCGCCCCGGGCAAACCCGAGAAGAAGAAGAAGAAGAAGAAGAGGACCAGAGTGAGCTGACAAAGAGAGAAGCAAGGAGAAGCTGGGAGAGGGAGAGCCAAAAGAAAGAAAGGAAAAACAAGACGGTGGAAAGGTACACGGCATAAAGGCCCCAGTGAGGGAGAGCGAGAGAGAGAGAGAGAGAGAGAGAGAGAGAGAGAAATCGAGTGGGGGTTCTCGTATAAAAACATACAGCTATATACTTGTTGCCACGGTCGTCGTCGTAATCCCGGACGTCCAGACAATGGCGGCGTCAGGGGCCAGCCGGTTCTTGACACGCAGCCGAGAAAACCTCGCCACGCTGGCAGCCTGGAATAGGACCCCGCCGGGCCCCACGGTAGAGGGCCTTCGCGGTTACAGCGTTGCCAAGTCGTACGCCAAACCAAGTTGAGCCACAACCAACCGTGATGGAGGGGAAACCTTCACAGGTATAAAAGATAAATACTTCGCCAAGCCCCCGTAGTCTCTCCTTCCTACCTACGCTTATTCTTAGCTATATAAAACCGAGAGAAGGCAAGGCGTTGTGTTCGTTCTTTCAGGCTTAGTAAAATACCACGTTTATCTGGAGCGCCTCCAAAGTATTCCGTTCAATCGAGATGAGCCTGATGAGAAAATGGATTTATACGCTGTGGCTTCAATAGCCAAGGAATCTGCTCTCAATCAGGTATACCCCTTGGAAATGAACTGTCCAAGAACTTGAACATCTTTACCAGTAATCAGGAATAATCGACGAGGACCTTTAAAGGGGGGGGGGGGCACAACGGAGTACGTGGCGAAAAAAAATTGGTGAATGTTGGGAATTGTGTCAAAGACTATCTGTAGGATTTTATTCGAGTTTGTTTCTATTTGAAAGTATAAATATTGAGGTATATTGATAAATGATTTTATGAATTTATGTCAACTGGGAGCGATATTGTGGACGGCTTGATGCACTGCGCAAACGCGTCCAGGCACTTATAGCTGTTTGGGGTAATTGGGGATTTTTATCGTCTGCGATGTTTTTATATGCCATTTTTGGGAGCCTTGGGCACCTAAGGTAAAAAATAGTGCTACAGTATAACTCAAAACTTTATTTTAATAACAGAATTCCGAACAAAATTCTTTACATTCAATAAAAAAAATGAAAAAAAAACAATATATGGACGTGGAAAGACTGATATTTATACCTGGAGAAAAGTGACATAGGTTATTTATTCCAAGTAATTATATTTAAATTAAATAAAAATAATGCTACAGTAAAAAAATAGTGCTACAGTATAACTATTGAAACTTTATTTTAATAACAGAATTCCGAACAAAATTCTTTACATTCAATAAAAAAAATGAAAAAAAAAAAACTATATATAGACGTTGAAAGACTTATATTTATACCTGGAGAAAAGTGACATAGGTTATTTATTCTAAGTAATGATATTTAAATTAAATGGAGATCGTTCGAACTAAGAAAATATGTATTTAATTTGCTAAGAAAAAATGTACTTAATACGTATTTGAAATCCTTGCCACTACGTCTCTGTAGCTACGTAGTGGGCGCCATCTGGATTCTGATGAGGACAACACTTCTAGGGAATCCGTATCATATCCCGATCGGAATCCGATCGGAGCTTAAATGTCCCTAAGAAATTTCTGCACGGGTTCTAAGCGAAAACTCTTTTTTTTTTCTCGAGTTTTCCAAAACTGTAGTGCGGCCTAACCTCTTAAATATGCGGAATGTAGGAGCAAGTTTCGAAGCTGCTCCTGCTTTCTCTTTGGCTCCTGTTGATGACTCTTTGGAGATGACTGTCTTTTTCCTAGCCGGAGCTACCGAAGTGACAGAAGCCAACGTTGTCAGATCTCAGGCGATCCGAGAAAAGAAACTCTCAATAGGATAGGGATAGAAAGAGAGAGGAAGAGAGAGAGAGAGCGAGTGAAAAAGAAGAGAATGGCAGACAAGAAAGATCGGAAGGAACATAGTGAGGATGCAGCAACATCACGAAGAGGAGAGATGCGACCATCTGCTGGCCCTTGGGGCTTTGAATCTTTGATGGCTCGCGTGACTCGGCAGCAACGTCTACCACCACCACCACCACCAACATCACCGTCGCCACATCACGCAGCCACCGCACCGCACGGCTTCGCTACGAAGATGAAATTGGAGTCTTTCGTGCTGGGAGGCTGATGGTTCCCGCCTTGGAGACCAACGCCGGCTAAAACGTGCAGCACACGAACACACCCCTCCACCAACCAACGCAAGAGTATCTTCTTTGCTCATTGGCATCGACGTAGTCGCAAGTGCAACTGCGACTTCAGAATTTTCCACGCTTTCGAAGACCCTTGATACTTGGCTCTCCATTATCCAAGAAAGAAAATGATTCACCAACGAACATTCTGGTGTCCAACCGAAGAAAAACCTCCATTAAAGGGACAACTCCCTGTTTTGGCACTCCCCACGTTCTGGAAATATCTTTTTTTTTTCTGTTCAAGCTATTCTTTTTAAATATTATATTCAAATTAAATAAATAAAGTTTAGATTGTGAAAATGAACATTATTTTTTAGGGGACACGCCGTAACGCTTCGTTCCATTCTCCAAGTTATTGCCTTGTAATGGCACAACCGTATAAAATAACGTATCAAATAAAAAAGCCATAAAATGAAAAATAAAAATCCTATAAAATAAAATAATAACGGCGATGGAACGCAGTCGTAAAAAAAAAAAAAAAAAGCACCTTGTTTAAACATAATATCTGAATTCACAGTCTACCCGCATGCACGTATAGCTTCCTCGTGTGTGTACGCGCAAAAGCTTTCGAGACGTTTCCTCTCCACTGGTGGAATTTGCGAACAAACGCCGAGCGAGGGACGGGAAAAAAAAAAAAAGACGTTAGGGACGGTTACCCGCGGTGTACGTACCATCATCGTGGCTGAAGAGAAGTTTCATCTTCCAGTTTTTCCGTCAAATCTCACGATGGCTCTCGTCGGAGCCAGAGGAATGGGGTGAAGTGCTCGCGGAAGAGAAAAATACAAGGGTGTGCGGAGATCACCTTGTGTTGGGGAGAGACGGCGGGTGGGGGGATGATGGGGAGGTGGCCTTAAGGGTATTTTCGGCGCCTTAGGCGATGAACGACGGATCATCGTCGCTCATACTATAAATATATATATGCGCTTAATTCCCCAACTCTAAAAAATTTTCATTTGTTAAAATGATTTTTTTATTTATTCGAATGATTGTTTTTTGAATTATAGAAAAAGATTTTTGATCATCAAAAACAAATATATATATATATATTTTTTAAATAATGAAAATAAATAATTTCGATAAATAAAACAATGTTTGGGTTTGTTTGGGTTTGTAATGTTTCAATAAAGTCATCTTGATTATTTTCCTTCACTTAACCAAAACCTACATTAATATATAAATATGCGCTTCTGCAAGTCTGAAAATTCTTTTAATTATTACATTTTTTTTTTAATTATAAAAGTTACTTTTATCAATTATTTAAATTAGTAAATTAATTATATTAATATAATATATTTTCTATTAATTACTATAAATTGTCATATTAATTTAAAAACTTAATTTTCTTTTTAATTATAAAAGTTACTTTTATAACTTCCTTTTCTGCCATATTTTTTTTTCTGCCCATTCGAATCCGCTGAAACTCGTTTTTTTACTGGCCAAACATTTTTATACTTTCCGAATTAACCGCATATTTATATATATATATACGCTTACTTTTGCAAGTCCAAAATTATTTTTATTTATTATTTTCTTTTTTCATTATTAAAAAATATATATGTAAATAAATATGCGCTTATTTCTGCAAGTATAAAAATGTTTGGCCAGTAAAAAACGATTTTCCGGCGGATTCGAATAGGCAGGAAAAAAAATTTTGCAGTAAACAAAATGATAAAAGTAACTTTTATAACTTTGGAAATATCTGGCTACATTTTTGTACAAGAATAGAGTACGGTACGAGATATTTTAAAATTGAGTTTTACAGTTAAAACAATCGAATCGTACTTATGAAAAAAGAAGGATCCTAAAAAAATGAGCCTGCATACAATGACTCTCGAAATAATATATAATTCCAATTTTACAAAATGACTTTCTCGTTGAAGGTCTCCAGCTCGTCCGCGTCCATTTTTAGAAGATTATCCCTTTATCCAAATAATCTTCACATTTTTTTTCATCTTCTTTCATACATTTGTCTGCAAAGTACGTTCTTTTTCCATCGATCACTCTTCGGCGGAATTTGGCTGGGGAAGGCTGTAAAAAAAAAAATATAAAATAAGTTTGAGAAAAAGAAGAAACGATAAGGGAGGGTGATATCAGGAAATACGAATAAAAGGGGGGGGGTGGAATAGCATGCGTTGAAAGATATAAATATAGTGACAAAGGAATAAAAGTGGAAGAGACAAAGCATTTTTATCAACCCTTATACCCCCCGCTTGGAGGAGGATGAAAGAAACGCGCCTGTTTTATCTAGCGGAAGTGACGAATGGCAACGACTGCAAAGTTTCTTCTGCCCCGCAAGGATATTCGTCCCTATTTTTTTTTTCTTCTTCGTTGTTGACACAAAACACACGTAATACATATGACTCTGCCTGCTTTGAATCTGCAAATAAAATCCTACGAGTAATAGCGCCCATCAATAATCAAAAAACACATTCGCGATATTACGGTAGTCTCTCGTGGCCAAGTAATTAAAAGCAAACTTCGCCGCGTTGAATTTACCCCGACCATGAGTAATCCACGGATAAGAGAAAGAAAAAAAAAACAATTGTTCCATCCGTAGAATTTTTGCACAAAGATCGTTTTTGTTTTTTGCCTCGCTACGAGAATCCTCATTTTGCATCAATTTATTCGACAAACTTTGGAATTTTTACGGCACTTCCTTCCGAACTAATAACGGATAGGGAACCGTGAAAAAAAAAGAAAAATTCGTAAAGAATTTTCCACCCTCATTGCCCTTTATTTCTCTGCTGCAGAAAACAGACGAAGCAAAAAAAAAAAGAAACGTGAATCCATTATTACCATACATTTTTTTACAGATATTGAGCTTTGGATCCCCGCTCTTCCGATCCTTTCCGCTTTCTCTATTTTTGTTCCTCGATATCGCTGTTAAAAAAAAAAAAAGGCCTGCGCATCCCTGATACGCGAATCGCGACCCCTCGAGTTCATAAGAAAATTATAATTGCCAGCACAATTAATTGGATGTTTCGTATTTCATTATATTAATTGCTAACTTTAGAATTTGAAAGTAAGAAATAAAGAAAAAAAAAAGGTAGAGTGCTATATTTCTCAGGCACGGTGGTACATTGACAGAAAAATTCTTTTGATATTAACTGAATGCGTCTGTTCGATTGTTTTTTTTTTTATTAACTAGATTTTTCGTCAAATCAAATTTTTCCTAATGCATTTCATTATTAAAATTATTTATTTTAAATAATTGTTAAAATAATTATTTAAATTCATTGAATTATATAACTATACATAATTATATAATATTATATAATTTATGATATAATTATATTATAAATTATATTAATTATTAAATTAATATATTTTAATAATATTATTAAATTATATTAATTTAATAATTTATATAATTTATATTAGAAATTGTTCAATTAATATAAGAAAAAATTATTCAAATTCATTGAATAATTCAAATAATTATTCAAAGTTCAAATAATGTTCAAACAAAATAATGCATTTGTTCAAATCAAGATCCATTTAATATCGTCTAATAACTAAATATTTATTCCTAATAAATCTGTGATTTGGTTTCATCTGATAGTACAAGACGAAAAGAGACAGACGGAAAATTGGTACACGATTCAGTCTCTCAAAAATCTCCTCGTTTTTTTTTTTTCATTAGAAAATTGTTGTAACATTCTGCAGTTGAGGAAAAAGGCGTTAGTATTTCTGTACATAAATAGTCGCGCCTGTTAATAAAAGGCACGAACTATTTTCCTTTTTTCTAAATCACAGCCTTGTTAGTAAAAAAGAAAAATAAACTTTTTTTTTCACCGCTGTTTTATGTCGTGAAAATTTCTTTCTCCTATTCGTGCGATATATCGTTTTTTATCTTTATTTATCAGTCATTCAGTCAGTCCGCCAGTCGGCAGAATAAAACTAAAAAATAAGAATTGCTTCTCACATTCTTCGACAAATAAATTCCCATGGTGACTGGAAATCATAAAGTTTCTTTAATTTACATTTGTTTATCAAAAACAGCCGTTATTAAATCATCATTTATTCTCGTATACGTCAACAAAGCTTGAAGTAGCGTAGAAAAGGATTTGGCGAGGAAGGGGGGGGGGGGGGGGAGTGGTTGAATTGGAAGGCGAACGAGATATACATTATTCTCACCCGAGGGCACACTATATCTCCTCTTTCCTTTTATCCCAACATGGCAACAAAGTCGAAACCAGAAAACGGGTTTGGTATGGCTTGTGCCAAGCTGCAGGGCTTTCTGGCCGCCTGTTTCGTAGCTTCTTGGACTCTCTTATACCGTTCAACGTGGCAGAGGTTTGCTGATACTTCTCCTCTGTTCAACAAACTCTTTTCTCTCTTTTTGTTTCCATTTTTATTTCTTTTTTTTTTTTTCTTCACTCGCTCAACACGTTGCCTCCTCTCACACCCAGACGACTTCTTCACCGCAGCGAACGCTGAAGACTCCATGCCTACCCTCTTGCTCAAACCTCAAAGTCGTTGCGTTTATCAACACATATGTATGTATCAATGTTAATGTGTGTGTGTGTGTGTGGTGCTTTTCAAGTTCTTCGCGGCGTCCTCTAATAGCAGGCGAGGGAGGGATAATTTTGGCCCTTGAAGAAGATTGCAGGGTCCATGTATTCCTCCAGGCTCCAGGAACAGAAAGAAAAAAATGGACAAAGGCAAGGCAACTGGCGCCTCAAAATTGGTCGACATTTATCCGAGGGCGATTCTAAGCAAACCTATATCTGGTTATCTGGTTACTATCTAGATAGTATTCTGATAGTAAAAAAAAATAATACTGAAGGAATTGACAAGTAAGTAAATGGACACTCTAGCACGAGCAAATGGACGTGTAGTGCAGATGAAAGCTGATAGGGATAAGGATTTATCGAACATAACCCCAAAACACGTGACTCAAAGTTCTTCAGATACGTTGAGAATCTTCTAATTGTCCGAAATCATTTGTACACCAAGAGACATTGCCATCGATTGCATCTGAATTTCCTCATAATGAAAAATGCTAATCAATGCATTGGTAATCACGAAGCTCCTGCGGATATGTCGTTTAATAGAGTTCATATGTTGGATACGCGTGTATAAGTGTGAGCGGTAGATCGGAAAGCGATTCATTGAAAATGCATTGAATATCCAAAGGCAAATCGCGATGGAGCGTGTCACGTAGAAGACACAAAACCCAACATACGGATGGCCTTTCATTGGTACACCTAACTATTGAATTGTTTTCATTTAATTGAAAAGCACTTTGCTCTGCAGTTCACAATTCCTCTCGGTTGTACACTCTTTACCCGTTGATGCATTTTACAGCCGCGGGAATACATTAGCCATTTCGATACTTCACTACCGTCCAGCTCTTTTCATTGGACCCTCAGTCCTACACTGACAGAAATATTCTTTTCATATTAACTAGATGCGTCCATTTGATTTTTTAAAAATGTACTCGCTTTTTTCGTGAAATCAAATTTTTCCTATTACATTCCATTATTAAAATTGTTTTAAATGTATTGATTTATTTAAATAATGATCGTAATATCGTTAGTGAAAAAAAAGAATAATATATTGCTTTCTCGTATTCATGCGATATATCCTGTTTTATCTTTATTTATTTAATTTGAATATATTTAATATTTAAAAAGAATAGCTTGAATAAATAAATAAAAAATCGAAACAAATAAGCTCGTAGTACGCTTTTAAAGTCTTTTAATTATTAAATTTTTTTTTTAATTATAAAAGTTACTTTTACCAATTATTTAAATTATCATATTAATTTAAAAAGTTAATTTTCTTTTGAATTATAAAAGTTACTTTTATAACTTCCTTTTCTGCCAAATTTTTTTTTCTGCCCATTCGAATCTAAAATTATTTTTATTTATTATTTGTTTTCATTATTAAAAAATATATATGTATATAAATATGCGCTTATTTCTGCAAGTATAAAAATGTTTGGCCAGTACAAAGTTAAAATCTATTTTAATTAAATAGATCCTATTTAAATTACATTTTTCTTCCTTCATTAGATATGAGAATATTTTGATACTATCTTTCGTGGTTTTTTGTTTTTTTTTTTCTGCAATAGAAATGCTGTATTCAAGTTCTTGCGTTGAAAATTAGAATATTAATTTTCGCGATATCCTTTCAACGCAACCGTCAACGAAATGCTAAACGCTGAGAATGATAGAACGTTATTTAGTTAGCAACGAGCTGCAGACAAGTCCTGGCTCTAGTTTCGATATCAACGACACTGCCCGCAGTGTAGAGCATAACTCCTTTTTCCTTCCTGTCCATCATCCTCAGTCTCCAAAGTTAATTAAATTATATCTAAACGAAATACACGTATCATTCGTATCAGCCATTCAAGTGTGCACACATTGTCAAACGTATATCAAAATGACTGGCGTATGTTGTGGAAACGCAGCCAGATATACGATCGTAAAACTTTCGTTTTTTTTTGTTTAGGAAAATCTGAAAACCGAGCTTCACAGCGATGAGTCCTCCATACATCGTTGAGCAAGCGTGTAGTCGCGACTATTTTCCTCATCTGCCATCCAGGCTGCATTTACCCGCACGAACAGTCGAATAATGTCTGGCATGCTCCAATTTCCCATTATTCAGGCAGTTTGGCCGCGTCGAAAGGTTACAGCCGCGAAGCGAAGAGAATAAACGGCGGGGTGGGTGGAAGCGGGATTCAGTTGCATACTGAGCATTCTCCCCGTTGTAGCGCGGCGACGTTATCCTGGAAACGCTGGAAGCTCTGCGGTCTGCACGGCATCTGCGCTATGGAGCTATAATGGTATTGATAGCGATAACAGTGAATCGAAATAACGTCGCTCTCTGACCAGGAGTCTCCATCGTTAATTGACTTTATTCGTGGCGTAACGAAAGCCCCGGCTCAGCCAGTCAGTTAGCCCGACCATGGGACGTATTTATGAATGACCGTTGGGCGGCACTCTTCGATAATCAATAACCGCAGCAAACGAAGAATTGACCGCATCCATAAACACGCATACCATTATTAAACGATAATTAGGGGCTGATGTTATTTTTTTTTTTTTTTGGCGACGAGAATGACAAGAATGACGAGGATCCAGGAAAAGACTCAGTGCAGAAATTTATTGGTTAATCCCCCAGATCATACCACACCCATATAGAGATTTTATAGGGACCCTAAACGTAGGGAATCCATATTGGAATCCAAGTGGATTCCACGCTATTTCCCGATTCGCGTCGTTGAAGAATTTTTTATTTACAACTGGATGTTGTTGGATCTCCAAAAAAAAAAAAAAAATACTTTCGTGATTGGAATCGAATTAGGATTTAACGCGACGACCTATGAAATTCCTATCAGGAAGTAAGGACAAGCACGAGAATCCAATTGTTTTCCTACGACAATTTCTGCACGACTCTCTCTCTCTCTCTCTCTCTCCTCTTTCCCTCCAGAAGCGTTATTCCACTACGGCAGAGACGCAGGCCAAGAGTACTTCTGTTTTTCACGCTTTATAATCTAAACGACAATTTATGGCAAAAAAGGACTTCAAGCGAAACGAGGAAACGTTGGTGAAGCGAAAAAAAAAGATTGTTTTCGAAGGCTTTTGCCCGAAAGTCTGGTAATAGTTGTACTGTGCTGCAAGCTACGGAAATGATGTTGTCGAAGTAGAAAGAAGTAAGAGCGACGAAAGAATAGTGATCGATACTAGACGGGTAGGTATTAAGCATCGGCAAAGTGATGTATACATGCATGTATATTGCATTGGTAAAAGCCAAAGGCGATGTTCAATGAAGTAGCAAGCAACAGCAGCATCAGCAAGAGTCTAGAAGTTCACCCGACAGAATCGAGCCGAAAGTTTCTTTTTTTTTTTTCTTTCTACGCCGGACCGATGAGACAGGCTACCAAGTGTGAGGGTGTGGGAAACGAGAAAAACTGTATTCGAAGCTATTACCTAGGGAAAATAATCAAGGAACCGCAAAGAGAGCCCAGTCCCAATAAGCTCCATCTGCCTCCACGTTCAACCGCATTGAAAAAAAAAATCTGATACGACGGAGTAGTCCTGCTCATCATATACATCGCCAAGTCCGAGGGATGCAAGTTCGAAACTCGCAAGAGGTGACTGGCCAGAAGTCAAGGGTCATCAAAGTTTTCGCCCACTCAAGAACCGTCAAAACTATCGTTCTATTGGGATCGGAAGTCCATCGACGAAGTTTACTCTCGAGAGGTTGAGACCGAAGACACATACTGGAATCGGGTGATAAAAGGAAACGAGGAAAGAGGTCCAAGTCTTTTGCGACGAGTCTTTCCAATTAGGCTCCCGGTAAAGAGGATTGGTAATCGGGGCAAATAGGAGACGAAACATGGCCGAGAGCTGTCAGGGTGTAAAAGCGTTTTCAAACACCAATACAATCCAACCACGCTGTCCAAGGACACTGACACATCCTAAAATCCAGTCTGGAAAGAACAAAGTTCAAAGACATAAGATCGAGCTTATTCTCTGATGATATTTTTTTGCACTTATGGGGAAGTGAATGGCTCAGTCTAGGCTGTCGAAGTTTTTGAAATCTTGTTAACTACAGCAACAACTTTTTTCCCATCGCTTGTCATTGGTAAAGCTCGTGAAGAAGGTTGGCAGAGAGAGAGAGAGAGAGAGAGAGAGAGAGTCTCTTTTCTTTTCCTGATGCACCACCACTCGATTTTGTAACTTTCACTAACTGATTTATTGCACTGATAGAAAAATTCTATTGATATTAACTAGATGGGTCTATTTGATTTTTTTTTAAATTTAAATTAACTAGATTTTGTCGAAGAATCAAATTTTTCCTACTGCATTCCATTATTGAAAATTATTTTGAATATATTTATTTATTCAAATCAAGATCTATTTAATATCGTCTAATAACTAAATATTTTTTATTTCCTCCTAATAAATCTGTAATTCGGTTTCATCTGTTCAAAAAATAATTTCGTTAAATCCACTAAGTAGATCTATTTAAAAAGAAAAATTTATCAAAAATAACTTTCGTAGAGTCAAGCATTTTTCTATTTGATTGAATTAATGATCTGTCTTTATTGTTCAAGCTATTGACCAACGCTTGGATTTGTTTGGGTTTACAGAAATTTATATTTGAATCAAATAGCCGTTTATTTACGCTAATAAAAAGATTGTTTATTCAAAAATATATCTCAAACGTTCGAAGAAAGGATGTGCTTGAATCTAATCTTTATTTATTTAATTTTAATATATTTAATATTTGACAAGAATAGCTGGAACAAATAATAATATATATTTCAAACAAATAGGATCGTAGTAGGTAGTGAGACAAGGAAAACACCTATTTAATTTAAATAGATCCTATTTAAATTAAATATTTTTTTTAGCAGTTTGATTTTGCTCGATTTACCTTTTTAGCTGTTCAACCTCCCTCTGTGAAACAATCCACATGACAATGTCGTTTTGCATCGATCATCGAAGTTCCGTGTTTTGATACTCCATATTTCGTTCAACTATTATCAAAGTTTTCAGACTTTGTTAAATCAAAAGTCATAGATGACAGCAGCTGCAGTCTTATCAGAATTTTGATGCTACAAAGTTTACAAAAGATTGAAAAGTAGTGTGGTAAATTGAGGTTGGGATTAATAAATGAGAAGTAAATATCGGGAGTGATGGAAGAATCAGCGGGAGAGCCTCGTCGCAGTAGAATTGTGGATAGCGTGGGCGGAGCATCAGGGTCGAAAAACAATCTCTTTCTCTCTTCCTCTCTCTCTCTCTCTCTCTTTCTCTCTCTTTCTCTTACTCTCGTTCGGTTCACGTGCTCTTGCCTCTCGAGAAAAGTACACGGCAGAAAAATCAAGGTAAACATTTTTTCGTTCCCCATGGAGGGACGTTGGAACGTTCCAAAGAGGTCTGCAGTCCGGTCCTGCCAAGCCCAGGTTGTTGACGGCTACAGTTTACCAATGGCCTTCTGACTCCTGAACCCTCGAACGGTCTCCGCTAAAACTCCAACGTGCCAAGCGCTTTTTCAACCCTCAATACAGATATTCGACAGCGAAGAGAAAGCCACGACTTCTCGCACCGGAGTTCAACTAAAGGAAGTTGAAAGTGACGAACTTTTGCGACCCCCGCGTGGGTAGCAAAGCGCATCGCGGCTACTCTTCGGGGCCCTCGTTTATACAGGAGAGAGACTGCACACTCGATGCTAAAGTGCACATAGATATAAACCCGTGTGTGGATGCAGGGAGAAAAAGTCTTTTGTGTTTGATGCGCGTGGGCGAACTGATAGAAGAGCGAGAGGCGAAACGTTTTACGACGCGTGGCGCCAACAACTAGGTGGTTTTTTTTTAACTCTCGTCGATATTTGATACCGTTTAGCAGAGATGAGGCTACGATTTGTGCGTGGGAGAGAGATGAAAAACCAAAGGGACCAGACCAAAGGGACCACAGGGACCAAAGGGACCAGAGGGACCAGAGGGACCAGAGGGACCAAAGGGACCAGAGGGACCAACGGGACCAAAGGGACCGAAGGGACCAAAGGGACAAAAAGGACCAAAGGGACCAAAGGGACCAGCCCAAACTTTCCTCGCTCTGCATATCCTAGATAATTAAATGGTATTAGATATTTGTTAATCTTGAATTTTGTTGTATATATCTATGAACAATTAAAAAAAAAAAAATCTATTGACTGGGAGCGCTGTTATTATGGCCGGCATTGAACCTATCAAAATGTAATGTGTAAAGTCCTTCGCATCGTAAGATTTTTTTTAAATAAATAAATAAATAAAAATTCACCAAATGGCGGCTGATTAAAATTGACATTAATTTTTCAACCTAAATTTCTGGTCTTTCTGGCATGATGAAAGAAAGAAATGATTTTTAAAAAAATCCTAGGCTGCGAAGGGCTTTATACCCTTATAGGAAATTTTATGCAATCATGAAGACCGCCAGCGAGTGACATGTTTTACGCCAACCGCAATAACAACGCTCCCAGTCAATATATATCTATAAAAAAAAATTATCAATGTACCTTGATATTTATACTTTCGAATAAATCAAACTGGAATGAAATCGGACAAATAGTTTTTGAGATAATAATTCTCAAAGCATCACCTATTTTTTTTCAATGTCTACTCGCCAGTGCCCCCTTAATCTTCCTCTTCGCTTCCAGCAGAAATCCAATTTAAATCATCCAAACGGATATCATAGCTCAAACATTTTCAAGGTAGAAAGATCTTCGTATGATTCATGGAACAGATTGATTACCCGTTGGATGTAATTTATGCGAAGGTTGAAACACGAGAAATAACGAGGCTAATACGTTTTAGAAAGACGCGTGATTGATGAAAATGATTGAATGTTTCTACTTAATATTCAAATGTTAAGTAGAAATTTAAAAAAAAATTAATTTGTGTATTTTGTAATTCGTACTTTGTCATTTATTTTTCATAAAAAAAATTACAAAGTACGAATTATAAAATACAAATTAAAATAAAAATTAAATTTTTGTTTCAAATGTCCAGAATTAATTCCGGACGCTTTGAAAAAATTGAGAAATTAGCTGTTTTTTTTTTTATATTTACAAAAAAAAATGTATATTCTGCCACGCCGAAATGATACTGTAACGTTATTATAATCTACAATGTTTCTACTTAAATTCTGCCACGCCGAAATGATACTGTAACGTTATTATAATCTACAATGTTTCTACTTAATATTCGCGCATAATTTTTATTTTTTTCAATAAAAAATTAAAAAGTAGGAAATTAAAAAATACGAATTTTAATGTTTTTTTTTTCAATGTTGCCAGAATTAATTGCCCTAGTGTACCACCCTTCTCCACACATCCACACGTGTACATATTCTCGTACACGTGAAGCCCAAACATCGAGGAGCTATATAATGTGCATGTGTACATATCAGCCGGGGTAATAAACCGATGCCGCGTTGTAGCGATAATGAGTCGACGTAACGAATATTTATGCCCCCCCCCCCCCCCGAGTGCACAGTATGCATACTGCGCAGCGTAACACTCGAAGCAGGGGAAGGAAGAAGCTTGAGAGTCGCGGCATCGCTCATTGCGCTATCGTCTCCGTTATCGTTGTACTACTGGAACACAACGTCCCTCTCTCTCTCTCTCTCTCTCTCTCTCTCTCTCTCTCTCTCACTCTCTCTCTCTCTCTCTCTTTCTCTCTTTCTCGCTCTCACCTCACCCCTCCCCCTCGGTTATTAACATCACACTCCACGTTGCTATCTTTGTAAGAGCGAGGCCTTCTCGAGGAGCTCATCGACCCGTTTTCTCGATAACCCGGCGCCATATTTTTCCTCTCGCCTGTTTAAGTTGAAGTCGAAAAATGGGAAAAACAAGGTGGCAGCAATGGAAAACGCAATTGTAGTTCAAGACGAAGAAGACTGTTGGTCATAAACGGAAATTCAGCAAGCTCCGAGCTTTTTGGATTTCTTCATTTGGCATCCTTCCTCTGGGCTTGAATGTTTTATAGTACAACGCTGAAACAACGAATAATATCGTCTTTATTGTGAAAAAAATGGTTACTAGTCACTACATTTTCCCATCTTTCTGGTGATAGGTAGATTCGACGTCGTAAGAACGACACATCTTTAGATGCCATCCACGAATCGACCCAATTTTTTGGTATCCCTCGTAAGAATGGAAGCGCTGCTCGGACAAGCCATGAGTCGTCGATCGAAATAGGTGGGTAATCGGAAGGAGCAATATTTGGAGAATACATGCGGGTGTGGCGGGGACATCCCAAGTTAAGCGCTTCTGACGTTTCCTTGATCGGTTTCGCGACACGAGGCCGAGCGTTGTCGTGCTGGAAAATCACTTTGTCGTGTCTTTTTCGCGTAATCTGGCCCTTTTTGCTTCAATTCTCGGCTCAATTGCATCAATTGTTGTTGGTAAACATTTGACGTTGATCAACATCAAATGATTCTGCAAGTTCTTCTTGCGTTTGACTCGAGTCTTCATCGAGTAAAGCTTCCACTTCCTCATCTCCAAACTTTTTCAACTGGCCTGGACGTTCCTCATCTTCCGTGTCAAAATCACCTGTTTTTTTTTATAGCGTCGAAACCAGTAGCCACATGTTGAAATCGATGGAGCATATTCGTCATAAGCTTCCCCTGACAGCATTCGTTGACTTTCAGCAGCACTTTTCTTCAAACGAAAGCAAAAAAACAAAGCTCTCCGCAAATTGCGTTTCGTTGACACAAAATTTGACATATTCAATGTTCAAAAAAAAAATGCTCTTTTACACTTCAGCAATGCAAAATTAATGCAAACACCTAATAGCTTCTTCTGCTTGTAACGATCGATAATTGGTGGCGCACGTCTACTCAATTTCATCAAATGATACGGTTTTTTGGGAATGCAGTTAAACCTGCTGTCAAATGGCTATGCACTTCAGACCCTACGACACAAACCTAATATAACAATCCGAATATCCGATCGAATTATTCATCGAAATAATTATCTAGCTGTTGTATCAATGTGGACAAATTGGATATCAAGCATCAGCCCTCCAGTGTCATCCTCATAGACTACATGACTGATATCAATCCGTTCGAGTGATCACACGTTGGTCAACTTATCTGAGGGTACCTCGGCAAGTTATCGTACTATTGTACAATGCTGTGATATACACGGGTCTAGACACATTTGCATGTGCACACGTGTATATCTATGCCATTTATGTAAATCCCCTCGATATCCATCGAGGAGTGAGTCGTGAAAACAAGTGAATATGCATGTGCGTGATACTTGAAGATGAGAGGCTCAGGATATAAGCGAGAACGGACCGGAAATCAAACCGTGTACTAGAGCCAGCGCCGTGGCAATCTCGTCGTCTTGGCGTGTCCAACAATATCCGGTCGCGTTGTAGAGTTCGATACTCGATCCATCGTGGCGTGTGTAACAGCGACAATTCGTGAAAATCTGGAACACTATTTTAGGCTTTATCGAGGATTCAACAGCTGTAGGATTTATTTAAAATCTACTGAATCTTTAGCGACCGTCTGTTCTTAGACAACGAATGTGATGACTTCGCGCCAACAACCTTGTTTGGTTTGAGTTTCCCATTGGATTGGCGCGGACGTGAGAATAGCTGTTCGACGTATTAGGTCTAGGCTTAGGTTTAGAATTAGGCTGGTAGATATATTATGGCTAGATCGATACGAGATGTATTTGACTTTCGATTACTCGTGGAATTGACGGAGTTGATTAAATAAAAAAAATGCCTGTACGATAGTTGATGATGGAGGTCTTCAGTGCTGATATGAGCCTGAACTTTTTGGACGAACTGTTCAGCTCATTGAAGAAGGCTAAAACTTTCTTCCTAATCGAGGTCTCCTTTAATTCATAACCAGCCATGGCAATATTTTTAGCTCATTGGACGTAGAGCTCCAATCATTGGTCGTCACCTGGTAGATCCGATAAAACGCAAAAGGCTCTATGTGCATGGTCAAAATAACAGCAATTCCTTGAACCACAAATACATCGATCGTGAAAACGGCCTGATGGAGGAGACTGGAAGATAGTCGACGAGCTGAAAGCCGCGACGAGTGAACAGCGCCATCGTATAGGCATTGGATCGTCGTCATCATCGTTGTCGACGTCGTCGTCGTCGGCGTCGTCGTCGTCGATCGCATCGCTCCCACACGTATATATACGTATATGACGAGAACGAGAGTGCAACGCGCTCGTACAATTGGCTATGTGGAGACTCTCAGAGCTTACGGGGCACGTATGTAAGTGGCAGGGTTGTTCAGTCGAAGGGGCCAACGGGTTGAACGCGCTCGAACTATCGTGGACGCGCGCTCCCGAACCCTTCTAACGTTATGTTCAAAGTTATAGGACGCGTGTACACGTCCGAGGCTAGTAATGCGTTGATAGGTGTAGGTGGACGAGGAAGGATGCAGGTCAGCCAAGGCCGAAATATCCGCCCCGCATCCACACCTCAAATGCCTATATAGTTTTCCCACGAGGTGTTCCTAAAAGTCTAAACCTCAAATCCAAAATTTTAATACTCCTTTGGATACTGTTAAATTTTGGGGTACAAGGAAAAATTCGAAGAGTGGAAGATACTGGAAAGTCTGTAAAATTGAACGACCTGGCTGATGCTTAGGTATTTGTCTTTGAATAATAATATCAACGAGTTATCTACAAATCGATAAGAACAAATCATCTGATCGCTGATAAATCATTCGGTAAAGTTGTTTTTTTTAATTGGTATAAAGACAATCTTTACATATCTGGTTTTAATTTTACGCAAGAGTATTGGTGAAGAATATTTGATCGTGGCTGAAACCATGCTCCACTGCTGTGCGATGTTTCCGTTCCATTATGTATGCTCGATACATACTTCCATGTACACATATATATTCCATACTAACCTCTCATATTGGGGTACACGATGGATTTTGATTTCGATCGAAACTCGTTAACATCGACCGTTGAACAACAGTAACTTTCCACGAAGTCATCATCGTCCGTCCTTCAATCTCTTTGCCTCTCTTCCGGTATGTCGTGTCTTTCGGCGTGTCGACAGGGATGAAATAACCCTGAACGGAACGTAGGCGTAAAATTGGCAAACTTTCCCACATAAATTGGTATACGTCACATGCAGCTCCGAAAGATAGAACTTCCGAAATGGATATTATACTGTAGGCCTTCGAGTGACATTAGGGTCTGAAGTGCACAGCCATTTGACAGCAGGTTTAACTTCATTCCCAAAACGGTATCATTTTTGATGAAATTGTGTACACGTACGCCATCAATTATCGATCGCTACAGGCAGAAGAAGCTATTAGGTGTGTGCATTAATTTAAAGGGATTGATCAAAAAATGACATAACCAGTACTATATCGTATCGGGTCATATCGTTACTAATTTTATGACAAAGCATCATCACGTGGCTTTAGCCTTTCAGTACGTGTTATTTTGCTGAAGTGTAAAAGAGTATTTTTATTTTGAGCATTGAATATGTCAAATTTTGTGCCAACGAAGCGCAATTTGCGGGGAGCTTTGCTTTTTTGCTTTCGTTTGAAGAAAATTGCTGCTGAAAGTCAACGAATGCTGTCAGGGGAAGCTTATGACGATTCAGCTCCATCGATTTCAACATGTGGCTACTGGTTTCGACGCTATAAAAAAAAAAGGTGATTTTGACACGGAAGATGAGGAACGTCCAGGCCAGCCGAAAAAGTTTGGAGATGAGGAAGTGGAAGCTTTACTCGATGAAGACTCGAGTCAAACGCAAGAAGAACTTGCAGAATCATTTTATGTTGATCAACGTCAAATATTTACCAACAACAATTGATGCAATTGAGCCGAGAATTGAAGCAAAAACGGCCAGATTACGCGAAGAAGACACGACAAAGTGATTTTCCAGCACGACAACGCTCGGCCTCGTGTCGCGAAACCGATCAAGGAAACGTTAGAAGCGCTTAACTTGGGATGTCCCTACCACACCCGCATGTATTCTCCAAATATTGCTCCTTCCGATTACCCACCTATTTCGATCGACGACTCATGGCTTGTCCGAGCAGCGCTTCCATTCTTATGAGGGATACCAAAAAATTGGGTCGATTCGTTGATGGCCTTTAAAGATTTGTCGTTCTTTCGACGTGGAATCCATCTATTACCAGAAGGATGAGAAAAATTCCAATGATCAAATTCTAACAATGAAGCTGTATTTTCACTAAAAAAAAAACGTCAAAATTAATGCACACTCCTGATATTTGGCAGGGCATGTCTTCAGTGCCTTCAACACAATTTTCTGTCTATTTTTGTGTCTCTTCTTCGTTTTCATCGCATTCATGAATCGACGACAGCCAATTGTTGGATTGAGACGAAGACAAGACAATTTCTAATTCGATCGAGTTTCCCGAGATTGATTTCCATTATTCACTACATCGAGGAGAACCAATGAAAATATTGAATAACCAAATTATGCGAGATAGGAGTGAGACGAAATGGTGCAACGTGTATGTGTAATAATTCACACGTTTCCGAGGAATACAGTGTGTAATGGTAATGCTATGTACCTGTCAATTGTAGCACTGGAAAGCTTCGCTTTTGGGCTTCGAACAAACATTCGCTGTACCTTTCGATAATGGATTTATCTGTCTCCTCCTTCCCTATACGTGTCTATTTTTACACTCTGTGGGGAATTGCATTTACCTGGCAATTTTCAACCTTCGCAACGATCGAAAAACAATGTTCCCTTTCGAAATTCGATCTATCGAAAATATTATTCTAAAATATTATAAATATTTAAATATTTAATACTAAAATATTTAATATTAAAATATTTAAACATTATAAATTGTAGATTAAGCTCAGTTAAATGTTAAATATTTCCATGCATCGCGTAATTTGTCAAAGTTTTCAAACATTTGGTACAAATCGACACGAGATGCAGGCTTAAAAAAAAAACCTCCATTGACTCAATACTGTAGCGAGTCTTGCGAAAGATTGGAACTTGAAAAATATTTCGTGCATCGCTCGGTTTTGCACACACATTTACGTATCTCCGCTATCGCTCTATTAAAAACTAATTTGTTTCCCATACCACTCCCAACCTCACCCCCTTCCCCGCGACACGAGAAAGTGACTGAACCAGTTTGTTCAGAATTGGTTTCGAGATAGAGTTTTGGCCTCTGTTTTTGTCGTGTGGTCAGCCTTTCCCGTGACGAATATATATTCATCAAAAGAGAGAAAATAACAAAAAAAAAAAAAAACCCTCCCCCATAGGTGCGGTTTATCGATGATCATCCCCCCGAAGTACGAAACGAGATTGGAGCCTCTCATTTCCCTCTCGACAATAATCCTCTGTCAGTTTTCCCTCGATATACTCCGAAAAGCGAATAAATTTGTTTTATTTATTCGCGAAATTATGAGGGAGGCAAACAAAAATGTACAGGCAAAGAGAGAGAGAGAGAGAGAGAGAGAGAGAGAGAGAGAGAGAGAGACGAATGCACACTGTGACAGCGAAGAGGAAATGAGGTACGCGTTATGGCACATGGGTCCTATAGATTTCACGTGCTTGCTTACTGCCCTGGGAATTCCGCTTTTAGCAACGAAGGAAAATGGACCGACGAGGTAAGGAAAAAGTACACTGGCTACGAGAGAGAGAGAGAGAGAGAGAGAGAGAGAGAGAGAGAGAGAGAGAGAGCGAGAGAGAGAGGAAGAGAAAGAGAAAGCGAAAGCGAGAATAATATCGGGGTTGCCAGAGACTTACTGTTACCAGGGGTTGCGAATTCCCAAAGCACTCGTAGGTCAGTTTCGAGGCTACAGGCGGAAAAAAAATACATCCACAATGCTTGTTGAATACATTGATCGTTTATTTGCACTTCACTCTCACAATATTTTTAGCTTGCTGATTATTTCAAGGTATGGATGGATATGAAAAAATCGCCGAAATTACTTGAAAATTTGAGGAATTAACCCAAACAAATATCTCTTTAAAATGATTTTTTTTTCTCATTTCTTTATTCTATATATTATTCCAAACGATTTGATTTTAATATTTTATTTTCGGAGGAAAAGAGTATTATGATGTAAAAAGGGAAGAACAGACGGAAGATGTAAAAACCCGCAAAGATGTACATGGAGAATAAACATCTATCGATTTCCTGAGGATTTGTACAAATTATTTCGCTCTGTTATTTTATTTCCTGAAAATTTGTAAAAATTTCATTCTCTTATTTTATTTCCCGAACGTTTGTAAAAAATTATTTCGTTTCATTTTTATTTCTGAGCATTTATAAAAATTATTACGTTTACTTATTTTACTTTCCTGCGTGTCAGCAAACATTATTTTGTTTTCTTATTTTTCAAGGAACTTTTTCGTCTGCGAATATTCTTTCAAAGATAACAACAACAAAAAACCCTAAATTATTTTCAGCCGCACTTTCGCCAAACTTCGACGCTTGTCCAAAGTAGTTTGTTACGTTTCCTACTTAAAAAAAAAAAAGCGCGTACCGCAAGCAAGATCGATCTTCGTTATATTCGATAGACCAAAAACATTGTCGCGCTTGGCCGGAAATCAGACGTGAACTTGGCGAGAAAAAAAAAAAGTCCAATGAAGCACGCTTATGTGCATATATTACCGAAGGCGAATACTCGTTGGCCCGTGTATAATAAATTCTTGTTTTTGGTTAAATTAACCGAATAGCCACTGGGCACCGATTACACGGTCTCGCCGAAGCTCTTTGGTGCTTGGGTTAATAACGAGTCACGGTTTCTCTTGGTGGAAAGCCTATGTACTTCGTGCTTACGAATATACGCACCTGACGGTCATTACCAACCGAGGAATTATGCACAGGAGATTTCTGTACGTCCTTTATATATATATATATATATATATATATATATTTATATATATATATATATATATATATTTATTTATGTATAGCGATATATGTGAGTTTGCTAACCACAAGTATATTTTAATATCGCAGTAGCACGAATATACGCTTTATGGTATGGTTTCGCAGCACGCTTGTGAATCGGTGGAGCCATAAATCACATTGAAAAGTATAGATATGCTTGTTGCTAAGTATTTTTTTTTTTGTTGAATTATATCGGGCAGTGGATATGGATCAAAATCACGAAAAGTTAATTCCGATACAGCAATCAGCGCCTTTCGAATGACAAATGATTTCGTGACAATTGTAGAATAAATTAATGAAATGTAATTCACTAATTAGTATAATTCAATTAAATATATTTATAAATTAATTAAATATATTTCAATAATATAATTTAAAATTAATTTAATATAAATTAATGACGAATATCGGGTTCGGATGTTGAGATCGCGTCTGATCCGAAGATCGTTTCCCCCGAAAGCCTCAAATTTTATTTTTTTACATTGTCGAAAATTTGTGGAGAGATGTTCTTCGCGGTTAGCTCGCGTAATTTTGAGCTTTCGGCAAAAACTCGATGATATTCGTGATCAGCGAAAAATTTCCCATTAAAAAGATCCCTGAAATGGTTTAAGAGTCGAAAAAAAATTTCTTCGACCCTTTCGGGCCACTTTTCCGGAATCGTCAAAATCACGAAATTTCAAACAGCCCTAGCGTCGGTTCTATCTGAGTTACGTAAACTTTGATACAGATGTTATTCGAAGTATTTTTATAGACTTAGAGAATGCCGTTGGATTCATCCCGATATCTCAATTAGTTTTGCCGGAAAGTCCACTCGAAGAATGGCCGAAAAAGAGGCAAAGGGGTATGTGTGGAAAAATTGTGAAAAATCGATGATCCGTCTTGGAAATTCTGCCAAAAATCGAAAAATCATCGTAACTCCACGAACGAAACGGCATTTTGAAGAGAAAACGATAACGAAGAGAATGCGCGCAAAGCGGAGTTTCAAATCCAAAGAAAAAATGAGAAATCGACGATTCCGTGAAGCTACTCATTTTTGACCAAAGTGCGAAAAAAATTTGGATTTTCAATATTTTTTTTTTCTAAGTTCATGTCGATGTATTTTTACCTCCTGAACACGAATTCACCATTAATTTTAGCCAGAACCCAATTTTTGTTAATATAAATCGTTGATTTATCAGTACCAATCTTCATCCAAATTCAAAGTTTTAATAAAATACGATGTGTACACGCGGCTCGAGGTAAGGACTTATCCCTGGGACATTGAAGCGGACAAGTCAAGTTTTTCCGATAAACCGACAAACTTGTTTTTTTTTTCACTCAGAAAACTATGAGGCACGTGTATATAAATATACGTGCTATACGTGAGATCGACGAGAGAAAAAGAAAATTTCCGGAACGAGTTTTCTAATGATCTCACGGAGCAGCAAAGTACGCGCGCAATGTTGGAGACGAGGCGAAGGAAGAGCTGGCAGAGACACAGCATCGGGTTGAAGAACCTTCTTATTTACAAAATGCAGTTGCATAATGCATGTATCCGACACACAGGGAGTTGCATCGTTACATCCTTTCATTCAATTCCAAATAAAAAGCCCAATGGACAACGTCTCTCTCGAGATTTTCTTATAAATACGTCTTATTATAATATTAATTGAGTTTTCTTTTGTTTCCTCTCTATCTTGCTCAACTACAAAATCACAATTCGCAAATTAAAATCTCATTTCAGACGAGAAAAAAAAACGTTCGCACTTTAAATAAGAAAAAAAAAAATTTCAACGTCACTCGAATCGACTTTTTTTCCATTCGTCCGTCAATATGGACAACGTAAATTTATTTATTTACAATATATTTTTAATCGCTACGAAATTTGCATTGGGAATTTAATTGCCCTTGTTAGCCAGAAATAAATCTCGAGTCCATTCTGCATCGCAAGGAGCCGGTCATTTTATGGCCTCGCGTTCTTCAGCCTCATCCATTTTAACCTTCTCTCTCTTTGTCGTGTTATGCAGACTCGCGATGTACGCGAGGGTGGGTGAAAGCCGAGCGCTTAGCATCACAATCCGTGCAATTTGCACCGCTCAATTTGAGAGAATTCGCGGCAAAGTCACGATTACTAACACACCCACACACACACACACACAGACTTATAATAATGTGTGGGTGTACTCGTATACAGATGGAGGTGTAGCGTACGAACAACGGCCGTTTTTCCATGCCTCGATTCAATCTGCCATCCCGGTGTTTTCAATTCCACCGCACCGCCGAGAACTTCGTGGCTCGTTCCATTGATACGGTGGCACAGTGATTGGCCAGTGTCTAGAGGGCAGACTACAGTAAGGAAGCAATTTGCCTGATGGTGAATCCATTTGTTTCGAGCTTCCCAATGGAAAGCTACTGTCGATGCGATATTTCATTGAGAGCAGTGTTGTAACAGTGATGGAATTTTCTTGATCTTGTCCGATCCGTCTTGAGGCCTTGGGCCACTCCAGAGGCCAAAAAAAGGGCATATTTTGTGATTTTTTTTTTTAGCGAAACCATAAAATAAAGCGGAATTACAAAATAGGGGTTTTATTGTACACGTAATTGAGTATGGAAAATTATTTTTTCACAGCGATACATGTCATAATGGCGACTGTGCAGCATTTTTCCGATGACGCCTTTATTTCTGGACGGTCAATAGCCGGACCAACAGCTTCTAGAATTTTTCAGTTATGATGAGACACTTTTTTTCAATTATATATAAGAATAGCTATAGAAGTACGTAGGATTTTTTTCATATATTGTTTTTTGTCAAAATGGCGGCATTTTTAAAACAAAAAGTATCAAATACCAGGAGAAAATCGTCAGTAAATTGTTTATAAAAAAGGAACTATGAAATATAATTTAAAAAATCCTACGTAGTGCCTCAGAAAATGTAATTATAAATATACAGTTAAAATTTCAAGTGAATCGGTTGAAATTTGAGTTATGAGTCCGGCCGACTTGAAAAATGTAGTTTTGAGATAAACGCGGTTTAAGGTTAGTAGAAAGTCACGACATGAATGAAGAAGGGGTTGCACTAGAATTCGAAAATCGAGTACTTAGAGATTTTTCACACGGATCATCTTTTGGAATATCATTTTATAGGTACTAAGGTATATTTTTAACAAAAACAAAATCGATTTTTGGATCACAGCAAGAGTTTTAGCCATGTCTTCGAAAATACGGATGCTAATGTACCATCAGAACCCAAACCCAAATAAACCCAAACAAACCCAAACAAAATCGAGTACTCAGAGATTTTTCACGCCCATAATCTTTTGGAATATCATTTGATAGGTACTAAGGTATATTTTTAAGAAAAAAAAATCGATTTTTGGCTCACAGCACGAGTTTTAGGCATGTCTTCGAAAATACGGATGCTAATGTACCATCATAGTCTCATTCGCTAATTAACGTAATTACGTACGTTCCATTTGGAGTACGTGGATGAGAGATACTGGCGTTGATAGGGGTATCAGGCTCGTTTACGAGAGGGCCAAATATATAGGTCGATATATAGCAAAAGGGTGTGCGCGGGCTCAAGCTTCCCATATATACATGTATCTAAATGCTGTACTCTTGAGCCACGTAATACTTGACTAATGAAACTAATCCAGCATCCGTTGTCGCGAAAGTCAACGATCATATTTAATGATGTTATAGACACAGATATACTTAGGTTGGACAAAAACTGTACAGTAAGTACATATTAAGTTTTCCAATCTACACGCTCGAGTAAGTCATCTTTCATCTAACAAAACTACGACGAGATATACGTTTTTAATTGTTTTATTATTAAAACGACGCGCAGCCTAACTCCCGTAGACTTTAATCTGCAAAAAAAAAAATGTCAAAATTCGTTTAGTTAGTCTTCTTTTAATTCTAAAAATATTTTACTTCGAAAAATGTCATAGGAAGCTTAAATGAACTTAGACTTTTCATTTAGACATGCATTTTTCGACGTTTTGGACCGTGCTGAAAATATTTACATCAAGATCTCAAAAAAAAAATCGAACAAGACCAAAGCTATCTCACAGAGCAAGCGATAACTTTGAAAAGCGAAAATTGTGACCGAGCAATAACAAAGAAAAAAAACTCCACGAAATGTATATTTTCGTCAAATTTCCACGCTCGATAAAACCTTGATTTACGAAGGAAAAAAAAAAGTATTAATAATTCTTTGAAATTATTAAGAAATTTTATCACTTCGATGATCGCATACGTAATCCGAGAGCGGTTCACATTCAGGCTGTGCATAAGTGCGACTCAATTCGCGTTTCTCTCGTACGAATACGAGAACCTGTCGATATTCGCCGTAGAAGGGAGATATTTGAGCTCGATCGAAAAGTCAGTCACGTATGGCCGTAGAGCTCACGTGGCACGATTCTGCCAAACGTTGCATCGTATACCAATGCACATAGTAATGGCAAAAACAAGAGAGAAACGGAGTAAACGGTTCACCGGTAACGAGGCGCATAATTAGGACCGAGCTTTTCCTAATGAAAAGCCGCGCAGTTGCGCGCCGTAAGCCTAAAAGGTAAAAGGAAACGTGCAAACGATATACTGTACGATCGTAGAAACAATGCCAATAATTTAAGTTCCTTGGATCGACAGCTATCAAGCTATCATCAAATAATTTTTATGAAAATGTTTCGGAGTAATTTTACTTCTCTCTCTCTCTCTCTCTCTCTCTCTCTATTGTAAAGCTCTCTCTCTCTCGAGTTGATTCGCATATGCTGAAGCATCAGCAGAGTTCGCTCATTCACATTGGTCCACCACGAGAATTAACATTGCCTCACTAATGAGATCACAAGAGATCCCTGGAATATATTTTCTCCGGACTTTGCCTGCACATACGTCATCTCCGAAAATGATCTCATACCAATTCCCATCATTTTACTGAACTGACAGAAAAATTCTTTTCATATTTACTATATGCGTCTATTTGATTTTTTAATTAACTAGATTTTTCGTGAAATCAATTTTTTTTCCTATTGCATTCCATTATTAAATTGTTTTAAATATATTTAATTTTTATTAATAAAGATCTATTCAAAATCGTCTAATAACTAAATATTTTATTTATGCTCGTTTTTTCTCGTTTTATTTATGCTCGTTTAAATCTCCTCGTTTTTTTTTTTTCATTAGAAGATTGTTGTAACATTCTGCAATTGAGGAAAATAGTCTTTCTATACATAAATAGTCGCGCCTGTTAATAAAAGGCACGACGATACCTTTTTTTTCTCAACAGCCTTGTTAGTGAAAAAAAAAAACGAAAAATAATTTCTTTTTTTTTCACCGCACTTTTATGTCATGAAAATTCCTTTCTCGAATTCGTGCGATATATCGTGTCTTTTCTTTATTTAATTTGTCTTTATTTATTCAATTTGAATATAAAATTGAATATAAATTTGAAAAAAACAAATAAAAAAATAGTTCCTATTTAAATTAATTTTTTTTTTGGCAGTGCAATTAATTGAAATCCAGCTAGTACGATCTGCACGATATTTTTGGATGGAACGATCGCATTGTCCATTCGCTCATCGATCGCCAGCTGTAACGAACCAATTTATGGATTTTGTTGAAAGTAAAAAATTGATCGAAAAAATTTTGCTATGAAATTTATGACAGTTGCCTCTGCGATCTCCAGCTAAAAATACCCGCAATTATAATTGCCGAAACTCTTGCGATAATTTGCCCAACCGGCCTCCAATTAAGCTCATCAAGTTTTCGGGCTTAATTGTCACGAGTTTATGTTTTATCTCCATCCCTCGAGCCCTTCGTCGGTCGAAAACCGTCACGAATAGTAAAGCCGTGAGTACTTTACAGTCACGATATATATCACTTGTTACTCCCACATCCGGCTTGATAATAACACCTCCCGTTTATTATACTCGTCTAGGCTATTTTTTTCTTTTCTTTTCTTTTTTTTTCAGTACGTCATGGCTTAACGCGAGAGCATTGTACTCATATACAATAGGCGCATTTGTACGAACGAAATTTATTTAGAACACTTTGATCCCCTTTAATCGACCATTAAAGCCATTAGCCCCTCACCCCTTCCTCCCCCGTGCTTTTGCATTCCACGATTCTATCCAACTCTATTTCATTAGGGTTTAAGCACGTAGCTCTTCCATATCTGTAGCTACCCTCCCATGTTAGGATTACACGGAGAATAACAGAGGTATCGCTATCGTTCCTCTTATTATTATTACCGTTAATATTATCATTTTATGTCATCATCGCCTTTACGCCACTTGCCACACAAATCCATCAAGATGAACAAAAATAAAAGATATGAAAATAAACTCAATTTATTCGTAATTAAAAATTTAGTGAGAAAAGAAAATTTGCACGTTCTGTAAATTTGTTAAAATGTTTCTCTGTTCTTCTACTTTTATTTTTTTTACGGTTTCAAATTGCGTGGGAGATCACTGTGTTGATGTTGTCAAAATCCAAGTGAAAATAAATTGATAAATGATAAAAATAATTTAGTGTAACAAGAAATGATAAATAATAAAAATAATTGTAAAAAATATTAACAAATTGTACAAAAAATTTGATGTAAAAAAATAATGACAAATAATAAAACAATAATAAATAATAAAAATAAATCGATGTAAAAAATATTAATTAATGATCCGAAGAATTCGGTATAAAAATAATAATAGATAAAAATAATTTGGTGTAAAAAAATAATGACAAATAATAAAACAATAATAAATAATAAAAATAAATCCATGTAAAAAATATTAATAAATGATCCGAAGAATGCGGTGTAAAAAAAAAAATGATAAAAATAATTCGATGTAAAAAATATTAATGAATGATCCGAAGAATTCGGTGTAAAAAATAAATAAATAATAAAAATAATACGGCGTAAAAAAAAATAATACAAATAATTCTAAAAAATATTAATAAATTATAGAAAAAATTCGATGTAAAAAGTAATAATGAAAAAATAGTATATATCGTGGCTCCGAGAGGGTGAGAATGGGTTTGCGTAATAGCGCCACGCGCTACCGTGAGAAGATACCAAGCAGAATTACGTTTCGATTGATTTAACGAAATTCCAATGCGTGCTTCCCGCGTTCCCGCTCGCCCACGAAACCGTGGCGTTATCCTCCATAGTTAAAACTGTATGTGAATATGTGTGGGTGTTTGTCTGTTTTTTTTTTTGTTGTACTTACAGATACATATGTATTTCCGTATTTGCAGGATAAGGTGGATCGCTTAAACACAGGTACAAGCGCGGTTCTCGTTAATGCGGTTCTACTTTGCTGACCCAACCGACTAATTTCCACGTGCCACGTGCTGCATTTACCAACTACCCTATATATTGTTGCGCTTCAACCTCCACCCCCACCAACCAACCCCCGCCCCCTCTCCCTCCCCCGTCACCTCCACCCTATTCCATCTACGTGTATATTTTGTTATATTCGTTGCGGGCTATAAGCACTCACACAAAGGCCACAACACGCGAGCAAGGTAACGTACACGTATATATCGGCAACTGCTAAAAGCACCTCGTCACTTCGTCACGTCGCTTTAAAATCACATTGGAATAAAACACGTACGCACCACGAGGCCTCACACTCTATTCCATCCGCTCTCTCAGCCAC
>OZ010720.1:1035281-1102781 GCA_963932345.1 Ophion ventricosus
ACTTTCCCTTAACTTACTTAACTTAAGACGAACGTTTTCCATTTTATGGAAAGACGCGATGAAACGTTTCTGAAACTATCACATATGATGAAGCTGCCTGCGACGAAGGTTTCAACGTTCCCGCTGAAGAGATAAGCCCTTTCGACACTCAGCAATTTGTACGCGCGATGAATACACGAAGATGGCGAAGTGTACGCCAAGGCTGTCACGGAGGAATGCACATCGTAGGAAATAATCGGTAATTAGTATACGGAAACGTCGATGTAGTTGGTAGGAGGATAAAAAATATTGAGAAAGCACGCACGATGATCGTTGGCATACAAAAGGGCTTAACGGACATTCGCTTCGGGTAACGAATCGCCCGAGTTGCGACTTTCCGGTCTCTCTCTCTCTCTCTCTCACTCTCTCTCTCTCTCTCGCGCGCTGTCGTATTTCATATTTCTGCCTAGAATACGCGCGCACACGTAGTACGAATGACTCAAAACGTGAATCCTTGTAACCGTTTCGAGAATCGCTTACTTAACGTTGCGGCAACGAAGAGGTCTCTCGTGACTGCGTTAGTCACTATTTTCGAATTCCATCTTGTGAGTTCGAACTAGGATCCTGGTTTCTCAATCGGAGTCCAGTCGGACATCGGCCCGGATCCGGGAGCGAAATGTAACGCGCGTAAATCGGATTCCCAGCCAGGATCCTAATACGGAATTATTAGGGCGGGCACTTTGGATGCTTCAAAAAATCATTTTTTTTCTTCATAAATCGTTAGCAAAATATCTTAAGAATACACCCTGAAAATTTCAGAACGATATTCGAATTCCTTCTAACGGTATGTATATAAATGATAAAGACTCTCCGCTCGACTCCCAAGCGCGCTCAGGTATCCGTGAGCGCTCAGTTAGGTAATTTGTTTGGGTTTGTTTGGGTTCTCATAACCCAAACAAACTCTTGGAAAAATACATTTTTCTATAAAAAATGTATTCAATACGGATGTCAAATTCTTGCCACCGCGTCTCCACCTTGTGCTGAGTAGCCAGCGCCATCTGGATTCCGATGGCTTTCCAAGATAATTATTTCGAGGGAAACAATATTGAATAATAATTATATTCGTATAAAAATTAAAAAAAAGATTGAAATATATCAGTCTCATTACTGAAATTACACGCCTCGTACGTATAATGAGAGATGAGTCAGTCACGGAGCATTTTATCTCACCTCATAAATGCCCCTAATCACTCTTTAACGACGATTTCACCATAACTCGATGAATCTTAAGTAACAGATATAGTAATAGATAATCGAATAATAAAAATTTCAAGACACTTGGCTATGGCACTGTGCAATAAAAAAAAAACATCGTATTTTTATTACAAACTTCAAGCTTTAATTATTTGAAACACTAATAAAATAATATTACAATTAAGAAAGAGAAATATCAAATACGAAATATTAATTTATTAAAATTAATATAAAATAAAATATTAAAAATTAAATAATATAAAATATAAAAAAATATATTTCAACATTTCTTCAACTTGAATAAATGATCTCATTGAATTTGACTCACGATTAATATTCGATAACACAGATATATAAAAATACAATTCTTTCTCTAAACCGAATGAGTATTTTCCAAAAAAAGTAAATAAAAATAAACATAATAAAGTGGACAAAATGAATAAGCAATTTATGCGAATTGCGACTGTAGCGATTCTCTCTTAGCCAATGGGTGCAAATGGTGCATCGGAGAATTCGTAAAATCTGGCAATAGGAAGAGGACAGAGAGAGAGATAGAGATGAAGAAAGAGACAAACTGAGATGATGCGCGCTAGCATCAACCGATTTTCCACGCTGTAGCAAGCAACCTTTTCCGAGACTGAGGCGACGTCTTCCTGACAGTGCAATCTTCGATAAGTAAATCCCATTCCACCTGAACCGTGTGAAAGAGCAGCCGCCAAAGTGCAGAGGTGAAGTGGAAACCTTCCTTCCACCTTCGTTCTTCCTCTTCCTTTTCTTACGACCCCCAACGCCTCCCTCCTCGTCGTGCTCCATCGCATCGTTTATTTCTTTTATTCGAGTTCAAGTATAAACGCCCCGGGAAGAAAATCGTCGATCGCTCTGGACGCAACGACGAACGATCCGAGTCAGCTAGAAGACCGCTTACGGCGGACCATCAGAGAAGAGAATTGACCACTGACCGTCGTACTCCTGTCGATAGATAAGTCGTACACGACATTCGACGTGACTCTGTCTCTCGCTTCGAGGGATTTATATGTCACGAGTCAATCGGGAAAACAATTTGCTGGCGGAGCGAGTGCAGGGATTGAAATTTTTGCATATCTGACGGAAAAAAAACCTCGGTGTTCGCTCTCAATTTTCTTGAAACTCGCGATGAAGAATTGAAAACTACAGGACGCGTATTTTTTTTTTTTTTTTCATCGGCAGCAAAAAAGGGTTTTTCTTGCCGCGATGAGTTTTCCACTAAAAAGGAAATCCTCAGACGCAGAAGACTTTAAGTGAAGTGGCCGAAATGGAACATGTGAATAACGAAGAACCTCGCTGACACCTCTTTGAAAATTGTTTCCTTTTTCTGGAAAAAATTACCAGAGATGTATGGAAATATGAATAAATTATTGTCAGAGTTGCAGAAATTTCCGTTTTTTTTCATAATTAAAAAAATCCAAAAAAATTATCTAATTTTCGGTCTCCTAAAGTGGTTGCCCGTCTTAAACGTTAAATAGAACATAAAATTGTCTTTTTTTTCCCACTCATTCGCCGTCACGTTAGCCCTCACATACCAAAGAGATCGAGCCACAGTGGTGAGAAAGAAGTTCCCTTCGACACACCGAGCAATATTTGCCCTCAACTCCCACGTTACGCAGGTAGAAAAATCGACTGGCTTCAAGAAAAGAAAAAAAAAAGTGGCAATTCAATGGGCGCGTATTGACAAACGACGGATTTTCGTGCATTCCAAAGGATCATTGATCTTTAAACGCCACGAGTAGGCGTCACGACGAATACGTGCTCGTAAATGTATTGTACAGGCGTGAAAGCGAGGGCTTTCCTCTCGTCAACGTATCCAAAGAGACTTGCCGATAATTTTGGAAAAGCGGCTTCCCATTTAGTGGCAAAGCCAGTGCAAGAATAAGTCAAGTGAAATATGCGAGGCCTCGTTTCTTCATGATGGCATTCGATCCAACAATGCGAATCCACATTCAATGATGGACCAAACGTTTGCCACAGATCCTTAGAATGGATCGAACACGTGACTGGACGCATCATTGTGACATGATTTTCCAAAAAAAAAAAAAAAATTGAATTTATGCCTTCTTATGGGGCAACCGCGTTGTTGCTGAGAAGTTCCCCAGGGTGTTTGACTTCGTCGACAAGTTCAACGAGAGCAAGTCCACGTACAGAAACTTGTTCAAACTTTTGGCCGAAGGATGGAAAGAGCAAGAGAGAGAGAGAGAGAGTAATTTGGAGAATGTTGCTCGAAGACGCGAGCATACCACGAACAACGGAGAGGTCATTGTGCATTTACGTTGAAGAGTGTGTCCCTCGTAGTATCGCCAAATTAAGGCCAGGGCCATGTACAAACACTATCGCGAGCATAATGGTAAATAATTCTTCTTGTACAGTACACACGTATGCAATAAAGTCAGAGAGGGGTCACGTACAGCGGTTCAACGATCTCACGTTGTAACACACTCGTACCTTTAACGAGTGTAAGGGTGTGTGAATACACCCACACCACCGGTACAAATGCCAAGTGTGCAACGTCCAAGTTTTGCCAAAGTTGCAATAGTTTCGTGACATGTCACAAGTGCCAGTGATGCGCGCATCAGGACTACAAGCCAGGATGCATTTGCGAAATGCCACGGGTGCTTCGAACATACGAGAGAAATGCTCACGAGTAGGTTCATGCTTTGGGCAGTGAAATCAGAAAGTTTCCTTTTGCTCTTTATCAATATATCTAATGGCAATCTCATAGCTGTATAGCGTTTCGATAAGGTATTAGCATCAGCTTGGCGCTCGGAAAAAATAGGTATGAAAATTGAAAAAGATTTGAAACGATCAAATAGTCAATAAAATAATTTTTTAAATAGAAAAAAATTCATTAAAATTTAAAATATTAAATTTAGTTAAATATTTTTTAATTTTAAATTTATATTTAAAATAAACAAAAGAAAATATGTATTTATCACAAATACATGTAGTTTTATGAACAAATTTTTAAAAAAAGGGAATATTTTTTTTTATCGTGGATTCTCTTTTCAAACTGGTGGAAAAAATATCGCGAGGTCTACTCGACCGATTGTGATGAAATTTATATCACATATTATTTATAATATTATCTAGGATATAGCATAGAATCTTTTTGATTGGATGCTGCGTTTATTTTTTATCAATTTTTAAAACTTACAATTTTTGTGAAACTCAAAGTTTTTTTTTAAAGGAGCTCTCACTTCTATAGAAGAATTTTTTTTATTCTTTCACTACGCTACACTTTAGTTATTACCTTTATTTACAAGAAGTTTATTTTTTTTTATTTTTCAGGCGATGCCTGGCAGAGAAAAAAATTATTACGTAAAATAATAAAACTATAATGTGTTCGTGAAAAATTAAAATAATTGTGTATATTTAATAGTTGCGTAAATTTTTAAATTTATTCCTATACCTATTTTTCCATTTCTTTTTTTATCAATTTTTAAAACGCAAAATTTGGGAAAATTTGGCTAATTATCAGTGTTTTTTTTAACAGCTGTCATTGGTACAAAAAAATGTTTTTAATTTTTTTTCCCTATGCTAAATTTAAGCTGTTACCTTTATTTACAAGAAGTTTATTTTTATTTTATTTTTCAGACGATGCGTCAAAGAGAAAAAAATTCCACCTTTGGCAAGGATTTTAAAGAGGATTAAACAAAAAAATTCCTTTTCTTTTTTAATTTGTTTGGGTTTGTGAAAAATAAAAATTATTTTATATATTTAATAGTCGCGTAAAAAAAAGTCCGATGCAAGCCTCTTATCGGAATGATCATCGTATCGCAATGACGCCCAGGCATCGTCCACAAACTTTCCATTCTCAAGACGTTTCAAGAATGGGAATCCCATTGGAGCATGAATATCCCTACAGAGCCGTAACCGGCTTTCCCATGCGCGGGGGGAAAATGACACATTGTAGTGTCTTCATGCAATATGGTCTCGCACTTGAGAAGCGATGTTATACGCTCACAGTGTGCTCAGGACATAGCCGAGCCATACGCGTTATGAACAGCAGAGTCACGTTCAAGTCGTATCCAGCCAGCAGCCGAGTAGAAAGTTACACCACGTGCCTACAATTATACACGTTTTCAAAGCTAAGAGAAGTGCGAGCAACGTTGTTTGCAATGTCACTGTGAATACGAAACGTCTAATGGACGCATAGACTAACCGAATTTTATGATCTTCCAGTTGGAAGAGACGAAGTTTTGCATTAGGGAACGATCCCTTGTCTTTTCGGGCTGTATTTTCCAGGAGTTAGGCCCATCATCCACCAAAGCAGAGACGAAGAATTTTTTCTTTTAATGAGCTGTAATTTCTACAGAAAATAAAAATAAAAAATTTCCCTACGCTACACTTTAATTACCTTTTTTCATTTTTTTTTTTAGACGATGTCGGACTAGTTTCTGCCGTAGAGAGTTCTACTAGACAATATCTTCGCTATTTAATTTTCGCGTTAACATTAAAAAAAAAAATGTATATCTATTTTTACAAGGTCAACATAACCTCACAAATTTTCCAATCCAGTTTTCTCATAGATAAGTTTTGTAGGTAAAACAAATTTGGCTCTGAAGAATTCCCCGACGATCAACGATTTTCTTTTTCCCTAAATATCATTAATCTTTGTGAGATTTCCGTTGGAAAATTTCAGCTATCTCTCTCTCTCTCTCTCGCAGTCACCCATCACATGGTACAACTTCGAGTTTGCCTTAATTAAATTGTCATGTCAATCGATATGAATATTATGTCGGGTAGCTGTCATTGTCAGCTGGATTGAAAATACACGACAATTGGTCTTAAAATAGGAAAATATCGAAGTGAGAATCTTCGTCACTTGTCCAGGATGTTACGGAAATAAGATAGTTATTATGTGGGTGAGTGTGTGTGAGTGACGGTAGCTGGCGAGAAACTCGGCTTCGCGATGCTTTTATCAACCGAACTGGATCGCCCAGTTCGGTGTTCGGCTGTTCGGCAAACCCAAACAAACTCAAACGAACCCAAACAATCTCAAAAAAACTCAAACAAACCCAAACAAACATACCCAAACAAACAAACCCAAACAGACACAAACAAACCCAAACAAACTCAAACAAACTCAAACAAACCCAAACAAACCCAAACAAACTCAAACAAACTCAAACAAACCCAAACAAACCCAAACGAACTCAAACAAACTCAAACAAACTCAAATAAACCCAAACAAACCCAAGCAAACCCAAACAAACTCAAACAAACCCAAACAAACTCAGACAAACTCGAATGTACACATATCAGTTTCTTTTGTATATATATATACATATAAGCGGGCTGGAGAACGCCAATTTGAACCTTAATAACAGCAAAGCCAAGCTTTCCTCATATCTTCGGCTTAGCACCACCCACGAGTGGTCTCCACATTCTCATATCTGCACAACGTTTTTTTTTTTCCTCCCGCTACCTCCATCTTCAGATGTCCACTATGCAGGTACCGTCTCACCTTTTTTTTTTCTTCCTACATTATTCGCAATATCCACGGACCACTTGTATGTCATTCCTCATCTCTATATCGCGACGTCGATTATCCTATCTTGGGAAATGAGAGCGAAAATTGCTTTTTTTTCGTGAAACTTAAGGCCTTAGGCCACTCTAGAGGCCAAAAGTGGTTGTCCGTCTTAAAATGCATTTATCGATGCGTTTGCGCGTCCTTGGAATGACAGCAACTCAAACAAACCCAAACAGACCCAACACACACTCAAAACGCACTCATCCGATGCGTTCACCCGTCCATGAAACGACAGCAAGCGATGAACAAGTACGAGAAATTATTTGACAGTGTTTATCGAGAAAAAAATCCTTTCACCTGGCTTCAGTTTGCCTTCGCGTAGTTGCATACACGTTGCAACTCTCGTTGGTACGTTGAGTTTGCTGCGGTACTAAGGTGAGCATCGGAGAAATATACCTTACGTGCTTGGAAGCGTTCGAACCGAAGTAAAACCGTGTGGTAAGCCCCCTTACGGGGTTATTAGCTGCTACCTTCACTATTTATAAGCGGCGCATGCGATTCTTTGAGCTGTTATTTGCACCTACGCTCCACACATGCTCACGTTGTATAAATAACTGACTCGTTTATACGCGTATGTGCGTGCGATATAATGTATTTACAATGAGTCGGACGCTTTTACGTTACTCTCTTCAGCGTTGTAAATTCTCTTATGTTGGACGTGTAAGTACAGAACTTTGCTCTATGCTTCTTGGTTTCCTTTTGCAAGTAAACGCGCAGATGCACGCTCGCACACATACACAGGGTGTTCCGAAAGTCGTGGAGCAAAAGAAGGTTAGATCATTTTCTATAAAAAAAAAGGTCATTGGCAGGTTGTTGCGTTTGTCAACGATCCCAAAGCTAGGCATTTTTTTTTTTAATCGTTTCAGAAAATCTCAGCTTTACTTTGCTACGCCGGAATGATACTGCAAATGTTTTTATTTTAAACGTTTCTACTTAATATTTGCACATGATCATTTTTTCTAAATGTTCCAATTTTTTTTATAAAAAAATACAAAGGATTTCGAAATTTTTCTAAAGTGTCCAGAGAGAGAGAGAGAGAGAGAGAGAAAGAGAGAGCGTTGGGCATAGCCTTAAGGGCTAGTAACATAAAAACGTCGGAGCATTAATGAGCATCGACCCATCGGGTAACTCTACCCCAATCTCTTCTTTTTATATCTTTCTTTCCAGATCCTCGTTTATATCCCAATTTGCGTGCATCGTATAATCGCTGAAAGCAAAAAAAAAAAAAAAAACCATCTTCATAAAGTGATGTGTGATTTTTGGCAATGAAACTTTTCTCAAGTTATCACACCTTGCGAAGCCGAGCTATAATGAACCTCCCAAGCCCAAATGAGTCATCAAGTTAACTTCTCTTTGCCCGAGTTTCCCCATTATGTTCGGAACAATTTTCCTCGATTAAAATGCCATTTCGTAGCGTGCCGAAAGTTCGAGAGTATTTACAGGAATAGCGTTTGAAAGATGAGCCGAGGATTATTCGTAAAAATTATTGCGGTTGATAGCGGGAAAAGTCCCTCGTTGATAAGAAAAAAATATACATCAAATTGTGGGAGGAATGAAATATAATTAAATTTTAGGGATTAAAAAATATATAACGATATCAGCGACATTTTTGATGACTCGTTTTTTTTTCCAATTAATTTCCGAATCATCTAATTTTTTCAATAAAAATGGCTTCAATGATCTACCGACGATCTTTACGAAAATTTATCGTACACGATTGCGTTGGCCCCGAGTGTCGTAAAATCGCGTTGTGGCATTACTCGTAAGGTAAATAAGAACACTTATGAGTTTTAGCTCTTCGGATAGTTTCATTGTTCACGGTCGACCTGGGGCCTGTGTCTGTATGTGGGTGTGTGTGTGTGTGTGTGTGTGTGTGAAAGAGTGGAATCAGTGAGCTGGTACAAGGGGCATATAGATGTATACACGGTGGTGTAGTTGGTGCTTCGGGTAAACCAGTTTTTCGCTTATCTCGGGTGCACGAGGAGAGGAGACTGGTGGCCGCGTGAGGGGAAACGCCATTCTCCGTTCTACGACACTGCTGCGTCGAGATTCCACTCTCTAAAGTATAAAAGTGTTGAATAAAGAAATTTCGAGAGATAAACGCGACCTTCCATTTCGCTGTACGTGAAGACATTGATGACAATGGCAACGCGATAAAAGTGTAACTGCAAAAAGACTGTATGTCAAATCACGACTCGAGATGAGAGAAATGAATTAAGGCGAGTTTAAAGCTCTGTTTTACGCTCGATCCCCTGGATTCGAAATTTTATTCAGCCATTTTGTAAGAAGCGTCACTCGCCGAGAAAAAAAAAAACAATTTTGCCTCACGTGGTTTTGATAAGTGCAGAGTCCAAAAATTAAGTATGAGTAAATTAAGTACAAGTAAATTAAGTATGAGTAAAATTGAGTCTCAGTAAATTAAGTATGAGTAAAATTGAGTCTGAGTAAATTAAGTATGAGTAAAATTAAATCTCAGTAAATTAAGTTTAATAATATTGAGTATAATTAATTTTTTTCGATCACGTATGACTTTCATTTCATTATGATGATAGTACGTGATCGATTTTGTCGATTCGAACCGTTAAAAATGACGTCGATCGTGTTCATTTTATCGTAGAAGTAAAAATCTGTTCGTGTTCCTCGTACGACTCTTATTGCCTTCAATCGATAACTCCAGTCGATAAACGTACCGGGTTTACAGATGCCGATGGTCAAAGAGGGCAAAATTCACGGAACAAAGTACACATCGATGAAGCAAAGTGCCCGCGGTATAGTCTTTTAGATTTCCATTCGATAGTCCGGAAAGATTCAATCTAAACTTTACGAGTACGGTGGACTTGTACAGTGGAAGGACACGTAAGGGGATGGTGGAAAGGAAGAAACGAGTTGGCGAAATGCAATGCAATTCGAAACGGACGATATCCAGGGGCGTTCTGCTTCGTTGTACGCCTCCTTCACGTACACGAGAGGACAGGAATATATCTCGGTTTCATCCCTCGCCCGCGGTTTCTCGAAAGAATTTCAAGAGGTCAAGCTCTATTCTCCATACCGCGGGCCTGCGTTATCGTCTCTCTTGCTCGGGTACTCGACTTCAGACTCTCGAGTGCGTCCTAACTATATCACTCGAGCACGAGAGGTACCGGCAATTGGGATGGCGGGGGAGAGTAAGGGAAAGAAAACAGATGTAAGGAAAAGCGAGGGTTCTCTTGGACGAGGAAAGATGACGAAAAGATTGGCATGGAGATTGGATCAGGCGAAATCGATATTTTGTTTTTTTATTTAATTAAAAAAAAAAAGAAATTAACGGACTTCGAATTAAGGAGAGATGTGCATTGCCGATACTCGGAGCGGTGACCCCTTGGATGGGCACCAGCTGGTGCTTCAGTTAGTCAGCGGTTTTTATTGAGTTTCCCCGTGCCCTCGGCAAATGCGGTAGAGTTTAATCCATACAAATTCACTTCGCGTTGTTAAGGGTTGACGAAGGAAAACCGGTTACTTTAGTTTCTAAAGTATAAGTAAATTAAGTATGAGTAAATTAAATATGAGTAAATTAAGTATGAGTGAATTTAGTACAAATTAATTCAGTATGAGTACATTAAGTATAAGTAAATTAAGTATAAATAAATTAAGTATACGTACATTAAGTATGAGTAAATTAAGTCTAAGTAACTCAAGGGGTTACACGACCTTGACGTTCGGAAAAATAGGTATAAATATACAATTTATTTTTAACGCGACTATCAAATATATAAAATAATTTTTATTTTTCACAGCTACATTATAGTTTTATGAACAAATGAAAAAAAAAGAAAAAAAAGTGTTTCAAATAGCGAAAATATAAGTCGTCTAGTAGGATCGTTTTTTGAGAATACTTGCCAGCGGTGGAATTTTTTTCTCTGTCAAGCATCGTCAGAAAAATTTAAACAATATTTTTTTTTTATCAAGAAAGGTAATAGCTAAAGTGTAGCGAAGAAGAATTTTTTTTTAGTTAATTTTTTATAGTAATGCTAGCTGTTTGAACAAAAAGCACGCGGATTTTTATCTAAAGTATGAGTTTTAAAAATTAATAAAAAAAAATAAAAGCGATATCCAATAAAAAAAAATCCTATGCTACATCCCAGATGATATTATGATGAATGTCTCGTATGAATTTCATGAAAATCGGTTGATTAGATCTCGAGATATCGCTGCATTCGTCTTTTGCACGAATGAAAAATTTCCTCGTTTCCCAGCGGTATGTACAAATATTAAAAAAGGGACATGGGTAATTAAAAGGACGGAGTTTTTTTTTCTGCGGCATATGCAGAAAGGGCACTTGACCCTTTCGGCAAGTACACAAACATTTCTGCAGAACCCTGTCCCTTCTCTATCACAATGGGCAACCTTCTAAACTCTACCTACCAAAACCCTTTTTTTTTCTCTTTCTTTCAACAGTGCCTCTCGCTTGTACTTTGTGGCCTTCCTTTCTCCGGCCACTTCCGCTCCCAGAACGAGTCAAACTTCCAACCGAAATGTATTTTTATAATTAAATTTTTAATATTCCTACAGGCAAAGTCTTCTTCCCCTTCCCCCGATCCCCACGCCCCCCCCCCCCCCCCCTCCCCTCAACCCTCCTGCTCCTGTTCTATGGGAAAATGTGTGCAATGTGCGCATTCACGAAAATGAGTTCGGTGGAATTTCTTGGTCGTTCGCACTTCGCGCGAGATCCCACCCTTTCGTACGTTTCTCGCTCGCTTACGTGAACGGCAAAATGAGCGTACGACTGAGACGAAGGTATACTTAATAGGCTGTTGAAAATGGAGCGCACGAAGAATGAGGAAAAAAAAATATGCGGTGCGCAGTAACAGAGTGAAGAGGAGGAGGAGGAGGAGGAGGCGGCGGGGGAGGGAGGGAAGGTGTCTGTTGTAGAGAGAGAGAGAAAAAAAAGGTATCGCATATTAAGGGTGATAGGAGCGAGGCAAACGAGAGCTTCGGGTTTGAAGAGCTGAAGCTAGAGAGACTGGGACGATATAAGAACGTCAGAAAGTGTTTATCCTCGAGATTGGACGTTACAGGAGCTATCCTCGTAATCTTGGCCTCCCTTCGTGGCAATCTCGTAATCTTTCACTCCCCCCTCCCACCCACCCACGATTCCCTTTACCACCAGGAAGCGTGGCGAGTATGAGACGATCTCGTGATATCCTCCTATGCGGCTACTATTCGGCCTGTAAATTTACGACACGTTTGGCAGCTTCCTTGTAATTTACTGAACGAAAAAAAAAATTAAACGCTTTTCATCACCATCCAATTCTGGCGTTCCACTTTCTGCGATGATCAATTTTTTCATTGAAAATGGAAAGAGAATGGATCAACGAGGAAATGATTTCTTCTTGTACATTTTGGAAAATGGATAAATTTTTTTTGGTCACTGCACTGCAAAAAAAAATATTTATTTTTTAAGTAGGATCTATTTAAATCAAATAGATTTTTTTCCTTGTCTCACAGCCTCAATTTTTTTTCGCTTGAGCTACTCCTTTTAAATATTAAATACATTCAAATTAAAGAAATAAAGATTCGATTCGAATTAAATAAATGAAAAGACGATATATCGCATGAATAAGAGAAAGGAATCTCATGACATAAAAGTGCGGTGAAAAAAAGTTTTTTTTTTTTTTTTGTTCACTAACAATGCTGTCATTTGGGAAAAAAAAAGAAAGGTATCGTCGTGCCTTTTGTTAACAGGCGCGATTATTTTTGTATAGAAATACCTCTTCCTCAACTGCAAAATGTTACAACAGTCTTCTAATGAAAACAGAGCCATGAGATTTTTGAGAGATTAAATCGTGGACCATTTGTTTGGGTTTGTTTGGGTTTGTATAAGTACTATCAGATGAAACCAAATCACAGATTTATTAGGAATAAATAAAATAGTTATTAGACTACATTAAATAGCTCTCGATGTGAATAAATAAATATATTTAAAATAATTTTAATAATGGAATGCAATAGGAAAAATTTGATTTCACGAAAAATCCAATTAATTAAAATAAAAATAAAAATCAGACGTATCTAATTAATATCAAAAGAATTTTTCTGTCAGTGTGTCATTGACGGTGAATATTTTTTATCGAATATTTCTCACTTTTTTTGCTCCTTGACGTTTTTGACATTCTTTTTTTGGGGGGGGAATTCACCTTGTCTGGAAAATTGAACGAACGTGCATGAGAAAAGGGATGGTTACACGAAGAAAGTGGGCAATAAAAAAAATTGGAGAGGAAAAAAAAGAAAGAAATGTCCGTATATGAACAAGCTGAAACCACTGCAGAGGCTACAAGTTGAGTGAATATACGTACGTATATTCTCATACTTATATATATATATATATATATTCTCAGTTGTTCTCAGTGGGATTCTAACGAAAGGTAAATCTTGACTCCCCGAGCAAATACTCGCTATGTCGTCTCTATAAATTTTTTTTTCTCCCCTTTTCTTCTACTTGTTCTCCTTCGTCATCTTCCCTCATTCTTTGGTAAGGTATTGTCTCACGACCAAGGAGTTCTTTCACTTTTATCCGCTTTTCTCCACCTCTCTGGTTTCATCGCTATGGGGAATCTTCGGAATGGTACATGGTGAGTAGCCGAAATAATTTTCTCTTGGTCGTTTCGGAATTTTATATATATATTCACCGGCGCGTGATTCTTTGCCGAATAGCTCTACCCCATCCGAGACTAGTTCGTTCGTGGGTAATGACCGAAAAAAAAAAACGAGTATATTTAAGTAATCGTACTTTCGCGAAACTTCGCCGTATTGATTTATTGTTAAAAGCGTGAAAACTTCCGGCCATCCGAGAAATACGCGGCAGGCAGAACCGCAGAGGCTATAAACTTTGTCGGAGCATACCGCTGTACCTGATGTGCGTTGGTAATGCTGTATCGAGAGCTTTGCGTTTTTTGTTCAACCCCGTTTTTATTACGAAAAATGATTATTTGTAGAAAAAACTGAAATTAGGGTGAATTTAGTAAGTCTGAGTAAATTTAGTAGAGTTTTTAGTAAATGTCATACATTTTAGTAAATTTAGCAAAAAGAAAATTGTTAATTTACTAAATGTTACTAGTATTTAGTAATACATTACTAAATTTCAGTAACACTTCATATAAATAATAATACATTTCGGTAATGAATATTATTAATTATAGTAACTTTACTAAATTCTACTAAATCTAATTTTAAAAATTATACTACATCTAAGTTACGAAATTCTACTAAATTTAATTTACTAAAATTTTAGTAAACCTTTAAATAAATAATAGTACATTTTCAGTAATTTTATTGGAGTAATTTTACTAAATTGTACTAAATGTCATTTATAAAATTAGAATAAATCGTAGTTACGAAATTCTACTAACTTTAATTCAATAAAATTTCAGTAAGCCTTAAAATAAATAATAATAAATTTCAGTAATTTTATGTAAGTAATTTTACTAAATTATACTAAATCTAATTAAGAAAATAATACTAAATTTAACTTACAAAATCTACTAAATTTAATTCACTACAATTTTAGTAACCCTTTTAATGAATAATAGCTAATTTCCGTAACGTTACTAAATTATGCTAAACCGAATTTACAAAATTATACTAAACGTGATTTATTAACATTTTACTAAATTTAGTAAAACTCTGGTAAATTGAATTTAGTTAAATTGGAAGTAAATTTAGTAAAATTTAGAGTAGATTTAATAAAATTTACCCTAATTCCAGCGTGACGCAGTAACGTTATTGTGAACACGCACTTTATCATTGCACTTTCAGATTCGAAGCTCGCACACAAGCCAAAGCGTATTTACAAATATATCAGCTTACTCTCCTCTGATGCACACATATCCGCTTCCCGATTTTTTCAATAAAAGAAAAACAAATGAAATGGCAAATAAGCGTAAACGTGACGAGGCTAATTTATTTTCCCTACAGTCGGACTATATTTCACACGTACTTGAGCCCTTAACGTCGAAATATTACGAAAAGTTGACAGCTCATCTATAACGGAGAGGAGGAAAAAAGTGATTTGGACCGATGCCCCAGACCTATAGAACGACGTCTTGCGAGTCGATTATACGTTTCACCATTGGCGTTGGGTGTTTATAGTTCCACTGATTTACTGCCGTGTGAGGGTGGATATGAGACATGCCCTGATATACAAAAGATATACGTGTACACGAACCGAAGAGGCATGTAAAAAAAAATATATATATATACATGCCTAAAAGTTTATACACGCAAGTGTGGGTTCATTAGATTCACGGCTGGCTCTACTTTTAACACATAAACGTACGCGTGCATTCCTTGGAATACAAGGATCCCGTTCTTCGGGCGTTACTCATGCATTCCTCGAAACTCTCTCGTGGAGCCAAGTCACAGTTAACTTTTCGTCGTGGACGAGTCTCTTTCGCCGTCTCGTCCAAACTTATTTCGTACGTACCGCCTACTTCGCATATATATATATTATCGTATTTATGGGAATTCTCGGAGAGAATCGACGAGAGATGAGAAACACACTCTCTCTCTGTTTCGTAAAAAGAACTCGATACAAAAAGACGCGTTCATTCGTGACTCTCTGTATCTGTCAATAATCAAGGATCCTTGAGGCCTCAGACCACTCTATAGGCCAAAAAAAAGGGCATGTCTCCTCTTTCCTCTCTCAAACAAATATTCCGCCATTACTTTCCATTCTCATCACAACTTTTATCAAATTTAGTGCTCTTTCCCTATTTTTATATTCGAATGTCGATTCCTAAGACTATTTTGCAATACTTATTTTGTACTACCTCAAACTGTGTTATATTATCACAAACTCCATATCTCTAGCCCGGTAAAAAGCTCCTGACTTAACAATCGTTTCTAATAGGTACAATCTTTCATCCATCACATCCTTCCCTGCTCTTCACCATACCCCCCACACTGCATTTGAGGCTCTTAATACTTGAGTATATCATTTTTCAGAACCTTCGGAACCTTTGAAACCAAAGAAATGTTTTTTTGTTTCGAGTCTTCCAAAACTGTCCAGCCCCTTAATTTCACACGAATTTAATCGTCATTGGAATAAATTTCTCAGTGTGTACGAGACAAATTTATGGATTAAAAGATCCTTTTTTTTTTTCATACACGCTATTTCAATTGGCATTTTTATTGAATTATTTTGTGGTCACATTGAAATCCGCTGAATTGATTTCGGAACGATATCGAGTGGTTTTATTTGATGTTGCGTATCAAACTACACTATTGGATTTCATACGCACGGAAATTCGTATGTACGTATACCTGGGAATGTTGAAAATCGGAAGAGGCGAAAGATTTTCGAAAATTGACTCTACCGATGCTGACAACGAGCACGTTTTTATCGTTCGATGGGTCGCACACAACCATTCATATGCACTTCGTGCATAGCCATTGGAACGAGGCAGCGTGAGATCCCACGTGATCCGTTCAAATATAATCAATCAATTCATACACTCGTACATATGTTGGTGTCTGTGTCAACCGCATGGCAAACAGTGGAGTGCCAATCGAATCGTTCTACACGTGCATTCCTGTTGGTTAAAGCCTTTTATTTTTGTTTTTTTTTTTTGCAAACAAACGTTTAGTACGTTTGTGACATTTCATTGAATATACTTGGAATAATGGCTATCGTCGAATGAACAAATGTTGATTTTTGTAAACATTGGATTAATTTTTTTTGGTTTTTTGAAGACAACAAGTTGGCAGAGCTTTTACTGTCTGGCAATTTTTTGCTATTTTTTTTTTTGTTGATTGTTCACGTTCGTTTTTTTGCTCCACTCGATGATGGCGAAAGAGCGCGTGACAATTTGCGCTTTTTTTTCCACCCAATGCACCGTTCCTTTATAAGAATCTCTATAGATCTCTTCGATTGATTGGCGATAATGAAATTTTCGCCGTTATGCCCGCCGGTAGCGGTAAAAGACTGTGAAGCACGATATGGTGTATCTATATATATATATATATTTATATATATATGTGTGTGTGTGTGTAACGGGCACCTCGTCCGTTTGACGCTATCATCACTGATTCTCAGCAAATTTCAATTGCTAATTGAATCCGCGTGTATGAGAGTACAGATACGATAAATCGTAGGATGTAGACGTCGAAAAAACGAAGAGTCCATCAATTACTGAACGATGGAAATAAACGAATCTGGCCCTTAGGGTATTCTATTCACGAAATCGAATATTTAACAATCAACTGATTTTCTCCTGTAACTAAGGCCACTCTAGAGGCCAAAAAGGGCATATTTTGTGATTTTTTTTTTCAGCGAAACCATAAAATAAATCGGAATTACAAAATAGGAGTTTTATTGTACGCGTAATTGACTATAGAAAATTATTTTTTCACAGCGATACATGTCAAAATGGCGAATGTGCAGCAGTTTTTCGACGACGTCTTTATTTCTGGAAGGTCAACGGCCGGACCAACAGCTCCTATAATTTTTTAGTTATGATGAGATACTAAAGTTTGTTCGATTATATATAAAAATGGCTATAGAAGTACGTAGAATTTTTTTCATATATTGTTTTTTTGTCAAAAAGGCGAATTTCTAAAACAAGTATAAAATTCCACTAAAACAAGTATAAAAATCGTCAGAAAATTGTTTATAAAAAAGGAACTATGTGATGTAATTTAAAAAATTCTAAAACAAGTATAAAATTCCACTAAAACAAGTATAAAAATCGTCAGAAAATTGTTTATAAAAAAGGAACTATGCGATATAATTTAAAAAATTCTAAAACAAGTATAAAATTCCACTAAAACAAGTATAAAAATCGTCAGAAAATTGTTTATAAAAAAGGAACTATGCGGTATAATTAAAAAAAATTCTACGTAGTGCCTCAGAAAATGTAATTCTAAATATACAGTTAAAATTTTAAGTGAATCGGTTGAAATTTGCTTAAGTTATGAGTCCGGCCGACTTGAAAAATGTAGTTTTGAGATAAACGCGATTAAAGTTAGTAGAAAGTCACGACACGAATGAAGAGGGCTTGCGCTAGAATTCGAAAATCGAGTACTTAGAGATTTTTCACACCCATAATCTTTTGTAATATAATTTTATAGGTACTAAGGATTTTTGGAAAATCCTAGAGTGGCCTAAGGCCTTAAGTAAAAAAATACATGACAGTATTCTGATAAAAATATCAAGCCAAGTTACTGAGCATTTAACCAAAAAATTAGGTCTTTAAATATAATTTATTCTACTCGGTACGATAATGTACTTTTTACGCACGCCTCGCGTACGTAAAAGCCCCATTTTCACACCTCGTAAAATAAAACTTCGTTTAATACTCGACGAAAAAAAAAACTTATCTAATCTCATGCGATGGCAATACTCGTCTTTGGCTCGTACTGCAAACTCACACTCGTTAGAAAAAGTTTTTTTCGTCCTCGTGTCATAATGTACGATTAATTGATGGAGCACTTTATGGAGAAAAAAAAGATCATTAATGGTGGCAGTCTTCGTCAAAATTTCTTACCGTGCATTCTTCATAATTTATTGTTTGTCCATGGGACTTTCCAGTTTTTAACAATGCGAGGTAAAAAAAAACGTTCGATCAACTTGCAGAAGCAATTTTTGTTTCCAAAGTAAAAAATGCGACTGCTCAGTATTTTTCCATCCTGGTGCGATGATAGAAGCTTATGAAATAAAGAACATTGTCGTAACGATAACCAGAGCCGAGTATCCACTTTATCGTGATCTTCGTCCGTCGATGGAAAAATTGTTTATTGCTCTTCGTTCCGAAGGCCCCTTGCCCCGACAGACTCTCCGCAAAGAACCCTCGACTGCAACGGATCCCCTCAGGACCCCATCGAGATATCGCGTTTCGATTCTTGACATGGGAGGCTGACAATGTCGTCGTTGAAGTGAGAGACGTTACCCAAGAAGAACTTTCACGACACTTCAGCCGCCTCTTTTCTCGTGCTTGTTAAAAAAGACCTATGCATTGAGTAGTTAAGGAACTACGCTGCGACAACTACAAATTTTCAAGAGACCTCCGCACTGATGACGGAACAATGTTATACGGAACTCCAAAGACATTGCAAATCCGAAAGAATGAATTGAAAATTGTTGAAACGAAAGAAAAAAAAATCCTAAACATTTCTGTAATTTATTATAAACGATGCTTCAACAATGTTCCTAAAGAAGTTGCCTTCTCCAAAAGATGACCGAGCAGCCAGTCCTTATTTTGCATCAATGCCAAAAATGAAATAAATCGTGTCAGCCCTTTTTAAATTGAATTTGCTCTTTAAGTTAACTACTCCTTAAGTTATTTATAGTTAAGTAACTCTTACGAGTTACTTAAATACCGCCAGGGTCCAATAAATATCTATTTAAAAAATTGTCAATATACCTCAATATTTATACTTTCGAACAAAAAAAGCTTGGATGGAATCGAACAAATAGTTTTTGAGATAATAATTCCCAAAATTCATTAACTTTTTTCGCCGGCTATTCGCATGTGCCCCCTTAAACTCTAAACTCGTGAAATAAAAAAAAACTCTAAATATTATAAAAAATTAATATACAATATTTCATAAATATATTATTGTAATTAATAAAATATTTATGTAATAAATATATGAAATCTCTTTTTATAAATGAAGAATTTTTTAATAAATAAAAAAATTATTATTAATTATTTAATAAATAAATAAAATATCTTAAATATAAATAAATTTATCCATTAAAAAAATGTTCAACTCTATAAATGAATATAAAATATACTCTATTAATAAATGTAAAATATAAACTCTAGACTGAAATAACGAAGTTAAATATTAATTTATTTTTCACGAGTTACTCGCGTGAAAATAATGCAGTACGTTCGAGTATTTTCGTGATGCAGAAACCCAAGACGAATTTTGCTGTTTGCGGATGTCTTGTCTGCGTTATTTCACGAAGGGCCATCACGTGGACCAAGGAGTAGAAAAGAGCAATAGCATATTGCGATGCCTCAACTGTTGGAAGCCAGACGATGCACGAGAGCACCTGAGAACGAAGAAACGAGCGAAAGAAACAAAAAAAAAAAAGGTACGGAGCAGAGAGAAAGACAGGCTGAGACGAAGCTGGAGACAAAAGTGGCTGTGGAGCCTGCCCGAGCTTGTGGAATACAAGGTGGTCAGGTGGGTCGTTACACAGGGCAGCGCCGACAGTCTCCATCAGCATTTGTGGAGTGCAATTTTGTCTTGTGGGTCTTCTGTATGTATCGTAAGGCCTCTCGTGCTCTCTCTCTCTCTCTCTCGAGGCTTAACCCGTCAAGGTATTACGTGAAAAACCTTCGTCGCGTATATGCATGCAAGCAGCCTTACCTCAGTATCCGAGGAAAAAAAAAATAAACTAGCAAAAAGACAGAATCAATGACAGCATTTTTTTCGACATCGCGATAGAGTCATTCCAGTATTCCATGCATAATTCCGTAGCAAAAATTGAGTAAAATTTAAATAAAAGAAATTCCGTAAATTTGACCAACTTTTTTTTAATCCCTTGAGCAAAGGTGGTCTAACCCCTTAACCTCTTCCGTCTCATGCAATAGCTCGTTTCTTCTGTAACTAATAAACATCGACTTGTACTCGGATGGATCATTCGGTTGGTTTAATACTCGTGCAATCATTGCGCAGATGCACATCCACCATAAATGTACACGAATGCGGGGCGGACGAAAGCCTCCACGAGTTTATCCGTTAATACATCGACGATTGCAGCGTCAACAATTTTCAGATACTCCGTTTGCCTCTTGAGGCCAAACCCGAGGATTTCCTCGAGATTGCAACAGTGAGATTTGCCCAAGTCCCGCGCTTCGTTTCGCTGTGGCTCGCGAGTTTCCACCCGACTGATTCGACGGATTCATCGATGAAAACGCTTCGTCATTGTCTTCGAAAATCCCGTAGTACTTGTGCCAGTGTAGCGCGACGGACTTTCGTAAAGGAAAATACGAAAATAAACAAGATGCAAATTGGAAGGTTTGCCAGATATTCTCGTTTGCACATTTCGTTGTTGTTTGGATTTTCCAGCTTCAACATTCACGTCTGCAGAATAAATCTACCAAAATTATTTCCTGCAGCTCATCATTGGCACAGTACAAACACCCCTGCGCGAAATTTCGATTAATTTTGTCACAGCGTTAAAAAAGAAATGCCCAAAATATGGATACGTTTTTATTGCTCCGAAGTTGCCTAACCACTCAATCGGTTTGTTTTCTCATCAGATTGATCCGGTGTCCGAGTCACGTGACTAAAATCATAATATCAATCTGACGTTTCGTGCAATGATGTGGATTTGATTGAATAACATACGTTCCTCGTACATTGGGCTCATAAGCCAGATAACGGTTAGCACGACCGAAGGTATATGTGCTTTCCTGCATTATTGAACTATCGATTTGGAAAGCTCACTCCGATCAGTCCCTATCCATCGGTCTCACGTACTGGAACTCTCACGATTGGCTCGCGTGCTCATGGATATTTCATTTAACGATATTGCTATCGTAAGCATATATCGTGGCTGGAAATCGTTTCGGGTTCAAGGTTTCTGGACTTGGGCGCAACGAGAGGGGGGAAAAAAAAAGAACTCGTTACTCGTGGAATAGCGACGCTGAAACAATGTATAGTCGGCAAGTGCACAAAGGGAACTAGAGAGAGAGAGAGAGAGAGAGAGAGAGAGAGAGAGGAGGGGAATAAGAGAAGGCCGGAAATGCGAAATGGATGTGGACAGTCGGTAGAAACGTCAGAGAAAGGAGAGTTCATGAGAAACGGACATTGAAAACGTGAGCTTGTAGTGTCGGAGAGAAGCAATTCAATCTGCATCGGAAAGATCGTTGCAAAACCGTCAAACGATTCCATTAAGGGACATGTTGAAAAGACTAAGGAGGAAAGGAGAGAAAAAGTAAATGAGAGAGAGAGAGAGAGAGAGAGAGGTGAAGGTGCGGAGAGAAAATGTTTGATAGAGTTAGTCGCTGTTCGAATAGCACGTGTAGAATAAAACGAGAATACGCGATGCATGTTGCCATGCCACGTGCCCGAGAGTCCGCAAACACGTTGCCGAGTTGGAAGCGGACGTAAAATATAACGCAACCCCAACGGGCAGGAAAAAAACTTCGTGAAAAGGTGAAGTGCGAAATAAAAAAAAGGGCTGGTGGTGTACACTGCCAACAAAAAATATTTAATTTAAATAGGATCTATTTAAAGCAAATAGGTTTTTCCTTGTCTCACAACCTACTCGACCGCGAGCCAAAAAACTCGACTTCGGAAAAAGATAGAAAAAAAAAACGGGACCTCAAAATGGAAGGAACACTTTATAACGAGACGAATCCGTCGAAGCAACAACCATAGAAGAATAATCGTCACTCAGCTGAGATTACCATCCGTACAGCATTTTTTCCAATGCACTCTCGGGAGGACTTTAGGTCCCGCAGAATCCCGGATTGCTCCAGATAAACGAGACCAAGTGTGCAGTGAAGAAAAAAAAAAAAAAAAAAAAGATGAAGAAGAATATATAAATGCGGTAGAAACGAGTGAAACATTCGTGGCTGAGGAAAACAGCGAGATACATGGAAGGAAATATTCTCGCTCTCTTGGCCTCTTCCTCGCTTCTCCTTTGAATCTGGTTTCAGATTCTCGGCGCAATATTCCCTAACAGGGCAATGCAGGATAATCGAGGAATTAAAGTTACAGGCGGTGATTTTCTCGGGTATTCCCGTACAGTGGTTCGTAATCGTAAGGGCTGCTGCGGGAAGGTGCGGTGAGCGCCATCTACGTAGCTAAGTATGTATCTATGTATGAGAAAGGACTGGGATGAGAAGCAATGATAGGTAATGGAGGAAAGAACTTGGTTATACCGGTTGTAAAATCCGCTGTTTCTCCTTGGCACGGGACAGGTTCATTGGCGTAGCTAGGTAAAGAGCCAATACCCCACTTTCGCTCAGAGCACTCTACGGACCCTCGAGCCAAGGAGATTCCAAATATCCGTGCAGAAATTTTCTGCACGGAGAAAACTCGGACCGGAAACTTGGTTTCTCAATCGGGATCCGGCCGGACGTCGAACAGGATCCGGAAGCGAAATGTAACGCTCGCAAAAAGGATTCCAGCTAGGATCCTAATCCGGAACTAGGACTCTGGTCAGAATTCAAATCAACTTGACAGCATAACTGTCAAAACTTATATATTTTAATAACAGAATTTCGAACAAAATTCTTTACATTTAATAAAAAATTTCGAAAAAAAAAAACAATATATAGACCTCGAAAGACTTATATTGTATTTCCTGGGAAAAAAAAATGATATCGATTATTCCGAATTTCTCGTGCGGTAATACGTGAAATTATAACCGCAATATAAACTCCCCCGCCCAACCGCAACGCTGTCCTCGTCACTTCGATCGCTCTGTGTCCACATAGCCAATCTTCTATCCTCGTTTGAAACAAGGGTAATTCCGGTACCTAGAGGGGTACACGGTTATACTGTAGCGTGTATATCTGAGAAACTCTTTGCTATCTCGCGAAATGTCTTGGTGCTGGTAGAACGAGGCAAAAGAGAGGGGAAAGAAGGAAGTGGAGATGGGGAAATAAGGGTAGTATAAAGGTGTGCGGGACTCGTCTACTGGCTGTCTCATCGCTTGCCGCGTTTTATTTTACCATTTTTTTTTTGTTCGTTTTTTTTATTTTTTTTTTACTTCAAACGACGTTTCTTGCTGTTATGGCCGAGCACAAGTGCCCCGTACCACGAGAGAGCCTCGTTTCGTTTTTCCTTCATCCCTTGCCATATATACCTTACATTCTTCTCTTCATATTCGTTCCTGCGTGTCCTCGCGTTCCTTACACTCTTTAGCAGACCTGCCATATACTATTTGATGCCCAACGAGATGGTGGGGGTTTTTTTTTTTTTTTTTTTTTTTTTTCAAGCTGTACGATGTAATATGGAAATTTATCGGGTTTTTACGAAACATCCAGGTCGGTTACGAGAACGAGCCGTAATGCCTTCTATGGTGGAATTCTCATAGTTCCCAACAGTCCGGAGATATATCCATTCGCGCGTTTCTCCAATGGCAGCCACTTTATTGTTATTTGCAGACTCCAAGGATTTTCCTTAATGACAGTTTTCGAGAGAATTCAATAGACATCTTTATCGCTGGAAGGTGGAGAAAAAAAAAAATGATGACGTTCTTTACCAATTGTTTGGATTTGTTCGAGGGAACAATGTTTTGTGGAAACGGACAAATGATTTTCATTTTATTCTTCACATACATTTCGTGATTATCTTGAATCTCTTTTCGGTCAATCGCTTTCGGCTCGGTCCTACGATTTTTATTGTACAGCATCAAAAACTATTAGGTAGGTGAGAGTGGGGCACAATGTGTCGCGGGGCACAGTGAGCCACACGCGGTTTCTCGGAGCTTCGTAGCTCGTAAATTCCGAACGTTGTACTCTACATTTCGCAGCACTTGACGCACTGTACACCCACCTATCTGACACATTGTACCCCACCCGTGGGGCACAACGAGCCAATTCGCAAATTTTTTTTCGAACCCATTCTTTCAGGATTTTTTAATCTTTTTGCTAAAAATGTGGTAGCTTTATTGTACGCCTAAAGATCTATAAAATCGGCTATGACCTTTCTTTTTCTAGACTACCGTGATAAGAGTAAAAATTCGATTAAAAAAAAGTGACACACTGTGCCCCATCTTCCCCTACGGTTATTTCTATCGGCGGAAAAAACGCTTTTCAGGGATGAAACCCCGAATTCACTGTTAATTTCGCCGACAATCTTTAATTTTCTTTAAAAATCGTCGAAAATGTATGTGCCCCCTTGATCTTGCCAGCCGGAAAAATTGTAAAAATACACAAACTTGAATTAAAATATTACACGTTAATTTTGAATTAATGCATCCCTTTTAAATGTGAGGGTGAGAGATCCAAAGGGTAGTTTCATCCCTTAAGACAGTTTTTTTTCCGCCGATCCAAAAAAAAATACGTAAATAATACATTATACAAGAGTTTCAATAAAATCGAAGGCGGACACCAAAGTTTTCTTGTTAATGCCCAATAGTTTGTCATATTTGTCGTACTTGAACAATATTTGAATTACCTCGAGCAGTATTTAAAAAAGAAAACAAAAGATTCTGACGTTTCGGAATATATTTAGACTTTAGAAGTGATTTAGGAACGATTTGGAATTGTCTTTGAAGTTCGTACACTTGTTCAGTGTCAAAGCTTAGTCCTTGACCCACGTTCTTCTTAACATTTTTTTGTTTGTTCATTAGTTATTAACAATGTCAATTTTTCATGGTCAATCGAGAAAAAAAAATATCCGTAATTCCTTCAATGATGTCAAAAGAAAAATTGAATTTGGAGCTAAAGAAGTTCGTTTTGGCAGCGAATCGATAAACTGATTTGTTCAAATTATTATCGCAGCTAAGGTAAAGGGAATCATGCATATAGTAGTGTAATCTCATAAATCACACGAGTCCGAGAAAGTAACGTAACATGCAAAATCGTACACCGACGGATTAATAGCCGTATGATCAAAGACCCGACTGTCTCGGGTTCGCAACGAAAAGGATGATGCGAGCAGGAAGAGCACAAGAAGGGGTAGATTTATGAGCATTCGCGTATGTTGAAGCAAACTTTACAGCCTGGAATAATGAACTTCCCGTCCCTCAGAATTTCTATCAACTTTACCTTCTGTATGAAAATTGTTAAGTGTAAAACACACGGTTTATGTACCTGTACGAAAGTTGCACACACACGGACACATTTTTTTTTTTTAATTCTGCCAAAGGACAAGGGCTGGGTCTACAAATGTATTTACGAATATTAATTACAAGGGTTCTCCGAGAGAAACGCTTTGCCAGAAATGTTCCTTTTGAGGCTACGGTTTGTCAAAAAAAGAAAGAGGAAGAAAAAAAAACGATTATACGGATGGTAGAATTCGAGAGGAGAGAGAAGGAATTGTGACGAGGAGAAAACGAGTATTCAGAGCGTGCCCTATTGCGAGAATTCTTAAGAAAAGGGTTGAACGAAAAATGAAGGGTTGGTAATCGATGAGAGAGGAATTTTAAGGAATTCACGTTGATGTGTGTAGATTGGAAATTTGTGGATAGGGAGGTGTACTCTCGTAGTCACGAGAGAGATAAATAACGGAGCGAGGGCTTGACAATGCCTGTGTTCATTCCAAAGTCTCGTTTGCCCTTGAGCGCAACGATCCACCCTACGCGTTCGCCGTTTTCTCGTATTGTGCGCCCTGAAAGCTGACGTTTTACGGGGCTCGGTGGGGCAAAATGAGGCCCGGGGCAGAACGGGAAACGAGCTAGACCGTGCGAAAATTGAGCAAAAAAAAAAAAGAATTTTATTTGAATAGGATCTATTTGAATCAAATAGATTTTTTTTTTCTTGTCTCGCGGCCAACTACGAGTCTTGTTTCAATTTTTTTTTAAATTTGTTCAAGCTGTTCTTACTGAATATTAAATATATTAAAATTAAAGATTAGATTCGAGTTAAGGGGTTACGTGGGTTTGAAAATAAAAAAACCATTTTTTTTATTTAAAAAAAATTCAATTTGGTCTCCGGAAACCAGGTCCCGCCGGCTGAATTTTCCAAATTTTTGGATGAATTTTTTTTTTAATATTGTTCAACTGTTGCTCTTTTATGTGCTTAACATTTTTAATAAAATAATTTATATACTATATTTTTAAAAAAATAGAGAAACAAAATCACAGATTTGTTAGGAATAAATAAAATAGTTATTAGACGATATTGAATAGATCTTCATTTGAATAAATAAATATATTTAAGACAATTTTAATAATGTAATGCAGTAGGAAAAATTTGATGTCACGAAAAATCTAGTTAATTCAAAGATAGAAAAAAAATCAAACGCATCTAGTTAATGTCAAAAGAATTTTTCTGTCAGTGCAATCTCCGTTTATCATAAAACGTCTCACCAATTTAAATCCAGGATGTATCTTGTCACCTTTTCGTGGACACATTCCATGAATTTATCGATATCGAACATGGTGATTTTTTTCTGTGGATTAATTGAAGAAAAAGATGATGACTATTGTTTCTAATGAAATTTTTCAAATTAATGAAACCATTGATTACGTACATTATAAATATTTTTGTCTCAAGTATTTCATTTTACCCCACCTTCCCATATTTGCATATCCATGCGGGTTTGGGAGAAGAAGAAAAAAAAAACAAAATCCTGCAGAGAAACGAAGGGATGTGTGCTGTTGATAGGTTGGTCTGATGGTATTAATAGGTTTTTCAGAAATTGCCATTGGTCCCCCCCGAGGTGCGCCTAATAGGTACGCTGTAATAGCATCGCCTTTCACGTACCTCAACCGAGAGCTGTGTGTTCCACGCCGATATACTTGATATGCTCTTGGTACTCCGAGCTTGTTGGCTTACCAATGGACCAGACATAGGCGACATATATATATATATATATATCACACTTGGTAGCCGCGCCCTCGGCTTCGAGCTAGGAATCCCCGGTGGAAGGAAAAATGAAGGTCTCCATTCTCTCCGTATGAATGGGGATTAATTAATGCCGGGACACATATACAGCCGTACAGAATGAAAGCTTTATAGTTTTCGAATGCTGATGCTGTCATCCGGTAACTGAGTTGTGAAGCTTTTTTTTTCTTTTCTTTTTTTTTTGGACCTGCCAACGGACGAACGAAATATTCCACACTATGGTGTGGCACATCCTCCAATGCACGGGAATTATCGAGCAGCTCATTTTCGTCGGTTAATCTCTGTAAATACGTCAACCGGGGAATGGAGCTTGCCTGGCATTGTTGATACTTCATTTCCATGACAATCAAGTAGCTGGGATATCGAAAGCGATTTTTTTTTCGTCGCTCCTGATCTAGTAGGCAATGTTGAAGGCAGTTGGGAAAAATTAGCGGAATAGAATGGAACAATTAGCGGAAAATTGTTTATAAAAAAGGAACTATGCAATATAATTTAAAAAATCCTACGTAGTCCCTCAGAAAATGTGATTCTAAATGTAGCCGACTTGAAAAATGTAGTTTTGAGATGAACGCGTTTAAAGTTAGTAAAAAGTCATGACATGAATGAAGAGGGGTTGTGCTAAAATTCGAAAATCGAGTACTTGGACATTTTTCACACCCACAATCTTTTGGAATATAATTTTATAGGTACTAAGGTACATTTTTAACAAAAAAAAATTGATTTTTGGAAAATCCTAGAGTGGCCTAAGGCCGTAATAACAGAATGCCGAACAAAATTCTTTACATTTAATAAAAAAAATTCGAAAATAAAACAATATATAGACCTTGAAAGACATATCCTGGAGAAAAGTGATACAGGTTATTTATTCTAATTATATTTAAATTAAATGGAGATCGAAGAAAAATATGTATTTAATTTACTAAGAAAAATGTATTCAATACGTTATTTGCAACACGTATTTCAAATTCTTGTCACCGCGTCTCTGCCTTCTGCTACGTAGTGAGCGCCATCTGGATTCCGATGAGGATACCACTTCTAGGGAATCCTTATGATATCCCAATCGGTATCCAATCGGAACTTAAGTAACCCTAAGAAATTTCTACACTGGAAGGAACAAAATTGGCCTCTCGGTGCAATGTAAAGTAAGACTTTCGATGCGATAAAACAGTAAAAGCGACATATCGAAGCCCACGGACTTTGCGGGATTACATCGACTTTGTGTAATCTGGGAGCGATGACCGGTTGGTGGCTGCTGTGCTGCTCGTTTATATTGCCGTTGCTCCTTTTTTTCTTTACCAGAGTCTATATGGTTGCGCTACCGTGTTGGTCTCATTCTGCCCCCCCCCTCCATCCACCGATACACCGCGATGTGTACGTAGGGAGTTTCAAGGTAACGTTCAACGACCAAGAACGGTAAGACGCTTGGATGTAATGTCTCCCGCTCATATAGGAACGAGATAGAGAATCCTCCATAAATGGCTTGGTGTATAGGGAACGAAGACCTTTTTCGTCTTTCGCTCAACTCGTTCGTAGCTCTCCACATCCACATACATTTCTTTTTCCAATCTCTCGCAAAATTCTTGGTCGTTGAGAGCGCTTCTGGATTATAGTTGTTCGACCGGAACGTTCATCGAAACATGTAAAAATCAACGTTCATCCTTTGCACGTTCCAATTAAAGAAGAACGATCGTGTAGTCTTTGGCCAGGCTCAAAAAATTATTGACAAGCTAACAACGAGTCCAGCCATTGTAGCATTGAACAATCGTCGCGAGATAACTTTTAAGGCGAGCAATTTTGAGAATTTTTTTTTAATTTCTTAAATCGTTAGCAAAATATCTTAAGAATACAGCCTGAAAATTTCAAAAGGATATTCCGGATTCATTCTAACGGTATGTATATAAATGATACTCCCCTCGACTCCGCGGGAGTATCGGGACAATAATAAACTATTGTCAGAGTTGCGGAAATTTACGTTTTTTTTCTTCACAATAAAAAAAAATCCAAAAAATCAAGTGGTTGCCCGCCTTAAACTCCGAACATGGCAATCTTGAGTTCCAAAGCTGTACGAATGGAAGTCTAAAGACATTAGCAATAATTCTTACCAGTGGATCTCCAACATCTCTATCAAGTGTCTATTACATCAAGGCAACCTTCATCCAAGTTTTCAATGCTTCGTCACACAAATGAGTTTCAACAAAATCGAAGGCGGACTCTCGAGTGATGTTGCAGTGTAAGTGACAAGATCCATTTTCAATATAAATCATCGTAAAGCAGGACATGTGATGCAGAATCAATGAAAACCAGAACGTCACAATCAGTTGGCTCATCGTCCAGCATCAACAACGCTAAAGTCTCGTATTATCGATAAAGTAACAACAGATGGTCTCTTGCCGTCAGAGATGCCACTTGGTGACAACATTAAGGAAACCGGTTTAAACCGTTGATCGGCCACGAGTGCCAGTCAGGCACGCAGCAAAAGAGCTGAAACGTATACACCGCGTTTGCTTACGTATTACGTGAATAAATCCACCGATAAGAGCGTATAAAGCCAACGTGTATCACGTACGTTCGTCGTTGTTTTATACGTGCGTTAGGCGAGTCGAGTAGCCTCAACAACATGCTCGTCACATATATTGTTCGTCGAGGCTGGCGTGTAAAATCAGAAAGTGTGGAGATCAACGTACTACGAGAGCAGAACACACTACTGGGGCGGACTGGTGAACGGGCACGGCAAATACAGAGAAGGGAAACCAGCAGACGTTTGGAACATTCATCGACGCATGCGTTTCCAATTTTCAGTTTCACAAGACATGATGTGGAAGTAGACGACAACGATTCCACTTTGGTACTTTTTCCAGTTTCGCTGAAAGAAAAAATCACAAAATATGCCCTTTTTTTTTGCCTCTAGAGTTTGTTTGCGTTTGTTTGGGTTTGAAGAAAGAATTTTTCTGTCAGTGTATAAATTTGAATCGCATAGTAAAATTTCGTCACTTGTCCCAAAATTCTTTAATTGTTCAAATTCACGGTTATGAAGTTTCATTCAATGGCACGTGTACAGATAGTACGAAAGGCCTGCCGTTGAGGAAACGAGTCACTCGAAGGACCCTGATATTTGTCGTAAACTCGCTTCGCGTCGTTGTAGGTCTATAGTTTGTCACGTGCACGCCCGATTGGCCCACTGCGTGAGGATGGTGACCGGCTCGAACATACGAGGAAGCCAAAAATTTTGTAATCCTAGAAAGGCGTCGTGTAGCACGAGGCCCCAATTTCTGGGTACGAAGAGTAACATTGAGGACGTCGAATCAAGGGGCAAAGGATGAAAAGAGAAGGGATGGAGAAGCGTTTCCGGTACGGGCTAACCGCGCCGCTCGCTGCAATGCCACTATCCGTTTCTTTTTTTTTTTTTTTTTTTTTTTCGTCCATTATTAACGAGCCACGCTGTACGCAGATGTTGAGTCCAGACGTTGAAGCCTGCGTGCCCAAGTCTCGAAACGGCTTCGCGTTCTTTTTCTTTTTCTTCTCTTCCACGTTCGTAGAATTTCTAGCTGGTGCTCTAACCCAAGCGGATTTCTTCGGACAGCCTTGTTTTTTTTTTTTTAAACGTAGACTAAATAGGTACGTCATCGAGATTGAGAGCGTTCAATTGACAGGCCAAGAGATTTTTCTCGGCCACCTATACTATTAAAGTAAATAATTATTTTTTAGTTAAAAAAAAAGTTTCACAAAATTATGTATAAAAATAACAAGCGAATTTATCGAGAATATTAAATGTATAAAATAATTTTTATTTTTCACAAATCATAGTTTTGTGAATAAATCTTGAGGAAAATGAATTTTCAAAAATTAAAAAATCGCGGATATATAAGTCGTCTAGTAGGATCCTTTTTTTAAATTGGTGAACAAAATATCTCGGGATCTAGTCAACCGATTTTGATGAAATTTATACGACATATTCTTTATTAAATTACCTGGCGTGTAGCCTAGGATTTTTTCAATTTTATGCCGCGTTAATTCTTCATTAACTTTGAAAACGCAATTTTTTGGTAAAAATCGGAGTTTTTTTTTTCATACAGCTTGTCATTCCTACGAAAAAATAAATAAATAAAAAATCCTCATGCTACACTTTAGCTATTACCTTTCTTTACAAGAATTTTTTTCTCAACTTTTGAGACGGTGCCTCGCAGAGAAAAATTCTTAATTCGTTTTTTTACACATTTCATAAAATTATAATGTATTTGTGAAAAATAAAAATTATTTTATATATTCAATAGTCGCGTAAAAAAAAAAAAAGATTCCTTTTTTTCCGAGCTCCAAGGTGGTGTCCCTTTTGTAAGATTCCCCTTGACGCGAATTGCCTTCTCTACACTTTAGGTATATTTTGTATTTTTTTTTGCAATGACATTCGTCGCCTCGTTTCTTTCTCTCGATATCCAGACACTTATTAGATATTCACGGCGAGTGATTCGACAGCACCAGTCACATACACGCCACGTACGGTGAAGTATTATTAATGAGCTTGCCGAGCGCGTGAAAGTATTCCGTAGTATTTTCTATTCACAAAGCTCTTCGGGCACACTGCTCTTTCTAAAAAAAAAAAAAAAAAAAAAAAAACAAATCTGGCTCTTTATCCCTGCGTATCTTCCCCTTTCTCTGGTAGTTGTTTTTTTTTTTTTAAATTCCCGACACCCGAGACTTCGGGACAACGCGATAGGATGGCTCATCCCGGCAAGTCGGTAACACCCCGTGTCATTCATCGGGAACATAAAAACTGGCGTTAAAGCTTCGTAATTGGTATCGTGTTGTACTCATTTGCCGCAACTGGAGTGAACGTGAAAAATAATAAAAATAGAAGAAAAAAAAAAATAATGGACCATCCAACGAAGCAGACAAAGAGCGTAAGATAAGCTACAAAGAAACAGAGCAAGTCATTTTGTTCTTCTTTTTTTTTTTTTTTTCTTTTACTTCTGAAACTTGGTCGTTCATCCCAGCTCATCGGGTTTCACGAGTACATATTTTTGGATTGTCATTCAAGACGGCGCGGACGTAAACAGCGTGTTCAAGGGACCAGAGAAAATGCTGCTATGTCTGGCTGACTGGCATAAAGCAACGCTGATGCAACTTGGAGGTGTCGAATGGAGGAGGGAAAAAAAAAAAAAACGAGGTGAGCTTACACGCTGGGGTATTTTTTTTTCAAGTGTCACTCGGAAGGCAGACAGAATCAAAGACGTCATTTTTGAGCGTATGGAAGAGACAAGTTGACGACACGTGGCGTGTATTATTAGTCGATAGTGAGCCACATATCGGAATTCAAAATTAGAGAAATTCACAGGAGCTTCCTGTTTGCATAAACACGATAATTGAGCAACTATGAAGGCGCGAAAGCCTTTGTAGTCAATTATCGGCTCGATGATTTGAATTTTTGATCATCGTTTTACGGCGATTATTAATTTATTTATTGGACAATTAATAAATCTGTATAAATTGAAATTAATTGAAATTAAATTGAAATAAATTTTTAATTGAAATTGAAAATTTAAATAAATTTTGAAAAAAAATCCCAAAATATGTCAATTCTTGCTCTAGAGTGTCCTCCTCAATAAATCGAATTTTCGAAATCTTGCAATGATTCTGTCTCCAAAATGAATTATTTCGAGAAAAAAAAAGAAAAAAAAAATCCCGCATTACCGAGTCCATTGCACGAAGCGGTGATCAAGCGGATTATTTTTATCGGAAGCATCCGTGACGCGCAGTCCATCAATTCGCGACTAAATGCAGTCTAATAGACGTCCGCGCCCACGATAACGATCATCGACTCTATCTTTTTCCACGTTCATCGAGGGAGAATTTCATCTCGCGTGAAAATGCACAAAAAACACAAAAACAAAAAAAAAGCGGAAGCGTAAAAAAAGTTGATTCGTTTGCATATTGGAGTCTCCATATATTTTCCAAAGGGACGAGGTAAAAACTGCCCGACGCTAAATGTTCCCGCATAAATATCGACGCTCTCAAATTGGCCGAATGAAGGGGCACGCACGTGCGCTACACGTATTGGGGATATGACGCCCACGCGCACATAGCCGAAGGTATCTCCTGGATACTGTAATAACCACAGTAGACCACTCCAGACCGCGCTGCACCGGCAAATTCTCGTAATTATCCTTTTAATTGAAAACGTCGACAATGTCGGTTATGGCCTCGTTTCACTTTTTGTTCCATGCACCGATTGAGCTTTCGCAACCGCAATGAGTGCGAGACGGACGTACGAAGAGCCGTAGAAGCGAGGTGATTGGTGAAAAATTTCTTTCCAATCAATTTTCCAGTCCGTACAGATCCATCACACATCGACCATCCAAAATTAATGTATGTCGTTCAGGTTTTTTTTTCTTTGCTTCAAAAGTTCGATATACTTAATCATGCAGGGGCTCGTACAAATATTTGAGGGGGGAGAGCCCTTTAAAGAAGTTAAAGGGATCTTTAAAAAAGAAACTTAAAAAAGAAGCTTAAAAAAGGATCTTTAGAATGGGATCTTTGAAAAAGAAGCTTTAAAAAAAGCTTAAAAAGGGATCTTTAAAAAGGAAGCTTTAAAAAAAAACTTAAAAAAGGATCTTTAAAAAGGGATGTTCAAAAAAGAAGCTCTAAAAAATGGTTAAAAAAGGATCTTTAAAAAAGAAGAAGAGAGCCCTTTAAATAAGAAGGGCTTCATGACCGGAAAATAATTCCACGAGGAAGCTAAGGGACCTTATGGCGCCGGAATTGTAGATCAATCGTTAAGTCATTCTGTCAGTCTTTGAGTCTTGAAACTTTAAACGCATTTTCCTGAACGGCACTTTTTTGTCAACCTCGTACAAGATAATTCAAAAACTATCCAATCGATTATTCTGAAATTTTTCACACTTTTAGATAACACAATTGCCGTCTATGTGAAACTAAAGTTTCTGAAAAATTATCCTGAAAACTACTTTTACATTGAGAAAAACTATAGTACGAATTTCATGAAAAATAAAGCATTTTTCTTTAAACACGTACCACTTTTCAAATTTTAACTTTTCTTTTGATTCTTTAGGTTCACATAGAGCGTGTGGATTTCAGGAATCTGAAACTTTTTAGCTTCGGTATTTCAGATCGACGCACCAGACGCCAGGTTGTACGCCGTGGAACAACTCAGGCGACAACCGTCTCTGAAGAAGGTGTCCAGCCGTCATTTATAAACATTAAAAAAAAAAACATTTTTCTTTAAAAAATAAAACGATGTAACAATATCTACAAAAAATTTCAATTACGTAAAATAAATAGTTTCGCCTTAAAAAATCTTGAAATTCCGTTTATTTCCGGTTGCCTAAAGGGATCTTCCCCCCAAAAAAAAAAATCTATAAAGAATTTAATATTCCAAATGAAAAAGTTTACTCTCAGCCCAGGAGCATGCTTGCCCGTTGAAAGTTTCTCGGCAGTTTTGATTTACTTGATCGAAAATGCTTTCTCTTCTCCCGCCGATCCGTTCGATTGAAAATTCCATTTTGACATTGACGAATGTAGAACAGCATTAGACTCTAGTTTTGTAATTCCAAGCGAGCTAATACACCCTGGAATGTTTATGAATTCCTAAAGACGTCTTTCATCCTCAATGCCTGCATCTCTCCCGTATTGAACTTTCGGTTTGTTTCTCTTCTCTCGTTCCGCCCACATGTTTCATTCTGAAATCAGGCGAGGAAGAAAAAGAAAAGAGAGAGAGAGAGAGAGAGAGAGAGAGAGAGAGAGAGAGAGAGAGAGAGAGGGAGGGAGGGAGGGAGGGAGGGAGGGGGAAAGAAAGAGAGAGAGAGAGAGAGAGAGAGAAAGAGATGGGTATTATTAACTCTGTAGCTTATTGGCCGGCAACCAAACGACTGCAGCATGCTACTTACTGTACCTTATGGCCACATGGATCTCAGATTCTTGGAAGTTTTTTTTTTTCTCAAGCTTCCATGTACCTCGCATCGGAGTTTTATAAATAGAAAATCGCAATAAACCTAATAATATACTCTATGGCGAGTTCATAGTATACAATTGAGCCTCTAAAACGTTGAAAAGCACGAAGGGGAAAACTTTATCGACGTCAATGTTCTCCAAGCCGGATGTCCAAAAGTTACAACGTTGAAGAAACAAACTGTACCCAACCGGGTTTGTGTATATCATTAAAGCATTTGCGGATGCAAGAAGCTCGAATTACTCCAAGGCTTGGTTAACCGTTTTTATTTTTACCCATCTGGACATTTCGTGGAATGTTTATTGACTTTTCTGCCTCTGTTTCTCTCTCGTGGTGTATTGGTGTTACGTTGTGCCTGCCCGTCTCATTGTTGGATAGCGACGTTGATTGATCGAACACGTGATTGAGGCTCTCGTTAGAAGAACCCCCTTGTGTATATCAAGCTCGGCTTTGAAACGTGCCTAATATAATCTTAATCGATGAATCGTGATTTTTTTTTCGATCGTTTCCAATGGTTTTTTTTTATGTAATTCTAAATATACAGTAAAAATTTCAAGTAAATCGGTTGAAATTTGTTTGAGTTATGAGTACGGCCGACTTGAAAAATGTAGTTTTGATATAAACGCGTTTGAAGTTAGTCGAAAGTCACGACATGAATCAAGAGGAGTTGCGCTAGAATTCGAAAATCGAGGACTCAGAGATTTTTCACATCCATAATCTTTTGGAATATCATTTTATAGGTACTAAGGTAGATTTTTAACCAAAAAAAAAAATCGATTTTTGGAAAATCCTAGATTGACCTAGGCCTTAATGAGATATCACGATACGTCTCTCGATTCCCATAAGCTTAAATGTACTTCATTCATGCATTATTATGGATTTATCTCAATAGCCAAGTTTGCAAACTGCACGAAATTTTTTTTCCAAATTTTCTTTGCACTGTAATTTGCACGTTACAATGGAATTCAAGGAGGCTTCATCGTTCTTCTGCTAACTACCAAAATTTCCTTGAATCGAAGATTGATTAATGGATAGAGCAACACAATGAGCAATTCCATTATTTCAATTGGTGATTATCGTAGTCATAAAGTTGGGCATTTCCGTAACCCAAACAAATCGAAACAAACCTCGAAAAGCAACCAAAGCATTACCCCAAAGTGCACCATCATACTCGTATCCGTAACTTTAAGCAATTCTTGCACGGTTGAAGTTACGAAAAATTACGATTCTCATATTCCAGTTCGCGAAGATACATACCGGCCTCAGGGATATCGATACCATCTGGTTTACATTACAACTGTTGAAAGCTCGCGCGTATACCAATACTTACATTAACGTTCCTATCCGATTCTCCGATCAATTGCCTCCCCCCCCCCCCCCCCTTTCCTATTCTCTCCTTTCGCGGTTTCTCTTTCGTTGAATTTGCCCCCTATCCCCCTCCGCCCCCCAATGTGTTATCGATATTGCTGTCGAAGGGTAGTTCGAACATTCGATAACGTGTAGAATGACCAACAGTCCGCGTGGTGCACAGCCTCTGTACCACGTTTGGTTTACACGCTACACGTCTCTTTCCTCTTTGTACAACTCTATCCCATCTCGATTCTCTCTCTCTCTCTCTCTCTCTCTCTCTCTCTCTCTCTCTCTCTCTCTCTCCCTGCTCCGAGGTCCACCCTCGACGCTCCTTTTGATGCTCGTGCAGCACGACCGGAAGTTCTCACGGTATACCAACAACTGGCGCATTTCCTCAGATATATCCGGGAAAACGTCGAGAACATTTAGCTGATATCGTGGCTATTGACACCGTCGTTATGCGACAACCGTGGCAGAACCCCAAAGCCATACAATGTCGAATCGTTCTCGAGTCCTAGGCTTGTTTTCTACTACGCCCCGCAGATTGTCCAATGCGGTATGTGGTGCAGTCTGATGACTGGCCAGAGGCTTGCATTCGCGAAGATCGAAACAAAATGGAAAATCAACATTTACTACTAAGCAATCGATGTCGTTGTAAATCTAAAACATTGATTTGAGAATCCAACGTTAGCTCGTAGAGTTGGTGGATTTTTTAAAATTGCAGACAAAACATCAGCGAGAAAAGCAGGAAATCAATGATAGTCAGGATGAGAAAAAGACCGGATGGCTAGATAGAAGTTGGAAATTGGAAGATGGAAAAGAGGCTAGATAGAAGATGAAAATTTCATCCAGCCAGAAAGGAAAAGAAGCCAATGAGGCTCAGGCATGATCACTCTCAATTGGTATCATCAGTACACGATTAGGATCATTGTCGAACTGATGAAGTAAAAGAAAAGTCTCTTTCTCTTCATTGGTGCACTTTTCCCATGTTGATGCAGCTGTCCAAAAGGCGGCCATAGACTTGGCTAGCAAAATATCGGCAATTGATTGAATTCTGTGTAATGTGATCAGGATTTTCCACCAAGATTCGTTCTATATCACACGAATGTGCCTGGAGATTACAACAGCTGCATTATGCAGTGCATCGTCCACGCATTACCCATAGGAGCGATACTTTCATGAACTTTTCCAGTGAACTGCGTTGCCGTTGAAGTGCCACGGGTCACCAGGGGCCAGAGGAGTAAGAAAAGGTAGCTTTAACGCGGGATCGATCCACGACGCCGATTACGGGTAATTTCATTAAATTTTCAACCCCCTGCGCCCTCGTTCCAGATTCACAACGGCACGGAGAAGGGTTTGCCGCGTTGCTGCTGGTTATCGTTGTCCCGAGGTCGCGTGCTCGCGATTTTCTCGTACGTTGCGTTTCTCGTTCATTGTTATGGGTGCTCGCTTACTGTGTAAAAAAAAAAGAAAGAGCAAAAAATAAAAGTTGACCGATTATAGAATGCATTCACGAGAGCCACGGTGCAACAAAAAAAAACGAAAGATAATGTCAGTATAGTCGAGCAGCGCATTAATATTTCTTTTGAAAAAAAAAAAGCGGAATTTTTGACTGTCGATTGAAAAGCTGGTTGTTACGTTCAACTTACAAGGAACATCGCTTAAGTGTTTTTTTTTGGGTTTGCGACGAAGCATTGAAAACTATTAGAAACGTATTTTTTTTTATCGACGGGGGTTTTAAGGGTGCAAACCACCCCCTTGTCTCTTCTGTACGTTTTATTTCACGAAGAAATTGCTCGTTTTCTTCATGCGACAAAAAATATTTCACAGCAGTGTAATAAATGTGTTAAACATTTAACTTTTAGTTTAATTTAAGTTAAACTAAGTGAAACTAAATTGAACTAAGTTAATTTAAGATAAACAAAGTTGAATTAAGTTTAATCTAAGCTAACATTTTTTAACGACGAGTTAAGCAAATGAAAGCTCGATAAAAAGTTCGCCAATGGGCAATAGAAGACATCGACTTGTAGTTTGAGTTTATCCTGAATGTATATTCCTTGAGCGAAGGTCTTTGTTCACGAAGATGGCTTTTGAGGCTTTACTCAATAGACATTAGGTACTCAAAGCCTCTTTTCTACCTTCGTCTTCCATGTCTCGTTTGCCATTTTCCTCGATGGCCGTGTTTTCCATAGCTTCAAGAATGGATCGCACTTGCGTGCAGGGCATTGCACATTTTCCAATTGCTTGTTTGTTTGGGTTTGTTTGGGTTTGTTTTGGTTTGTTTGGGGTTGTTTTGGTTTGTTTGGGTTTGTTTTGGTTTGTTTTAGTTTGTTTGGGGTTGTTTTGGTTTGTTTGGGTTTGTTTTGGTTTGTTTGGGTTTGTTTTGGTTTGTTCGGGTTTGTTCGGGTTTGTTTGGGTTTGTTTGGGTTGTTTGGGTTTGTTGTTTGTTTGGGTTTGTTTGGGTTTGTCTCGTTTGCCATTTTCCTCGATGGCCGTGTTTTCCATAGCTTCAAGAATGGATCGCACTTGCGTGCAGGGCATTGCACATTTTCCAATTGCTTTCAGAACCGAGGGCTCGGTCAGCGCCGCCAACGGCAACTCCAAAATCTGTCGATTCTTCTCATGAGTCTCAACCGTTTTGTCGTTAATTATTTTGCACCGTAGTCCTTCCACGCTCCCTTGGCATGTTTTTTTTTTTGGCCGAGCGTGCCATAAATGGCTTATGGTCTTCAGTTCTTTTTTTTTTTTTCTTCATCTTCAAATCTACACACAAGCCCTCAATGCAAAATCCCTTTCTTTTCACGTCTTCTCGTGTTGTAAGGCCTGAGCCATTGTTCTGAGCCTTTGGACTCGTGACTACTTTGAGCCTTCTCGTCTAGGCATTGGAAAACGATAGGGATTAAAAATTGAAATGGAGATTCATCATGAATATTAATATTCCTCACTGCCTGTTATTCCTTTGGCTTATAAATATTTCTCGTTAGTCTCGACACTTGATGTTTTTTTCTTTCTTTTCCATTCGTGAAATAATTATTTACCGTATCGTAAATAATGATTTTCCGTTTCCGCTGGCAGGTATCCGCGGTAAAATTCGATATGTTTCGAGGGTAAAACGAGAACGTCGGGAATCGCTGTTTTTTTTTTTTTTCTTTTGCATGTGGGTCGATTACTTCTTTTTCTACCGGCCCTTCACTGGACCACTCCCGTCGTTTTGTGTTTCGCATGTCTCGCCTCTTTATTCGAACGTCTAATCCTTTGTCGAGATACAACACTGTGCAGGTGCACGTCACAATGAGCAGTATTCGCAATACGGTAGGGCGATGGGGTTGCGGGTTAAAAAAAAAAAAAAGGGCTAAAAATAGGCAACAATGAGAACCAGATACGGAGGCTGGAAAGACCGGATGGGCGTGCGAAACCGAAACCCGACATAGAAAATAACAAAGGTTCCTCAGTTCTTGATGCAATTGCCGCTGGGTTCGCTCTGCGAATGGTCCGAACAACGAAATGAAAATTGGTAGCTCAAGCAAAGGGACAAAAAAGACCGAAAAGACTTTTCTCAAGTCGTAGAGGGGCTTACCAAACCGCAAGAAAAAAAAATATTTAATTTAAATAGAATCTATTTAATTTTTTTTTTTTTTTTTAAATTTGTTCAAGCTATTCTTTTTAAATATCAAATATATTCAAATTAAATAAATAAAGATAAAACACTGACAGTGCAAATTCGTGTAGAAATTGTCGAGAATCCAACCAATTTTCGGTCATAAGTTTCTTCCTCTGAAGATATTTATTAGCGGCTCATTCGATTAGGACAAATGGAACGCTTCGTCATTGTATTTTCGTATTTTTCTTGCTCTCCTCCCCCCCTTCCCCCTTCATTCCTATAGCTGTCTTATTCTCTCTCTCTCTCTCTCTCTCTCTCTCTCTCTCTCTCTCTCTCTCTCTCTTCCATTCGTTATACGCTGAAGAGCCATCGGTGGCCATACTTGTCCTCATACCCCGAAAACTCTATGCAAATAAATTTCTACCCCATGTATCGCTCGCTTTGTGCGCACTACTTTCCTCTTATCCTTTCATCTGGCAGTCTTTTCTACACGATAGAGGCTCCGAATAATCACCAAAGGAGAAGTTTCCCTAGCGGATTATTTTTTTTTTTCTCCGCATATTCACCCCCAAGACTGTCTCTCGAGTCTTACCTATCTAGCCTCAGTCTAAGTTTCATATATCTTCATTTTTTCCGCCATAGTGAAAGAAAAAGCAAAAAAAAAAAACAACAATATTAAAATTCGCGTGACTCTTCTTTTTTCCTGCATAAAGCTCGATTTTCGCCATACTTCAACGACGGCGTACCTCGAGTCCTCGACGTTCAAGATTCAACGTTGACTTTGAAGAAGAGCTCCAGTCCACTTCAGCAACGTCTCTGCGAACGGGCGGGTTGCCTCAAGCTTTCTCCTACCCCACCCCCTCATTCTGCCCTCCCAAAGCTTTAGCGGTTCTGCAGGAATTCACGAAAGCGTCGTACAGTGCACGTCTATCCGTCAGTCTACCCTCAAAAACGATCAATTACCGAAAGCAAACGCGCCTCGGGAATAACGTCTTTCAGAATTCTCCTATTACTCTTACCGTACTGCGCTCATTTATCCATGTGCACCTTGATGATTAATATTGCAGATTTTGTCCATTAGCTTGTTAGGATTACGATACTTGCAGTTACGTCGCATTGGAAAATTGATCATTTTGATTTTGCTTTCGTCTTGGAATACTTTTTTTTTTTTAACGAGTCACTTTAGCTCTGCACTAGATTACGTCTACGTGGAATTTAGCCTAGAAACTTTTTTACCAGTTGCACCCCTCATTAGGGGTTGTTAAAAAAAAATCCTAAAACACACGTTCAAATTTCGATCTGAAATTTGACATACACCGTCATTTTCATATTTATAAGACTCGCTAAAGAGGATTTTTGGCGACTTGCAATATTTTCCGAGAAATCAAAATTTTGACAGAAAAAACTCATTTTTTTCTTCCAACGACGATAACTCAGCGAAAAATCATCGTACAAAGCTCACGAGCCGCTCAAATTAAAGAGGAAGATTCAAACTGAAAGAGCTATAGGATGAAGTTGCTGAAAAAAATTTATCCAAAGCCGTAGACCTTTTGAATGGCAAGCAAAAATGGTGAAGTTTTTTTTCCGCTGATTTCTTTGAGCTCACTCAGAAACGGTCAACGATAAAAATATTTAACCTCCAGGTCTTAAAACTAGAGCCTTCAAGCGTGAATTTGCTTTTTTGTTTATTGCTCTACGACCATTTTTTGCCAAGTTGCAGCCGTTTGAAAATCACCTATAAGTTTAGAAATCTTTAGAAATTAAAAAGGCTCCTATTTAAATTGTGTTTTTTTTTTTTTGGCAGTGCAGTCAGTAACGGAACTATTTTCCATAATTACATTACTAAACTTTGGTAGTCCAGCTAATCTACTGTTTCGACCAAATCTCGATTTTTAGTTTTTTAATTTTCTTCAACTTGCATTGTATCCAAGGGATTTAGAAAGTTTTTCTCGGCTTGCCCGTCCACACCAAGGTCGATCAACGACTTTCGCTTCTTCACGCTAGCAGGGTCGACCTCGAGAGCTTTTCCGTCGTCGCTATTTCTTTACGACGCCCATATACTGGGCCCTTTGATCTCGAGGGAAAAAAAAAAAAAACGTGAAAGAGATTCAATTCGCCCGGAGATTGGGAGGCGAGCAGTCAACCGCTTGATGGATCCGCCATTGGGCGAATAGACCACCAAGGACAACTATACTCGCCCGATATTTGGCATTCTCATACTCTCTTGCTTTCATCCAAGTTCACTCTCGTCACACCCATCTGGCGTATGGACCGCGAAGAGTCATGGGGCATCGAAAAACGTTTCGTTAGACCGCCAACGATGGCGCAGACATTCGACCATTTGGAAAAGAGGGGTCTTTAACTCGTATTACGCTACACATGCCAATCCTGAAATTCTTAGGGTTGCAAAATCTGCTTGATTTCCCCTAGCCTACATTATTTTCACCAAACGTCAAAAGAGCTGACTAGCTTCTCAGAGGATCGATCATCCTGACTCTTATAATTGAAACCAGAATTCAATTTTCCCCAACAGAACAGGGACGAACGGCTCGAGGGGAAGAAAGCGTAAGCGGTCTCATTCGTTTCGCCGTTTCTCTTTGATATTAGTGCCAAAAGTCAACCACTTCGCGGCTGCGCAAGATAATTCGATTTTGTTTGCTAAATAAACCTTTGGTTTCCGTTAGCTTGAAAAATTTTATACGCAGTCGTATAAGATTCTTCAGCAGTACCTAGAATCCATGAGAATTTTATATGTCCATTTTCGCCCAACATTTTTTATAGAATTTGTTTTATATAATTTTTATACAAAACATCATAAAAAATGTTCACTCGGGATTACTTAAGACAAAAATGTTTACACATGAACATTTTTGTCTCCCCCTTGTGCTGTGTAGTGGGCGTCATTTGGATTCCGATGAGGATACCTCTTCTTGGGAATCCGTATAATATCCCAATCGGGATCCGAACGAAACTTAAGTATCCCTAAGAAATTTCTGCACGGTCTAAGGCACTCATTGGCCGTTAATCCCAAGCATGAGAACACTTTAAACCCAAGAGGCAGCATTTACTCGGTTTCCGGCAATTCTTGATGGCAAAGAGGACATGAACGGACGAGAGAGAGAGAGAGAGAGAGAGAGAGAGAGAGAGAGAGAGAGAGAGAGTGAAGAAAGAAAGATAGTGATAGGAAGAGACGAGCAAAGTAGACCGAGAAAAGAGAGATAGCCCGTTGGAAAAGCTCTTTGGCCAAAAGCATGTACCGAGGAATTACCTAACCGAGAGGGCGGGGGAGGTTGGATGCCATGGCTCGTCCATCGATCATGCGATATAAGAACGTACGCGGCCGCAGGCAATTTTTCAGGCTGTAAGATACGCTCGCGCGTCCAATGCACCAAGCAAGGGTAAGGACTTGCCGTGCTCCACTGTATGCCTTTCATAACGTTTGCCCTGCTGGAAGAGCCAGAACCAAGAATAAAGTAAGACGCTGCTCCGCGCTTTGTAACGTAGCTCGTTCTGTGGCTCGAGATCTTCTTGCTCCCTTGGCTTTGTCGTTTACCTTTCTAACATGGGGGAGGACTTTCCCCAACGGCTCGTGCTCGCGATACAATCTCTCGCGGGGGGGAGGGGGAGTGTGGTAACAAATGCGGGGCACCCCACGCGGTCGAGGAGATCTTGGCTTTCCTTCTATTGCATCTTTCCGCTCTTGCTCTCTGATCCACATGACTGATCAGCCGAGCTTTACTGCTTTCTTGAAGGATCTTACCGAAGAATGGACCAATATCGACTAGCCATTTTGTGCTTCGTGCAAACCTTGGATGGCAAACAAATACACGGCATTCAATTCACGAATGAGAAACCTTCTCACTCTTTTTTTTCTTTTTGTTGAAAAAATCCATTTTCAACGTTCTTCAAATTATGGATTCGGCTACTGTATTATTTTACGAATCTTCTTCGTTCTGTATGAATCTCGAAAGCACGCAAGAGTCATTGCCTTTCGAAAAATGCACAATCGCATGAGCAATTTACTCAAGTAGCCAAACAAAACCAAGCACACGTCGTGTCAAAAAGAAATAATTGAATAACGTCCGATGTAGGAAAAGTTGGACTGGAAATCTCAAATGACGAAGGTAAGTTGGCCGATACATGTTCCATTCGAGAAGCAAAGCCCACGGGGAATGCGTAGGTGGGATTTGATGAAAGGGAAAAGGAGAATCTCTGGAGGCGTGGGCGTCCTTTTTGCTCGTGCATCTTCGAAAAGCTGGAAAGCTTTTCACGTTCGAAGAACATATATTTCCGGGGGGTTGGGAGACCATGTTCTTTTGTATGATTACCTCAGTGGACGCGTATGTACTGCATATGTATGTGAGATTTCTTTCTTGGACAACTGCTGCGTAAGGGCCCTACATATGGACACTCCGGAGGCTTTCATCCATGGAAGAAACATCCATGGAATCTTCGCAAAGGTGTATACCGAGTAAGCCTTGAATATATACCATCGTTCGATGATCCTTTCGAAAACCAAAACCCATATCCCCGGGAATGGCACGTCGCTCGCCAATGTGGACATAAAGAAAGGTGTATCAGTCAGTGTGCACGTGCGCGAGTATGTAAAGGAGATTGGGCAGCGTTCTTTGCCTCGGTGTACCAGGGTTGGGTTTCCACGTGAAGAGATAAAAAAAAAAGATCGCGAGGCTGTCGCTTTTAGATGGTCATTTTTTTTCGAAAAATTACATTTTTTTTCCCCCATTGCGTAGACGAGTTTGCATTGTAAAGAGTGCACATTTATGATCGACGTCGAGAGCTCAGGATACTGTTTGACGGACCTCGGGCTTATCTCCTGATCCTACCGTCACGTCGAGGTGCATCGTAAACGTCCGCAATATTCCTATGAACATGTTACCGCATACGTGCACCGAACGTACGAGTTTGCCGATTTTACTCGTACACACTGATGGAGGACACTGGTATTGAAAATACCTCGTTTTTTTTTTTTTCAACGCTTGTTTTCCTTTGCAAAGCTTCAGGCGTTTTTCATTACCACTGGGCATAAGTGAAAAGCAATTACTCGCTCTCGGCAAACTCTGGATGGAAATATGATTGTTTGCAATGGAAAAATAAGCTTTCATCTCTAATATCATATTTCAATCATTTTAATTTTATATAATTTTTCAATGCTTCGAAAATCTTGGAAAGCCCAGAAAAATTCGAATCCCGAAATAGTGGTGACTGCTACGTTTTTTTTTCAGATTTATCCATAAGGGATTTTGCTAACAGCCCATCAATTTTCAGGCATTAAAAGTGTCTGCCGAAAAAAATCGGACAAAAGTAAAATCCCTGTGAAAGTGGAATCCCTCGATCGTATTGAAAAGAAATTTAACGACGTCGCCCTGATAGCGTTCGGAGGACTTTGGGGGAAAAAAATAAATGACGAAGGAATTTCTAGCTCATTTTTGTCAAATTCATTTGTGAGGCTTTTCATTCGTTTTCGTAAACATCATTGGCAAATTGCTGCTATCTTACACGAGGAATCAACAACAAAAAAATTGACACATCTTTTTTTTCACTTTCCTGCATCGTCGTGTAAATTCACGATTGTTCAAATCTTACTTTTTATATTTAAAAAAAAGATCACGATATTAAAGTCATCGTTGGAATGCAACGAGATTTTTTTTCTCTCTTCCTATTGCCGATTGTTTTTTTGCTCGTTAAGGCTGCGAAACTACTGTGAAAATGAAATCAAATGTCATGAAATGAAAATGAAAAATAAAATACAATTTTAATTTACAAAAAAACAGCATGCCGTAAAAACATTTGAGACGATATTTCCATAGGTCGAATAAATATTTTTTTACAATTAATAACAATTAATTAATTCGCTGTCGCGAATGAAAGATTGTCGAGCATTATTGGTGAGAATCGGAAGGTTGAATGTGCCAATTTGGTATCGACGTACTCGAGGCGTACCAGGCCGAGCTACCTTGACGAGTGAACGAAGATCCATACGACTTACACGTTGGAACTTTCCATATCTTTTTTTTTTGTTCTCCTTCCCGCTTCTTGTTTGCGCGCGCCGTTGGTAAATATACGAGTTTAATTCGTTCCGTCGCCGCGACGAGATTCGCGTTATCGCTGCGGGTATTTGATTTCCCAAATGGCTGGTGGGATTCCCGAGAGCTGGTGGACGATATGGACGAGAGTGGAGAACCGCGAGCTCTGCCCAGGCAGAGAGAGAGAGAGAGCGAGAGAGAGAGTAAGAACGAGGGAACGAGAGCTGGACGATGGTCGAGCAAAATGTGGGTGGTCGATGTAGCAAAAGCCGGGAGTGAGGCATGTGCTTGGACAAGAAGAGAGAGAGAGAGAGAGAGAGAGAGAGAGAGAGAGAGAGAGAGAGAGAGAGAGAGAGAGGAGAGAAAGCGAGGAATACGTGTGAAAAGAAAAAAGGAACACCCACACACACATACACACACACCCACATACAGGATCGTGATTTCGGACAGGATACGATTTCCATCTGTCGAGAAAGGTCTGAACTCCAAAGCCACCGTCTGTGCTCGCATACGATTTTCCTATGCCTGACGCCAAGGATTTACGAGCGGTGATACGTCTGCCAGATTACGCGTACGTACTTGTTGTTTTTTTTTTTTTTTTTTTTTCAATATATAGCCCCGAGGTTTGAGCGTAAAGTTGCACACCATTTAGATATATCGACCGATTGGTATATGGTTTTCCGCGTGCTCGAGTACGGTTGAACGGAAGTTCAAAGCATAAGGTCTCAATGTCGACATACTCGTGCAGAAATTTGTCGGAGAGTCCCCCCAGATCCTGCCACATCCCTGTAGGGATTTGACCGGAATGGTGCACGAGGGGAGTCCACATTGATCGCCATTAAAAAAAAATGTATGCTTTCTTATTGGGGGGGGGGGGCGAGATGCACCCACATTGGGGTTTTCCTTATATGAACCAACAAGTACAAGACAAGTATGGGAATCCAATTGGATTCCTATCAGTAAATGGAGACAAGTATGGGAATCCAATTGGATCCCTATCAGGACGTGGGGACAAGTATGGGAATCCAATTGGATCCCTATCAGGAAGTGAAGACAAGTATGAGAATCCAATTGGATCCTTATCAGGAAGTGGAAACAAGTATTGGAATCCAATTGAATCCCAACCAGGAAGTACAGACAAGTATGGAAATCCAATTCGACCCTTACGACAATTTCTGCGAGGGTGCTTTTCATCGAGACCCACTATCCATCAATATTCGCATACTAACCCGAGGAACGTTTCAATTGAGGCCCAAGCATCGAATTCACATTTCCCAGACCATTCAAAATTCATATTTAGAAGAAAAAAAAACAAAATTAATGTAAATAAAAAATATATGAATGTGAATTGACACATTCAAAAAATATATTTAAACAAAAATTAAAGATTATAATTTCGAACACATTCGAAAAAATATTTTCTCGAAATTAAACATTAAAATTTGGCTTCAACATTTTTTTTAAAGATATTCTTTTCGAAATTAAACATTCAAATTTGAATTGACACATTAAAAGAGAAAATAAGAAAATCCTGCCTGATTGATAAGCAAATGAAAAAAAAAAATTCCTACAAATATGTATTTGCATATTGAATCAGGATGTGGAATGTGGATGAGGACACAGAGGCCAGACGAGAGAGGGCGGATTTTACTTAAAAAGTACGTTTTCTCAACAACAAAAAAAAGAAAAAAAAAACTACTCCGTGGAGGGTTTGAGCTTGCGGAATGAAGCGAAGTAGAAGGAGCGAGATAACGAAAGCAGAAAAGGGCGTAAGAGCCTGGTAAAAGCGGAAAGAAAGTTTTTCCAGCTAGTGGTCGGTGAAAGGAATCTGTGCAGAAGGGTCGGAGCTTTCGGGTGTAGGTTTTCAGGCGAAAGTACGCGAATGAAAACGACCCTATCTACTTGGACGAGACAGACCTAAACGTACATACACGAAAGCATTAAAAAAAAAAGATTTTTATGCGCGACACAAGTTATTTAAATAAAAGAAACAAAAAACCGGATGGATTATCGGAATTTATTGTTCAAAAACGGCCTCTTAATAACATTTTGCAATGGCCAAAAGAAATATATGAAAAAAAACAAACATTGAAAAATATTTTTACGTACAACATAAGTAATTTGAATAAACGAAAAAAAAACCTGCAAAATGTTATTAAGGGGTTATTAAATATTATTAAGTGTGACTGGCATGAAAATTGCTGATTTTCATTTTTTTTTCCCTAAATTCCGATAATCCATCGAGTTTTTTTTTTTCGCTTATTCAACTGTCAAAATGATGCCGAAAAATAAATATTGCCTGACGATGGAAAGTCCGACTCCTCGAAAAATCGTCTGAAAGAAACAAAAAACCAAAAAAAACTTTTCAGTATAAAAAATTGTAGAGTATAAATATTTTTGTCTCAAGCTCATTTTTCATCCAACCTTCCCCTACGTTCGGATGGTCTCTTTCAGGTCGAGGATGAAGGAACATTTTCGCCGCATCTGCAATAAACATAAAGCATCCTCAAAAGAAGAGCTCCAGGTCCAAACTTGATTAGCATAAATTTCTGTGCTCGCTTGTGTGTTCGACTGGCGCGCCGCAGCATCTCCGAGGCCGCGCGCCCATCGTGACTATAAACAGCTGACTTTTTCCAACTATTTTCATTGCATTAAGTTCTATGCAAACAAGACTATCGGCGATAACGGTAACGACGAAGTCTTGTCTGTGCACGCTCTTTTCCATTTGGCCTTCATCCCTCGTTCTCTGCACTTTTCCCTCCTTTCGATCCATGAAGTGGAAAAGAAAATGGTATGGTCAGACGGCGCGGGGAAAAAAAAAAATCTACGCAGCATCCAAGCATCGCTAAGCGCGGCTTTTCGCAAAGCAGGATAAGAGCGCGATACCATAATTTCCTGATACTACGAGCTCTACCTTGTAGGGCCAAAAAAAAAAAAAACAAAAAACCTTCAGGCCCCATATACGTATGCCGGAAAAACGTAAAGATTTTTTTTTTCTTCTCTTCCTTGGCTTGGACGCGACGTTTTACATCAAGACGTGCAGCTTTTCCGTGGGCGGAAGAAAAAAAAAAGCTTAAGCGAGAAATCTTCATTCCACCGGGTCGTTTTGGCTGTGGTTTCTCCCGTATCGCAAGCACAAAAGACCATCAACGCGTAAAATCGCGAAGAAAAAAAGGAAAACAAAGATGTTCTTTCTCGTTATACCGTGCCGGCTCTTAGGGGGGGGGGGGGGGGCAAAAATGTAAGAGATGTAAATTTCCTCAACCCCGGAAGGTAACTGTAACGAGGAGAAAACACGAAAGATATATATTTTTCCTCGTGTAATTCTTTCGGACGAAAGTTATTGCTAGACGGAAATAAAAAGTTTCAATTCGATAAAGATTCTTACGAGGAGAGTTTTATTTAATCGCCGAGGATTGTTGAATTTTTTTTTTTTTTTATTCGCGTAAAAGTAGCTCTCTATCGGGATAAAAAGATTTGGCAATGCGGTGATCGCACCTCGGCATAGGCTAAAATTGTCGCAAGAATCCAATTGGATTCCCATACTTGTCTCCACTTCCACCCTCTCCCTCTCTCATTGAAGTCATTAATGGACGTATTCTCCTGATCTCAAGACGTATTCTCCTCATATTAATTAATTTTCTCGCGGTATGAAACGTAAGAAACGACTGGATCGAACCAACAAGACTCGAGGACAGGTTGGCTATAGGCCTCGCTACATCGTGAGAGTGCATCACAATTGCAACAGCGAATTGTCATGCCTCGTGTGTGCATTGATCCAATCGTAACGTTGCGGCATTCTTTTTTTTTTTTTGCGCACGTATCACCAGCCTGATAGATGAGCCGAGACCTACTGATAAAACGAACAACCAATACTTGAGGCGAGGCTCGAGTGCATCCTCAGTCTTGAATCTCTTTGCGTAGACGGAGAGACGAAACGAGAGATTCAAGAGAGGTAGCCGGCATTACTAGGGCCAGGAGGGCGTGATGCAAGGACGTGATCCCCATGCGGGATCACGTCCATCTTTCGTATTCCTTTTTTTTTTTTTTTTTTTTTCTTTTGTTCCACCTTCATTCTCGTTGGATCCCACGTACCTTCTCGGCTCAAATGTCGCGTGGTTTTCTATTTCCTTGCGCATCTCGATACCGGTACGTGAAAAATAAGCAAAGCTTGGAAATTTCATATCGGTGCAAACATTTCTTTTTTAATTTCAGGTGTATTAATTAATTTTCATCCTTTTATCGACAATTTTCACATTTATTGATAAAACAATTAATAGAGATCTAATGTTTACAAATAATCGACGTCACTTTACGCGCATTTCAATTGTTCAACACGATTTAAAAGTTCAAAGTTTTTTTTCCATTTTTTCGACTTTTTCAGCTTAAAAAAATAACTATGGCAGATATCAGAAATATTGTAGTTCGGGTGAGAGCTATAAAAATTTTAATGGAATCCGTTCAATAGTTTTTGAGATATCGAAGCCAATTAGAAAAAAAATAGTTTTGAGAAAAACGCTTTGAAAAGTTGAAGTACGATTTACACAAAGAAAATATTGACCCACCGGTCTTTTATGCCGGGTACGTATAAAACGACTTCCTCCGTCTCAATTTGTGCAACAAAAAAAAGTTTCGAACGGATCCCGATCGGGATATGATACGGATTCCCTAGAGGGTTATCCTCATCGGAATCCAAATGGCGCCCACTACGTAGCACAAGGCGGAGACACGGTGGCAAAAATTGATGGATTTCATTCCTTTGTTATTGTGCAGACGGGTATTTAAAATTTCATACTTTCGCACGTTCGCGAGTAGACTTAGGAAAGTGGCGCCAGGTTTCTTCCCCCCCCCCAGTGATTGATGAACAGCGCAATCCTACGCGTACCTCGAGGGAATTCGTGATACGTTCTTTCCGCAATCCCAAAACTAGAATGGCGAACGTGCACGCGGTAGAGAGTGTACGAGCAATAGTTTCGAAGCCAAAAAGACATAGGAACGGATAGACTGCGGGATAGTCTTTGGAAATCAACCGCGTCCTCGTAAATGGCGGTATCGTTGGGAAGGGTGAGTTGACCTTGAGTTTACACGAGGCCTGGAGCCACACGCGTCCATGCAAGCACCAAGCAACCCTCTTGTTACCCGAACCTTTCGAACGACCCTCGACACTAGCAAGGAACTTGGATTTTCCACTCGTGGTTTCTCCCTGACGTGTTTGTCGATAGTTTCGACACTACCATCGAAAAGTTGATTTTCCCTCGAACAGAGGGGGGGGAGGGAGCCTGCTCCTCCTATCCGACGAATCGTGTGCTGGAATGGGAACCGATGAAAATTTCTCTCGTTCCTTTTACATGTCTTGGATCTTAAAGTGCTCGAGATGTAGTCGCTGAAGAAATGGAGAGGGATAGGCACTCGAGAAAGATTTGTCACGAGGGGTGGCGATTTCGATTTTCGTCCCCTTCGTGCGCACACGTAAGCGATTCATCTGAAATGGAGAAACCACGTATCTCAATATGCCGGAACGAAATTACAAAGAATCAAAAATACATATGAGTTTGAATCGATACTCGCTGACAGCACGTCTGCTCTTCCAACAATACTCTCCCAACAAACTGTGCTTTCTGTACATTTTTTTTTTTTGTGTATGCCGTTTTCAGAGAGACTTGGAAAAGATCATTGGAGGCCAACATTTTCAAAACTCTATTATTTGCTTTAGGAAATGCACAACCGAGCTTTTCAATCAGCCACGCTGAATATTCCAATTCCAATTAACTTCTCAATAAATTAATTTTATTTTTAGATTAGTTAATATGGGACACGTGCCTGTCCATATATTCAGACCAGTCTGGAAATATCGACATTTCACGAGTTAAAAAAAAAAATCTTTATTACCAAGGGTACTTAATAAGTCTGATTGTTAGCAACTATAATGAAGCAATTGCAATGATGTTATTATTCTTGTTTTCTTGAAATATTTTCCCTTCTAGAATTATTTAAGCCTTGAGTTGTCCATATTTGCATCCTGTACCTTACAGAATCTTATAATAGTATATTTTCTGAATTACAAAGTTGACATAAGATTTTCATTAAATGAGATTTGATAAGATTCGATAAGATTTTGCAATGGACGTCCCCTGATGGATCAAGATCTATTTTCGTTTCCACAGTTGGTGTTTTGGACATTGATATGTCATCAACATTTCCTTTTTCCAACGAATTCCCTAATCTACTCCCAAATTTCCAAAACTCTATTTTACCCTAGAAAAAAATAAATAAACCCGTTGAAAAGTCTGATTTGTATACCAAGCGAAAGCAAGTCTACCGTTGTTGGTGTTCAATGTTCCGAACGTAGGCGACTCTTTGCATCGTTATTCACGTTACTCCGGTTGGCCGGACTAGTTTACCGTCAATTTATCGAATAATGACAAGGAAAAGGCTGTAACTCGCGTCAAGTGGCGCATCAAATTGAACGTGACAGATTTGTACCCGCCCCTCCCTTTGGTTAGGTAACATTTGATGATGGCGGAAGACAGGGTCGTTGGGTCGGGGAAGGGATGCGCTAGGTGGGTAGTTAGAGCGTAGGATATCGGAGAGGGATGTTTGGAGAAATTCTATGTGGGCTTGAACAACGTTTGGTTGGAGATGCGTAGCGACGAGCGAAGCATGACATAGTACCGCGATCGGATGTCCCATAGATTTGGCCTACCGCGATGGCATCCTATCGCTCGCTCACGTGGCACGTATACCATCGTGCCGTTTACCATATATTGTTTGCATACGTTCTTCGTATTAGTTGTGCGAAAGGGCGTATGTTGAGCTACATCTGGATATCGTGATGTTGAACGGGGACCTTTTGCTCGACAGCACGCCCAAATGGACGCATGTATATGTATGAGAGAACCGTGAGCGTAGGATAAACGCTCGGTATGTCGGGTATTCTAATATCCAAAGCGCGCACCTCTAATGAACCACCAGTACTGATATTGCCCTGTGGTCGAACCACCCTTCCATCAGGCAACCGAGGCACATTCTGTATCTTCCTGCGACCAAAACATCCCCGACCCGATGATCAAGCACTGAGGGACAACTCAGTGCTTGGATCAAAAGGGGGCTAAATTCGTTCGTACGAATTCGTACGGACTAGATAACGTCTATGGTCACATTGATTTTTCTTTATGGAGGTACGAGGGCGTGATAAGGATGCTGAGGAAATGGGAGCTTGATTGGATTTCGAAAAATTTTATTGGATTCTCTTGTCTAAAAATTGAAGCACGTTCCGCAGATCTAGCCTGGAGATTGAAAATGCTTAATTTTGATTGATTTTGATTAAAATTATTGAATTTTAATCTAACTGACGCCATCTAGTTTGCAAAAAATGGATTTAAAATGTCATAGAGAGGTTTGTAGCCGTTGTGTGACATTGATTTAAGGTATTACTGGATATTTGCATCGTTGGAACGCAACGAACATTAATTCTTATTGATTGTTCGAATTTTTTTGTGCCTGTGAAAATCACTCAAACGTTTTTAGTTATTGTTATTAGAAATTTAGGACCTCGATTTGCAAAAAATGCCGGCTTTGGATAGGCATCGAAACGAAGAAATGAAAAAAAAAATGCACAGAAAAAACGTTGGACTCCAACGATGCAAACTTCAACGTCATGATTTTGTGACGTTTCTCACAGAAGTGTCGCACGACGATAGGCTTAACATTTTGCTTCGAATATGACATTGTCTTTCGGAGACATGAATATTTTTTAAAAAATGTACGTTCTGACCTTCGATCCATGTATGGTCATCATTCCAACGAGAATGTTCCTCAAAGTGATGCAATCCAATGTAACTGGTGTCATGACACATGTGACTTACCTGAAAAAGAAGAAAAATCGAGAAACGTCAGATCGATGAACAAACTGTTGAACAATTGCAAAATCGACCGTCAAATTGACTCCCGTATTTCCCAAAATTCAATATAATTCGGAAGTCTCCTAAATACATGATAAAACTAACGGATATGTCACTCTGTCAACGATGAAATATTAGAATATCCGACAAACGTCAAGCTCGAGTGAAAGAAATATTTTCGTAGTGTCAACTTGCTGAGAAGCAGGTGGAGTATGACCGGATATGGAAAATGGGTTTATTGGAATACCGCTTGAAATACGATAATTCTTAAAATTGACAATCCGCGAGATCCGATCTTGTCGTTTCTCGAAGACATCTCGAAGACGCCTCGCTGATGCATAACTTCGGTATTAAAAGATTCCGCGATGAATATTTTATATGACAATATCATATCAGCAGCAGTAGCCATATTGGATTAAATGGAAGGGCCGCGAGGTCGTGGAAAATTAGGACGAATTTGCTCGGGAAATATTTCATCGGATATCCCACATTTTAATGACATGCCGTCGCTATCGACGAAGTTTCTCACATTCCGAATAAAATCCGAAATCTATGCATATAAAAGATTTTCGTCACTGACTGACATTTAGACAATGCACAGCCTAAAACGCTGAAGACAGAAACGTGAAATTTGTTTGGATTTGTTTGGGACAAATAGACTTGGTATAAATATTCTTCAAAACAAATAATAAAACACATATTTGAGAAAAAAAAACAATCCCTCATTAGGGCTGCCCTAATTAGGAACCTTAAAAGGTGCAATAAGAAAGGATTTTCTCGAAAATGAATCCCTAAAAAAATTAAATGGGATGCAAAAGTTCTTATAGAAAATAATGAAATAAAAGCAAACAATGAAACGTCTATTTTAGGATTTTTTAAAACAATCCCCAATAAGTGGTGCAACTGGTAACGAATTTTCTATGGTGAAGATAAAGAAGCTTGTAAAATTGAAATAATGAAATAAAACGTCTACAAATATCCTGGTATCAATCCACTTCGATCCTCAAAACGCACGATTGGATTAGAATTCAATCCCGACGAACTTTGAACCTCGATGATGTCCATTTTACGATAATTCAAATGTCCGTTCATTAAAGCTCGATAGAATCACTTTTTCTTCTGACCTTTCTCATTCTCGTCGAAAAAAATGGACAAGTGTCTCACATTCAAACATATATGTTAAAAAAAATAGAGAAAATATGATTTTTTTTTGGCTTCGAAGCCCTTTAGGGTCACCATGGCATCCATCCATAATTCCTGCACAGACTTTGACCTAAGGAAGTTGGTAAATTAATTTGTGGGGGGTGAGGGTTAATTACCTTTTCTAAGCCACCCTTAAGAATATTAATATTGATAGACACGACTAGGATTTTCGTGCCTCTACGATGGCTCGGTGGCCCGTCGTGTCCACGCTTTTATTTATTTACCGTGAAATCGTTGAATCCTATATCGAAGGTACACATACGTGTATAGGTGGGCGAGCAGAGTGGCAGGCTGGTTGTGCAGTGGACGCAAGTGAAATTTGAAAGCGAAATGCGATTCGACAGCGTGTAATGGACATTGGGACTGCATTTCAATCGGTCGCCTCCTCTTGCTCCAAACCTCCGCGTCTCACTTCTCCCACACGTATATATATCTACGCTAGCAAATGTGTCATCCGTGTAGATTCGCACGCACGCGTACACTCTTATACCAGTCGTATCACGTGCACTGTTTGCAATATGAATCGACGACTGATCGATTTATCGACTGTAACCAGCTTGAAAAAAAAAAAGAAAGAACGACCTGTTATTGTCCACGTGGCCAATCAAGCACCGAAATATCTATACGTGTGCGTATGTGTAGACGAAATATGCGCATGAAATAACGAGTTTGCCGATGTATAGCGAGCGGGAATCCGGCAATGACGCTCGTGGTTAAAAAAAAAAAAGAAAGAAGTTTTTTTGGCATCAACGGTTTTCCGAGGTTATTCCGTGTCCACGTTGAAAGAGAGGAATGGACCAAAGCGAAATGGACTACAGTAGTTGCAGTAGGAATTATTGGCGAGCATGGACGAAACGTTGAGGTCTCGTGCATTCTCATTGATGGATATTCGTTAAAATGGAATCCTTTATGTGAGCAGCATTTGTATTTTTTTGCCATTTCTAAAGAGCATGGAGGCGTACAATGAAATGGCAAAGAGGTGGGGTAATGCGGTAAGTCGGGTAATTCGGAGGCTTCAACCGGAAATTATCCACCCGTTGGGAAATTGTCATTGGATTTCTATGCTAAGACGTCACCGCTCGTACATTGGATCCTCATTAGAGGATTCTCCATTGGATTCCAATGTACGAATCCATTTTGAATCTTCGAAGATTCCAACGTTATCTTCCCAAATCTTCCCCATAAAATCCCTATAGGGATTTAGGAAAATGATGTAGGAGACTCTTGGAAAAATGTCTGCAATTTCTCTTTATTTTCACTTGCACCCTTCTTTCTCTTCCCACATTAGCCTGTAGTCTACTTCGTTTCTTCGTTCACCCTCTGTAGTTTTCTAATTTTTTTTTCTTCCACTTCTCATACACTTCCTCGGGTGTGTAAGCCGCGAGACCACGCGTAGCCAAGCCACAACGACGAAACGCGTTTAATCACATTTGCATAATATTAAAATATTTTTAACGGTCCTCGGAGCGAAACGGCTGAGGGCGCCGTGCATATAGACCCGTGTGCCCTCCAAGACCCACACGTTGTGTGCTGGCGAACCTCCGAGTCCTGCGATTCCTATGAGAGAAGGTGAGATCCTGTAGTCGCCGAGAATTAAGGGTGACTCTCTCGGGTCTCGTGGTACTCGCGGAGTGAAATGGCGAGTGAGCTTTTCCTTGTAGAAACGAAATAGGAGGAGGGCGGGGGAGGGGGGGGGGGAGTCTTCCCTTTCCTTCGTTTCTAATTCCACGGCTCTTGCTGGATATATATATATATATATATAATCTTGCCATTTCACACCCTTGCGAATTCTCAGCTTTTTCTTTTATTTACTCTTTTCGCTTCAATTGCAACCACGCTCGGGCTTCCACGGTATGGATTTTTAAATCAAACATCCCATCTATTCGCGGTCATGAGACGAAAGCGGCGAGGAGAAATCTGTTTGAAATCGTTTTATTAGAAAATGGAAGAGGACTTGTTTTTTTCTTCTTTTGACGCGACTATTAAATGTAGAAAAGTGTTTTTATTTTTCACAAATACATTATAATTTTATGAATGAATTTAGCAAAAAAAAAAGGAAGAGAGAAATGTTTAAATGACAAAATATCTCGAGATCTACTCAATTGATTTTAATAAAAATTTTAACACATTTTTTATATTATCTAGGATGTAGCATAGGATTTGTTTTATTGCATGCCGCGTTTATTGTTTATTCATTTTTCAAACTCAGAAACTTTTTTTCAAACAGCTGTCATTTCTAGAAAAAAAATGTTTTAAAATTGTTTCCCTAGGCTGAATTTTAGCTATGAACTTTCTTTGCGAGAATTTTTATTTTTTAATTTTTTAGACGATGATTGACAGAGAAAAAATTCCACCATTGTGAAAAATAAAAATTATTTTATATATTTAGCAGTCGCATCAAAATGAAACAAAAAAAAATGTCCTTTTATATGGACTTTTATTATCCACTGAAAATAATGCAATCAATTATTGGTACACAGATTTTTTTTACTCACTGTAAATATTTAAAAAATTCAGGTTAATAAGAATATACGAAGACATTTTTTGCAAGCACCAAAGTATAAATTATCAAATCTCATGACAATAAAAAATGAATATAAAACATCGATTTGTACGAAAAATAAAAATAAAAAAATGGATCGTGGTGATTCGCCCCAAATAGAAGCTACGCGAGTGGATCGATTACGAGTAGAAGCGTTAGGGCATACCGATTCGATCGTCGCACGGTCCAGAAGCCTGACGAATAATCGACGCACGTATCGAGCCCAAAATCGCTTGCGGGCGATATCGCGCGACGAAGGAAGCAACGCTACCAGGAAGTCTCTTTACCATGCAAATTTGATTTGGTCAGAGTGCACCGAGCGTCTTGGCTAAGGACAAAGCAGTAGCTCCGAGCTTTTGCCGATCTCACCTTTCCCTCCCCCCCCCCCCTCCCCCTGCCCCCCTTGGCTCTGTCATTCTCTCCCTTGCCTTTTGGACATTTGGTTACATTACGTATCCATGCGTTTCGCTCTTCTTCTTCTCTCCGTCTCTATTCCCGTCTGTGATTCCCGTGTTCTATGCCCATCGGGGCTGAATGCAACGAGAGGCAGACTCGCATACGTGCCACGAATTCACTTCGTAGCTCGTGTTCGCATACACAAAAGATACGAGAGGGAGAGAGAGGGAGAGAGAGAGAGAGAGAGAGAGAGAGAGAGAGAGAGAGAGAGAGAGAGAGAGAGAGAGAGAGAGAGAGAGAGAGAGAGAGAGAGAGAGAGAGAGAGAGAGAGAGAGAGATTGTTTGGTGAATCTGTATTTTTAATTTTGCAGCAAAGTTATCGTCGACAACTGGGAATAAATACAAGTTTAAATGCTGAAAGATAGAGGTGTATCTAAATATGGATAAATAGATAGGCAAGATAAGATAAGTCTATCTCTGAGGATAGATAGATAGGTAGATAAATAAGATAAAATGGGTCTATCTCTAGAGATGGATAGAATAGATAAGATAAGATAGGTATATCTCTAGAGATGAATAGGTAGATAGATAAGATGGGTCGATCTCTAGAGATGGTTAGAAAGATAGATAAGATAAGATAGGTATTTCTCTAGAAATAGATAGATAGACAATATGAGATGGTTCTACCTCTAAAGATCCATAGATAGATAACCACTATCTATCCTTTAACCTTGAGGTAGATAAGCTAGATAACCTAGATACGTTATCTCACCTTAAGGTAGATAAGGTAGATAAGGTAGATAACCTAGATAAGGTATCTGACCTTATGGTAGATAAGGTAGAGCTAACCTAGATAAGCTAGGTAGCTTAGATAAGGTAGATAACCTAGGTAAGTGGATAACCTCTATAGAGGTTATCTACCTTATAGCTAGTTATCTATCTTATCTATAACCTCTATAGGGATTATCTTATATAGAGATATCTTCTCTCTAATCTCTCTATAGAGATTATCTTATCTTAGGTAGATAACCTGTTCAATATTTCATAACCTGACGCGTCATTTCATAACCTTTCAATATTTCAATGTCGAAGCCTACATCTTCGATAGTGGACACGAGTTCCTCGATACAAAACGAATCATTCTGAAATATCCATCCGTGCACACGTATTGAAAGTCTGCGTTGCGTTTCCACGCCTTAGGCCACTCTAGAGGCCAAAAAAAAGGCATATTTTGTGATTTTTTTTCAGCGAAACCATCAAATAAATCGGAATTACAAAATAGTATAAAATGCCATGAGAAAAGCGTCAGGAAATTGTTTATAAAAAAGGAACTATGCAATATAATAAAAAAATATTAGAGTGGCCTAAAGCCTTAAGATGCTATATCTTTCCAGACAAACTCGAGTATTTTTCTCATTATATCCCCGCACTTCAAGTTCAGACTTCGACGCCGTGACGACGCCTATACGTTACGTCGCAAGCACGATTTAAACAGACAGTCTTTCACGGAGACGATAAAAAAAGTTTGCCCGCCTTTGAAGCTCTTTGACGAGCATTACCCGGAAGATAAAGTGAATAGAAACGTCGGCGTGTCTCTTCGTCTGTATTTTTTTTTATCCTCACTTTCTTGTCCTACAAGTGGCTTAGTGCACAACAAAGGGCCGATTGAGAGAGAAGTTCTCGTCTGGCACGAGCGATCTGCGCTGCTTGCGTCTGTTCGAGACCAGTCGCATTATGGATGTAATAAATATATATATATATATTTATGTGTGTCTACAGTGGTATACGCGATGGAGAAATAATGATTCGGTTACCTTCTCCACGCGAACTTCCGTTGAAGTTACAATAAACTTCGGATGTTGGGAAAATTTAGCATTGCAATGCAATTTGTGATCGCTTTGGCAAAAGATATTTTCTTTGATACGCAAATTATTGGAATATTTTGATATTTAATTTCATAGACATTTTAATTGTTTTATTAGGCCAATTAATATTTTTGTAACGCAATTGTGGATTTAACGCAATAAATATTTTTATTCGATAGGTAATTATAATTATCCTATTATTTGCCTGTCAAATGAATAATTAGTTAGATGGGCAATAATATTTTAATTGATTAATTCGATAGGGAATAATGTTTTAATTTTCTTACTGTAACGCAATTGATATTTCTCAACGCAATTATTAATTTAACGCATTGAATATTTTTGTGTGATAGGTAGATGTCAAATTAATATTTTCATATTTAATTTCATAGGCAATAATATTTTTGTATTACATTTTGGGGTATTAATATTTTTTAATGCAATTATTAATTCAAGGCAATTAATATTTTCATTTGATAAGTAAATATAAATATCCTATTATTGTCAAATTAATATTTAATTGCATAGGCAATATTTTAAATGTTTAATTTGGGGGAATATTTTAATAATCTTATTATAGTGCCTTTAATATTTTTATTTCATAGGCAATTATCAAATTAATATTTTTATACTTAACTTTATAGGCAATAATATTTTTATATTCCCTTTTTGGGCGTTAATATTTTTTAATGCAATTATTAATTCAACGCTATTAATATTTTTATTTCGTACGCAATTTTCGATTGTATGAGAATTTACTCTTCCTATATATATATATATATATATATATATATATATATATATATATATATATATATATATATATATATATATATATATATATATATATGGAAAATACTCGAGACACTTATTCACGCAGATTTCATCGGATCTGTCTTTCTTTTACGGATATCCGGGTATTATATCAGCGTCTATAACCCCGTCGGACTCCTCCGAGGTAACTTGCGAAAACGCATCCTTGAGAATATCCACACAGGCCGAAAGCGTATATATACGTTGGCTTTACCGTCGCATTCGCATAATCATTTTGTCGTTATAAAAACAGTAAAATACTTTTATTCCTCGTCGTTCCGGTATGCGGAAGAACGAGAAAAAGAGGACGAACGGTGAAAAGCGGTTTTCATACAGGGACACACACACACACACACACACACACATATATATATATATATATATACAAATCCTCATACAGAGAATCGTTTTGTAGCTCCGGACATTATGCCAGTTTATCGTTCTTTTTTTACCCCCTTTTAACATTATTTTACGAGTTATTATTTACGGTCCCTCCTACCACTTTCGTATTTCTCATCATTGGACATGTCTTTTCTTCAATGACAAAAACGTGCACGGGACGAAAAAAAACCGAGAAGAAAATACATTTGTAAGAAAGGGTACACTTCGGCGGGTCTTGCGGACCCGAAAAGAGGGAGGTGCAATTTTTTTTTTCCGGAACAAAAATTGCGCGTTGTATATTGTCAGACATAAAAAGTGAAAGAGCGAGACTTTGGACCGTCCAAGAGCAAAAGATTTTGCACACGAGACGGGAAGGGGGCGACCTCTCTTACAGTCATTGCACAAGCCGCACACAAACGTGCTTCAAACACAGTCGAGACCAACCGCGCAACGATGCTAGACGAGTCCTCGGAGAAATAAGAACGGACCTGGTTGCGAAATTCGTTCTCGTACATGCGTCATTCTAGGTGTATTTATCTGTGTATGTTTATATTTGTACTACATACAATGGTATATAGATATATATATATATGTGTCTAAATGTGTATACAATGGTCGATATATATGGTGCTTGTACCCAGGATTACGTGTTTTCCTTCTCGACGACAGTATTCCAAATCCTCGACCGTCAACGTGGCTTTTCATCGCACACACTAAATTTCAAGTATTTCCTTCGTTTCCCAAATAAAGGGTGTCTCAAAATAATCTGGCATTTAAATTTTTTTAATTAAATGGTGATCGTTCGAACTATGCAAAATGGCAGCGTTACCTCGAGAAACATCTCACCTAATAAACGCATTTTGACTTTTTTTTTTCTTTCAGATGATCCAGTGACGAGTTATAGCATAAACTCGCAAAACAACTTTTTTTTCGAGGCGCCTGCGGAGACTTGCTGCCAACGGCTTATTTATCAATATTATGCAATGAAAATTTAGGATAATATAGTTCAGATGTTGTATTATTATATGTAAATTAATTGAATAAACCAGCGTTGCCTGTATCGTCTAAAAAAATTCTTGAAAATATGCTTTTTTTTTCACCGAATTAACATTATTCCGCCCTTAAATACACATTTTGCATAGTTCGAACGATCAACATTTAATTTTACATATAATTACTTAAAATAAATAACCTACAAGAACTGTAAATATGAATACGGAATTTGCTCATAGATGGCCATAGCTGTCAATGTAGTTATCGTCAAGTCGCGTCAATACGACGGCCCATTGGATTCTTATCAGGAAATAGGGACAAATACGGGAATCCAATTGGATCCCTAATTCAATTTCTGCACGGATGATGTTGACGAATGTTACGGTACTTTTTTGTTGTTGTTGTTGTTGTTCTTCGTTACAAAGCGAATTCTACCGGGTTTATATATTTTGCAATTGTTTTCCTCCGTCAAACAATGACTCAATTCATTTTGCTGTAAAAAAATACGGGGCTTCTCGCCGTGCACGCCCTTCCACTCCAACGAAATTCGTAATGCACAAGTGACCCGCAAATGTTTGGCCTCGCAAAATACCATACAGTTGCCATTTGAGCGGCGTACGGTTGCACTATTTCACGAATTATATTTAGCCTCTCGTTCGTTCGACGGTGTGCTGCTGCTGCGGTCGTTTTAAATGAGTTAAATAAACTCGGTTGAACGAACGAAAACGACGACTGGACGACGATAATGCGAGAAGTGTGCACAGATGCATGCGCGCGCGCTTGCGTACACACGAATTTCGAAAATCAATTTTTTTTGGACCAGAGGTTTTCGTTTTTTTTTTTTTTCGTTCGTTACGATTTTGACGAATGATCCGTAAAAATGTTTTCAAAACTTGGAGCAAATTGAGTTTGTTTGGGTTATTAAGGCTTTAGGCAACTGTAGGATTCTCCAAAAATCGATTTTTTTTTCGTTGAAAATGTACCATAGTACATATAAAATTATATTTCAAAAGATTATGGGTGTGAAAAATCTCTAACTACTCGATTTTCGTGACTTTCTACTAACTTTAAACGCGTTTATCTCAAAACGACATTTTTCAAGTCAGCCGCACTCATAACTCAAACAAATTTCAACCGATTCACTTGAAATTTTAACTGTATATTTATAATTACATTTTCCGAGGCACTACGTAGGATTTTTTTAATTATATTGCATAGTTCCTTTTTTATAAACAATTTTCTGACGATTTTCTCATGGCATTTTATACTTTTTGTTTTAGAAATGCGCCATTTTGACAAAAAACAATATATGAAAAAACTCCTACGTACATCCATAGCTATTCTTATATATAATCGAAAAAACATTAGTGTCTCATCATAACTCAAAAATTATAGGAGCTGTTGGTCCGGCCGTCGATCTTCCAGAAATAAAGGCGTGATCGGAAAAATGCTGCACAGTCGCCATTTTCACATGTATGGCTGTGAAAAAAATAATTTTCTATAGTGAATTACGTGTATAATAAAACCCCTATTTTGTAATTCCCATTTATTTCATGGTTTCGCTGAAAAAAAAAATCACATGCCATTTTTTGGTCTCTAAACGTGGCCTAAGGCCTTAATTACCTCCAGCCATTTAATTCTTTCACGCATCCACTTGCATGTCTTTCGTCTTATCCTCAAGCCACAACTTCATTTTCCTCCCTGGCCGTTATAGAGCAGTTTACATTATACGGCAAGTGCAAAATAGTTTGAGCGACAAAGAAGACAGAGAAGGTGAGAGAGAGAGAGAGAGAGAGAGAGAGAGAGAGAGAGAGAGAGAGAGAGAGAGAGAGAGAGAGAGAGAGAGAGAGAGATGAGTGCAAGGCATTAGCACACTACGGGAGTACGAAGAAAGTGAGATAACAGGCCCGGAGTAACTCGAACTTCTTATGCGGGAATCCTTCTTACGGATTAAACACGCCGTTACTTCCGCAAACTCGTGTGGCGGTAAGAAAAGGATGGTAGGAATGGGTATAGGTGGTTTGGATGAACGATAGGGCGAGGGAAAGTAACGAGGAAGCTATACACGCGAGTTTCACAGGGTGTGACAGAAGCAAAGCCCTTCTTGCACTTTCAGTGAACGTAGAATTCTCAGGCTCCTATACGTGGAGCAGCACGAACTGGAAGAGAAGAAGAAGAAGCACCTGAGGTAGTAGCAGCAGCAGCACCACCACCACCACAGCACCATTGGCACAAACGACACCACGAGACGACGCAAAACTTCTCGACATTAGACACTCCTACAAGACCTCTTTTACTCGCGAGCTACGGTCTACGGAGATGAGTTGCTTCTTATACTTTGGAAATGGCTCACGTACACTATCTGTGAATTTTCACCGTTATACGGCAAACCGTGTCTTCGCCGACTGATGTACACACCTTCATACGTGCATGGTGAGAGCTCATGTGTCTTGATATTGTAACAGGCTCTTGAAGCTTACTTCGCACTTTGAGACTTTGTTTTCATCCGAATACGTGGCTTGTTTCGAGACATACCTATACGTAGTTGGCTTTAACGAGATGAAGATCCAACGAGTCGTGGCATAAACTATTTTAATAATGCTTGACAGTCTATGCAGATATTTTCGTAGGGATCCAATTGGATTCTCATACGTGTCATCTACTTCGTCATGAAGATCCAATGGATCATTGGATACCTGTTTTGAAACGTCACGCTTCTGAATTAATCAATGAAACTCAAGATAAGTGAAGTCTAGATACACGAAATGGTTTAAAAGTCGAAAAAAAAATTTCTTCGACCCCTTTGGACCATTTTTTGGGAAATGCCAAAGCCAGAAAATTTCAAACGGTCGTAACGTCCGTTCTATTTGAGTTACGTAAACTTATTGGGGGGTTTTCAAAAGGATTTTGATAGACTTAGAGAATGCTGTTGGATTCATCCCGATGTCTCAATTAGTTTTCCCGGAACGTCCACTTGAAGAATGACCGAAAAATCGATGCTCCGTCTTTGAAATTCTGCCAAAAATCGAAAAATCATCGGAACTCCATGAACGAAACGGCATTTTGAAGAGAAAACGATAACGAAGAGAATCCGCGCAAAGCCAAGTTCCAAATCCGAATCGAAAATGAATGATCGACGATTCCGTGAAGCGCCTTATTTTTGACCAAAGTGCGAAAAAAATTTTGATTTTTTATTTATTTTTTCTAAATTCATATCGATGTATTTTTTACCTCATGACCACGAATTCACCAAAAACTCCAATTGAGACAAAAAAAAAAAACCAGGCAATCTATGCAACATTATTAAATTCCTCATAGATCTAATTTTCGAAAAGAACATTTTTCGCGCATAACGCTGTCGAGTTTCGCAAAAGCTCTGGAAATTCGGTAAATTAAGAAGTGAAAAAAAAGTGGTCGAGTCAAAGACTCGGCACGATGAAAGGGAAAGGGAGGTAGGTAGGAAGAAAGGAATGATAACACAGAGAGAAATATGAGTGGATGAACTGGCATTTCGTATAGATACACCTACCGCGGTCATTGTACTCAATGTGGAAAAAAAAAATTCTGAACACATGACGAGTGTTCTCTCTCTCTCTCGCTCTCTCTCTCTCTCTCTCTCTCTCTCTCTCTCTTGCTCTCTCTTCCACTGTTTCGCGTTCCATTATTTCTCTCTTGCCTTTCTGTTGAGGCTCACCGTGCAAAATGGCATAATGCGTTACGCCATGCACTACGTGTGCTCTTTGTTCGCTAGTGGAAACGCGGGGCAGAGAAAGAAAATAACTGCGGGAGAGAGAGAGAGAGAGAGAGAGAGAGAGAGAGAGAGAGAGAGAGAGAGAGAGAGAGAGAGAGAGAGAGAGAGAGAGAGAGAGGAAGAGAGAGAGAGTGAGAGAGAGGAAAGAACGAGAATATAGGCCCAGAAATTATTAGCTCGTCCGGGTGCCGTTGGTATAGACAGACCATAAAATCCATACGCACGTGTGTACCACGTGTACGTTGAGGCAAATTACCTTCACCCGTATACGTACACATAGTGCTTGCGTATTTCCAATAAAAATGGAAAATACTCGAATTTCCCATAAAATGATAGCTCATCAAGAAATATATACGTATCTAATGCATGAAAAAAAAAACTCATCCGCTATTCGTCATAATTTTATCCATTTCGAAAAAGCCCGCGAATTGTAAAATTTGACAAATTATCGACATTTTTCGATAAAAGGGAATTCGACAATTTCTATCAAACGATTTTTCATTTCAATTCAATATCATTTCTCGAAATTGTTTTCAAACGCTCCAAAGTATTGACAATTGCACTTTTGAAAAGTCGATATTGTTATCCTGTGAACAGTAATTGTGAAAATTATTTTTTTTTTGTTCGGTGTTACGAGTAAACGTTCTAGCTTGATTTCACGTGCAGATACGAAGACAATAGGCATTAAGAGGCTATGCCTCGATTGTCGTTGGCCAACGATACCGCGCAAATCGACCGTAAATTTTTCGCAATCGATCGAACGTAACCGTAACACCGGACTACTTATATTTATACGCGCGTATAAATAATACAATTGTGATACACTTTGAACCAGTGTCTTGACTTCGTGGCGCCAAGTCGAATATTGATCGAAAACTCATTCCACATTTCTTTTAATAGGAATGGAAAATGTATGTCCACCGAAAGAATTAGTGTTTGCGTAATTGGAGTAAAAAAAAAAACCCTTTTTTCATTTTTATTTTGGTGTCGAGATGTTGTTGGAATTAAAAATTGGCTATTTATTGTGTGGCTGAACGTGTACAATAATTATGCAAATGTCAATAAAATGATTACTTGTTTATTATTATCATTTATTATTATATCGGTATTAATTGTTAGTTTCCAATTGTAATCAAAAGTGAAAGAATATTTTTTTATTTAATGCACTGTAGTGCATAAAATGCACTAAAGTGCATAAAAAATCTATTGGCCCTTTCACTTCTGATTACAATAGTAAACTGTAATAATTAAGAATAATATAATGATAGATAATTGTAATAATAAACTAATACTCATTTTAACCAAAAGTGAAAGGACCAATAGAATTTTTTTAAATGTACTTCAGTGCATTTTATGCGGTATAGAATTTATGGATTTTTTTAAATGCA